>CAJHNH020001946.1:392500-607500 GCA_905116865.2 Candidula unifasciata | reverse complement strand
AGTCCACACAGAAATAAGCCAGATCTGTAAACCTAATGTGCATGCAAATCTCAAGTGCTCTGAGAGAGAGTGAACAGTGCGGAAGCGCAAATAGATCATTACGGTCTGAGGAGAATGGCGCTGCGAGGAGTTACCAGGGGATCTGGCCGACACTCAAGGGAAGGACGAGACGGATATACAATCAGACAGTTACTGGTGCCATCGGAATTGGAACTCTTCGTTTTGCTGCTGAAGATGGGGACAGAGTGCGTATAGAGGTGTCCTGAGTACTATGATGTTGAATATCGATTCAACATTCTTTCAGTTGCGGAACAAGGCCAAACTCAACGAACAACTGAAACTTTCCGCTGGGGTTTACAGCAGGCAAATGCTAAATTGGAGAAGAAGAAGAAGAAGAAGAAGAAGAAGAAGAAGAAGAAGAAGAAGAAGAAGAAGAAGAAGAAGAAGAAGAAGAAGAAGAAGGAGAAGAAGAAGAAGAAGAAAAAGAGGAGGAGGAGGTGGTGGAAGAAGACAAATTAAAACTAAAGCTGTCATTTCGCATTTCTTTGTAAATAAAACAGTCTACATTAATAAGTGTCATACAACAATACAGAGAATATTTAAAGCTTGAAAACTATGGATAACTTACCCGGATAGACAGACAACTGTGGAAATTGATCTGATATGAAATGAAAGATTTCCTGACTACTTTATTTATACAACACCGGTCATGTGACCTGGTCATGTGATCGCTGGTTGTGATTCCAGACACACAGAGGCATGGCTGCGGGTGTTCCCACCAAACGTACAAACTGTGTGTGTGTGTGAGAGAGAGAGAGAGAGAGAGAGAGAGAGAGAGAGAGAGAGAGAGAGAGAACTTGGGGATATGAAAGTAGATGATAAGGATACAAAGAAAAATTGTAACTTATGGTGAGGTTATTTTCCTGAAGGTGAAATAGAGGTAACAGAAAAATAATAAGTTAAAAAAGATGTACAAGTTACTGGCTTTACAATGAGGAGTTTTATTCACCTATTTAAATGCACACAGATAGACCGGGGGAGGGGGGGGGGCTTATGTGGAGAACAGTCTCACTTAGGTGGAACACAAATGTTGTAGAAGAAGAAGAAGAAGAAGAAGAAGAAGAAGAAGAAGAAGAAGAAGAAGAAGAAGAAGAAGAAGAAGAAGAGAAGAAGAAGAAGAAGAAGAGAAGAAGAAGAAGAAGAAAAGAAGAAAGAAGAAGAAGAAGAAAGAAGAAAGAAGAAGAAGAAGAAGAAGAAGAAGAAGAAGAAGAAGAAGAAGAAGAAGAAGAAGAAGAAGAAGAAGAAGAAGAGGAAGAAGAAGAAGAAGAAGAAGAAGAAGAAGAAGAAGAAGAAGAAGAAGAAGAAGAAGGAAGAAGAAGAAGAAGAGAGAAGAAGGGCTAACTTGTGGGTAGGTATGTAGAAGATAAGTAGCCAACAAGAAAAAGGAAGTATACTACTTAAATCGCCAGTAAGTCTAAAAATGCACTCTCATCTCACCCCTTCTTACGACACCAGCTTATAGAACGAACAATTATAGGTTATCGGTTCAACCCATCAGACAATCTCTACTTAACAACAGATATCCGTTTCTTTCAGTTTCTTCCGCCCATCGACTTTTTCCTCGACCGCCTTTCATGTAAAGAAATCACCGTACGCAATAAAGTTACTGGTCTATTTTTGCTGGAGCTTTGCTTCCGACATTTCGCACGCTTTTGTCTTTCAAGTGTTACTTGCGCTGTTTCGACCTGAATAACGTTAGCTCACCTTGTTTTGGTTGTTACTTTAGCTTACATTGTCTCTTCAACAGCGTATCCATGTTGTAAGTATTATGTCGCTTCTGTCCCGAAGTTCTGTAGTCACACAGTGTCATCGTCGTCATTTGCCGTGACAGTAATTTTTTTTTCTTGGCGCTTTCCGTCTTTTCAGACGATTTCACTGGAGGACATCAACGTGGCTGCTTTGAGAAACGTCAGTTAAGTGATTTTTGTTTAATTCTTGTTGGTTTTTTCTTCTTCGATTTGTGTATGTACTGATTAAGGCTCTATATCCGCAACGTTCACGTTTCGTTTGTAATATTGTGAATCTCCCTGATCTAATTTTCATTCGGTTTTAAATATTTCCATATTATTTCCAGACGATAGCGTTATACTGTGTTATGAGGAAGCATGGGACTCAGCCCATGGAGATGGCGAGTGTGACTAGCAAGACCCGCCCGCTTAAAGACAAGTCTTCCACAATTACAGCAGGGATTTCAGGACCGTTTTTGACACCATTTGTATTTAGTGCGTTTCTTCACTGACGCTCAACTCTCATCCTTTCTGCAATCGTTTCTTTTCTCATTCACTGTTCCTTCATGGTGTGCCCCTCCACACAACACAGTCCATGGCATTTTGTTCCCACGAGTCCACCTCAGTACCTGTATCATTCATGTCCTGCTTGCATACACCTTTATATCGTATGTTTCCTGTAAAGCTGAATCATACTTCATGATTTCCAATTGTTTAAAACAGACTATAGCGTCCGTGGGTGCATGGCAACAGTATTATCTAAATAACTTTATTAAACAAGAAAACACCAACAACAACAACAACAACAACAAAAAAAACATGCAATGATCGACTTAGAATAATTAACAAACATGGAATTATTTTATGAAACAACTAAAAAAGGAACATCATTACAAAATATATTAAATAAAAGAGCCCCCCCCCCCCCCCCCCCCCCCCCCCCAAAAAAAAAAAAAAAAAAAACATGCAGTATCCAAATATATTTGAACACAAATTAGTAATATATTAGAAAAAAGTTATAATACAAGTACAAACATCTGCTTACGGAAAATGTGCACATATGTTAATGCCGGATAATGAAAAAAATGAAAGTGAAAAAACATGAGGTAGCAGAGGCATAACTTGGGTGGGAAGTGTTCAGAGTTCCCTGCACTGCAAAGAAAAGATATTCTATAATTATCCCCCCCCCCCCCCTTCTATCTCCCAATGGAGCAGGTGCCCTCAACCAACTCACGCCACGTCATTCTATTCTTTGTTATTGCATGAAGCTGACCCCATGTCCTCCCCATCTTTTGTTAAACTTCTATCTCCCAATGGAGCAGGTGCCCTCAACCAACTCACGCCACGTCATTCTATTCTTTGTTATTGCATGAAGCTGACCCCATGTCCTCCCCATCTTTTGTTAAACTTCTATCTCCCAATGGAGCAGGTGCCCTCAACCAACTCACGCCACGTCATTCTATTCTTTGTTATTGCATGAAGCTGACCCCATGTCCTCCCCATCTTTTGTTAAACTTCTATCTCCCAATGGAGCAGGTGCCCTCAACCAACTCACGTCATTCTATTCTTTGTTATTGCATGAAGCTGACCCCATGTCCTCCCCATCTTTTGTTAAACTTCTATCTCCCAATGGAGCAGGTGCCCTCAACCAACTCACGCCACGTCATTCTATTCTTTGTTATTGCATGAAGCTGACCCCATGTCCTCCCCATCTTTTGTTAAAACTTCTATCTCCCAATGGAGCAAGTGCCCTCAACCAACTCACGCCACGTCATTCTATTCTTTGTTATTGCATGAAGCTGACCCCATGTCCTCCCCATCTTTTGTTAAACTTCTATCTCCCAATGGAGCAGGTGCCCTCAACCAACTCACACCACGTCATTCTATTCTTTGTTATTGCATGAAGCTGACCCCATGTCCTCCCCATCTTTTGTTAAACTTCACTCTTTACCTCCATTTTCTGTGTGTTTTCTTTGGTCTGTCTTTATTTCTATGCCCCTGTAGGTTCCAGCGCAAAGACATTCTAGTTATTTTGTTGTTCTATTTTTTTCAATGTGTGTCCTATCCAGCGCCAGTGTCTTTTCTTCACCTCTTGGTCCAATAGAACTTGTTTAGTTCTTTCCTAAACTTTAAAATTAGTAATTCTATCATACCATTTAATTCCCTCTATTCTGCGCAGGCACCAGTTAATGAATTTTTATAGTTTATTAAGTAACTGTCGGCTCTGTGGCTAAGTCGATGCGAACGCTCCGGATGCCGGGTTCGATCCCAGCTGTGGGCAATGCGCCTTGCGTTGGTTTCGACATTGGTAGCAAGAAAGCCGACCGTCCAGAAAGCAATGGCAAGCTACTGTACGTAAATGTGCCTAGAAAACCACACAACAGCCAGGGGCTATTGGGGTTGGTTCTGCAAAGTCCTGTAAAGGATACGCAACTAACCATTCAGTAACTGGTTAAGTAGTTCTCCATGGTCCCGCTCCATGCAGCAGCACTGATGTGTCATTCAGTTTTTTATTCAACAACATGAGCACCAGAACCTCGGGGCCTCATTCCTAAGTAGTTAAAAGGGGCCAAGGTTTCAGTATGTTTTATTCTTTTCATTACCTCTCCTTACCAAATAAGAGATCTAAAACACGAAAAATGCAGTGAATATCATGGGTGGATAGAGAAACAAACAAATCAGTCCTAATCGAGACAGATGAAAGCCGTGAACTTATTAGAAAAATTAGATAAAGAATCTAGATTTGGACATGTTATGAGAAGGGATGGACTCCAGAACTTGGTAACAACTGACAAGATTGATGGAAAGAGAACAAGAGAAAGGCAAAAAGATAAATACCTGGACAGACTATCACGACAAAAGCAGTGAAATCATTTGTGATTCTGGTGATCGTGTGAGATGACAAAACATGACAGTCTACGCTTAGGAACGGCACATGATGATGACAACGAAGACAAAATAAATGCAACGTATGAGGACTAAAAATAATGTCCTTATCAGCATTGGACTGCAGGTGACACCTGGCTGGTGTGGCCATTATGGATGCCCTAATTATAACTTATTTTGGAGGTTCAGCAGGGCATCTGGGATCTGCCTTGTTGGTCGGCCACCTAAATTGAGATTTGCAAATCTGAGGATCGTATGGTAAACATCAGAGGGGACAAACTGATTGATCAAACTATGAACAGAGGGGACAAACTGATCGATCAAACTATGAACAGAGGGGACAAACTGATCGATCAAACTATGAACAGAGGGGACAAACTGATCCATCAAACTATGAACAGAGGGGACAAACTGATCGATCAAACTATGAACAGAGTAGACAAACTGATCAAAATTATGAACAAACTATGAACAGAGGGGACAAACTGATCGATCAAACTATGAACAGAGGGGATAAACTGATCGATCAAACTATGAACAGAGTAGACAAACTGATCAATCAAACTATGAACAGAGGGGACAAACTGATCAATCAAACTATGAACAGAGGGGACAAACTGATCCATCAAACTATGAACAGAGGGGACAAACTGATCCATCAAACTATGAACAGAGGAAGCGCCACAGTACTACAGTTGCTAGAACATTGATCCTACCAGTCTGATGGTCATGAGGTTCAAACTGCAGTGTAGTAGATTTGTTTTTACATCTGTCCTGAAAGCTGAGTTATTCTGCACATGTCAAATGTCATGCTGGCTTAAATGTCACGCTGGCTTAAATGTCACAGTGGCTTTAGGGGGACGGTGATGGTCGGTACAGCTTCTGGAAAATGAGACAGAAGAATATCTCCACGAAGATAGACACAAGACAGTGAAAATACTTTAGCTAGGAATGAAAGCATATAAGCTAGAGAATTAGCTACATAAAGAGAGTCTTTAATGTGACGACAGCAACCTATGGACTGACAACAGATTTTCTTAAATTGACAAGCTCTCATATTTGATCATTATCACCCTGACTGATTGATTGGCACCTTTCCGTCTTTCCACGCGATAGTGTTATATTGCGCCATGAGGAGGCATGGGACTCTCACAGCCCATGGCGATGGCGAGTGTGACTAGCAAAGGTCTTCCACAATGATAGCATGGGATTTCAAGACCATTGTAGTCAACATTTGTGTTTAATCCATTTCTTTTCAGACACTCAGCTCTCATCCTTTTGCTATCATTTCTTCCTTCACTCTCATTCCCTTCCTGATATGCCCTTTCCACACAACACAGTCCATGGCATTTTTTTTTCCCTTATGAGTCCACCTCAATACCTGTATCATTTATGTCCCCCTTGCATGCATCTTTATACCATAATAGAGGTCGGCCTCGACATCTTCTTCCTGCTTTTAATTCACCATAAAGGATATCCTTAGGGACTCTGCCAATCCTCCATTCTCCTGTAGTGATGTTTATTTGTACAATTTCTATGATGTCATGGATATAATCCAATCCAGCACTTTTGGGCTCTCTTGTCAGTGCTTGTTTAAAGGTTCCTTTTAGTAGTTTTTTTTCCCCTCTTGATCCATTTGTTTCCCCTTTCAGTGCCTGTTTGGCGATTCTGTCTGACTCTCCTCCGTATGTGCGTAAAATATCACCATCTTCTTGGTCTTATATCTGTTGATAACAGAGATAGTCCAGTGATTTATGTTGTTTCTTTGCCTTTTAAAAATTAATTCCCTTGACTGTTCATTCATCAATGTTTATTAGTTTTTTTCTTCTAATGCATTTAACTTGTGTTCATGACTATAATGGTTCTCTAACAACTTCAGGTTTACCGAGGTTAAAATAGGTCCCGAAATGTCCTACGAAGAGTCCTCTTTGCAAGAGATGCATAAGAAGACAGAGAAATATGTATGTGCAAAGTATGAATACCTGTATACATTATACATTTTTTACACGCCATTCGAAAACCTTGACAATGAAAAAACCCAGTCAAACTACACAGTTCAGGTTACTGACGTCTCTGATTGGGTAGCGTGTTCATGAATTTGCATATGATTGACAGCATGACTTCATCAGCTCCTCCTCCAATGGAAACCAGACGCAAATCTCTAGCAATAATATTAAAAAGGAAAATTATTGCTGACATTAAAATAAATATGTTGTTTTAAAATAATATTCAAATGTTGAAAAGGACTTCTTCTTCTCCTTCTTCAGAATTCCGAGCCCTTGAGGTTCATTGCTGCAGATATTACCAGCCTCCATTCATCTCTCTTGCTGGCCTTCTCTTTCCAGTTGGTAACACCAAAGTGCTTGGGCTTCCATTTTCAAGATGGCAATGAGCAGCTGTGTGATTTCAGTGGCTGTCATTTTTCTTTCAGATCTTTATGTTCTATTGTCATGGATGCTATGTTTTGCTCTTTTCCAATGGAGCATACATTGTGTTTTTTGGGGAGGTGGAGTGTTTTAGGGTTCTGGTATGGTGGAGAGAGAGAGAGAGAACAACACATACAGACAGCAGATCTAATGGCATGTTGTGCTCAAAATAGTTTACTTGCAGCCATCTTCTTTCTGGAAAGAAAGATCTCACTGGCAAGGGACTGCATACGTTTAGAGAGCAAACTAATCAATCAAAAACCAAAACACAAAAAAGTGTTTCCCAAAACAGAATGTGCCAACAAATTTGTGTGTGTGTGTATGTGTGCGTGTGTTTGTATGTGTGTCTGTGTTAGTATGTGTGTGTGTGTGTGTGGCGGGGGGGTGGGGGGGGGGGGGGGTGGTGGGAAGGAATTAATATGCATGTTAACTGATCGGCCTTAGCCAAATGACTTACATTAGTGTACGAAAAAAAATATTTAAAAATCAATCATAATTGTCACTGCAGTTATGCCAGGATAGCAGATATCTGTCTCAGAAAAAAAAAGTGTGGTGCCAAAAGAAGTACAGTACTAATAAATGTTTAATAGATACTAGCGGTACCCGCCACACTTTGCTGTGGCTCAATCTGGTGAAAAAGAAAGAAAATCTCACTAACAACCTCACTGTCATAATACTTTCAACTCATTATGATCTTCGTATTGCCTCATTATGATCTTAATATCACCTCATTAACATCTTAGTATCACCTCATTATCATATTTATATCACCTCATTTTCATCTTATATCCGCATTATCATCTCATTATCAGTTCACTACTACCTCATTATCAGCTCAATATTACCTTGCAATTGCCTCATTATCATCTCACTATTCCTTAACAGCCTCCGACTATCGTCTCATTATCATCTCACTATTCCTCAACAGCCTCCCACTATCACCTCATTATCATCTCACTATTCCTCAACAGCCTCCCACTATCACCTCATTATCATCTCACTATTCCTCAACAGCCTCCCACTATCACCTCATTATCATCTCACTGTTCCTCAACAGCCTCCCACTATCACCTCATTATCATCTCACTGTTCCTTCAACAGCCTCCCACTATCACCTCATTATCATCTCACTATCGCCACTTTACATGCATTTACTTTGAGAGTGCATGCTTCAACAGGAATGAAGCAGAATGGAATGCTACCTGTCTGTAGTGAAGTTGGACACTCGAGTAACTAACTTACTAGCACCTCATTATCATTATGCTATACCTGCAACGTCTTCGGTGCCAAGTTGTATACACTTGTCTTTCCCTTGGCGATAACGGCAATGTACAGAGGGCCTGCCTGGGCAACAGCCTTTATTCCAGTACAACATGCCCAGGCATCTTCTTCTTCTTCTTTCGTTCACCTGAAATAAGTTGTCTATATCAGCAATTTTGTCTCTAGTATAAATTTCACTGTTGTTAATTCATTCAGTGGTCTATAGAGTTTACGTTCCACTGTTGTTCTTTCTGGCCAAAAGGTTTGCCCAGGCATATAAACTGGAGAGGTTACTCTAGCATCACTTAACTATAACCTCACTATTGACTCATTCTCATCTCACTTTCAGTCACATAAATTCATTTGAGATTTCTACCATTCTCAAGTATTCTTCTTCGCATTTACCAGTTGTAAACTCCGGTAGAAAGTTCCGGGTGTTTGTCCACATCTGGATTTGAGTCTTGTTTAAAAAAAACTGAGTGTTGCATGTGCATCCGTTTCACACATCTGTGGTTGATTTGTATGCAGACTCTTGGTTTCTTGCCTCTCAGACAAATGCACTCTGACTTCAAAAGATGCCACCAACATAACTGCTGGGAGGCAGTGTGGGTCTTTTCTTGTTTTCCCCCACAAGAGTTGAGTCTAGAACTCAGGTGGAGAATTCATAAATATAATGTTAGACAAAAAAAGCCACCATACCTGTAGAGTCTGCTAACTATAACATCTTCGGTGTAGCCCATCCCTCCCCAAAACTGCAGACATTTATCGGACACCTCCCGTACGAGCCTGCCGGCCTTCAGCTTGCAAATGGAGGCAAGTCTAGTCACGTCCTGTCCTTTTACATACAGGGCTACAAGGGAGAGAAGTCAACATTCACTCAGTGAGATCATATGTATGATAAACAGATCACATTCATTGACTGGCACTCATAGAAAGAAGCAGGGAAACAGCCCAATCATGAACAGAAGAGGAATACCTAACATTATTTCAACAATTATTGACAGCTAGAGAGATAAACACATAAAAAAATAGGAATCGTCAAATGTTATGTATACTCAAACCTGATGAATGTTGCAGAAATGAACAACGAACAGGCAATTGCAAAATCTAAATAAGTCACTGGAAATATGGAAGAATAGTAGGCATATCATAGAGAAAAAACAAACACAGGTTTTGGAGAGACTGTGAATTAAAAAAAGAGTTACTGAAAGACAACTGAAATATTTTGGCCGCATTAAAAGGCATTGCATTCATTTAAATACAAGACTGGAGGAAAAGGTGAAGGGCAAGACAGCAAGAAGTAGACAATGTTACAGTGGGAGGAAAACATCAAGAGATGAACGAAGAGTAGTCTGAGAGAGTACTGCCAGGACAAGGGATGGAGCATGTTGGAGATCCATTGCAGCCGACCTTCACTGTAGAGACAGCGCCTAAATGATTGGGAGAGACAGGAGAACATACAAGACACTATATAAATAAAACAAATTTATGTTTCTTTACTGGGAACCGGACCTGTATCTGTAAATGATGACAGCGCCTCATTACAGGAACAAACGACGTCTGATGCATGACAAATCACAGGAATGATCATTAATCCTTAACCCGTTGGGTACCAAGGAAGTCATCAAGCATTCATTTATCACTAATTTAACTGTCCTCTGGTACTGAAAGAGTTAAATATCACAGTGCAGTTGCCATTGCTGGTTTAGGGTTTTTAGGTCAGTTTGTACTACAACTGTCTGCTGGTTTGGTGGTCACAATTTTGAATTCCCATCGAGGCAAACTGTTCAAACTAGCCTGGGCTTCAAGGTCCACTTTGCCTAAAAGTCATCGCCCTGTTATATGTCATAGAGGCATAACAGTTTATTATTCCATTTTATCCTTCCAATTTGGTCATTATCATGGATGAAATTCACTAGCACATCTGGCCTCTCATCAACGTTTGTCTTCATATTTTATGAGTTTCTGTAGCATATTGGTTTTTTTTTAGAAGGGGTTGGAGAGCTGGTCCTAGGCCCAGCCCTCCTCCTTGTTTATCCAACACTGGGACCAGCAATGGTAGCGATGACTGCAATTGCTCTATAAAAATGCAAACCCATTTTGGGCCACATTGTCCAAGAACAATAGGGCAACTATAAAAAATATGCCTTAATGCTGATTTGAACCAAAGACCTTCAGGCCAACTGGCCAGTACTAATAGGGCTCCATTTTCTATTTACTGTCTCTAAATAAAGAAACAGACAAAGCTTTTCCCCAAACACTGCAAAACATGTAGTTAGCTATCGACTGTTAATATTAGGCAATTCTTGGTGTCTTTTATACCTTTCATGTTTGTCTTGCTAAATAAATCTGGTTAGATATTGTAACATGGAAAACAGCACTCCATGCGTTCCATCTTTGAAATTATTATACTCAAGTTCTTTGTGTTCTGATTCATGTCCCAATTTGGTATTCTTCTCATGTTGCATACCATGAGGTGCTAATAGTCATGTCTATCCACAACCTTCTCTCTTGTGTACTGTTAATCATTTCTGACACAGAAGATCTTCTAAGCCATAATATCAAACTGTCCAGCTTTTTCTCTCTGGTTCTCCCTCTGATTCTTTCCCACCATTATGATGCACTTCAGTTTTCTCCTCTTCATGACATGACCAAAGAATGTTGACTGTTTCTTTTTGATGTGAGTCATTAGTTCTCTTCAAGTGTTCATTTCTGTCAAGACATTTTCTTTACTCTTCTTATCTTTCCATGGTGTTTTCATCATTTGTCTACGAACATAATTTTTCACTGATCGTCCAACTGTCCATAACCCCTCCCTGTGGGGTATCTGTGATTAAAACTCATAGGACTAACTGAGTTAAAGGTTTTAATTCTGCTAAAGTCCAATGAACAATGTACCTCCATATGAATATAAGGTGCATCTAAAAAATGTCCACCTCCGCTCAGAAACAATACACCTATTGTGAATAATGAAATCACAAACAATACACTGTACAATGTACTGTCTGGCATATTTCACTGTATCTCATCGGGTGCATTACCCATCAATAGGCGTTCATGACAGTCCCATGAGTAACATGGCAGTTTTTAATTTACCACATGCTCTTTTTGGCTGCACAACATAGGATTGTGCAACATAATGTTTGTGTCTGCATTATTTAAATTGCCTATGAGAAAAGACTATTTTAAAGATACCTATTGTTCTATACAGGGTCGACCTCAAAAGTTCCACTTCTGCTGCTAGTTCTGCCAGAGTGAAATGAACGATTTGACTGTTCAGCAGTGGCTGGTTAAACACCTTCCTTTCTCTGGTGTAGTTAATGGTTTCTGCAATCATCTTCTCCAGTGGAGCCAGACCTGTCCGCAGAATAACACAGATTGTATTAAGTGCAGAAAAAGTCTTGTCTGTCCATCAATCTTTAGTCAAAATGTACTTAAGTGAAATGAAATCATTCTTCTGCTAGGGCAGATTTACACTGGCCTGTAATGGGTATGAAACTAATTTAAAATGATGAAAACAGAGATGACTGCAATCAAGCTAATACCAAGAAATTAATACACTGAACTGTGACTAAAAAGCTTAACGAAACGAGGGAGGAGAACAACAAAAACATGTTTTGGCTGGACCTTTTATCTAAATAAATCACAACATGTAACTTTAAGTTCTGACTACAAAGCAGAGAAAGATCTAGATGAATCTGCACAACAATTGAACTACTGTGACCAGGGCTTTTTTTCCCCCCTGGTAAACAGTCCCTCTTTTTATGCCTTCAGGCGTATTGAGCATATAGGACTTTTTTCTGGTGGTATGCAACAATACACAGTTAGGACAACTTTTTAAGGCCTAATTTTTCTGTGCTGTTATAACACACACACACACACAAAAAACTGAGCGTGGCAACTTCTTCAACTTTAAAGCCCTGACTATCCAGTTAAGAAGAAAACTGGAGACAGACCTGCAGAAATCAGGAGGAAATCAGTATTGACCACATTCATATCTCGTCTATTTTTGTTTGGACATCCATTTGTAACTTCCAATCATAAATATTAAGTTAGGCAAATGAGTTTAGCAAATAAACAATAATGAAAAACAAGCTATAAAATACAAAATAAAAGTACACATACAAGTTGCTGTGGCAAACAACCGTTCCTCCTGAAACTGCAGCATTTGATACAAGAATCCTTGACCTTCTTCCCCAATAATGTGTGACCTGGGTACATAGACATCCTCAAAAAAAATCTGGGCTGTGTCGGAGCACCACATTCCTATCTTCTTTATATTCTTGGCAACTGTGATTCCTGTAACCAACAGTGAAATCCAATAAAAAAACTTTTCTTATTCTTCTTTTTCAACATTCTGAGTCTTTGAGGCTTACTGCAGCAGATTTCAAATATCTCCTTTCATCTTTGTGATTAATTTGTAATAAGGCTTCAACTCTTTTAGCTGTACTTCAGGTTTCAGAGCCGTGTAGTATAAACGGTCTTATCAGCACTTTATAGATTGTACTCTCAATGTCACAAGATAAATATGATCTATCAAAGGTTTCTTTTTCTATCAAAGGTTTCTTTTTCTACCAAAGGTTTCTTTAGTCTAAAAAAACTTGACAATTTTCACCATGTCTGCCTGGAAATGCATGTCTAATTTCTGATTCAAATTTTCATCCATGCCATGATCTAAACAGTCTATCTTCCCATTTAGTTTCCTTCTGCTTCTTGTCCCCTCCATTTCCCACTTTGACACACAAAACTTCCATTTTTATCATTACCTGATAAGTGTAAAGATTGTACACTAACTTCCTTTGATGACGAGTAACCAGTTCTATTCAATTAAGGGTATACTAAATAAAAAAAACCCAGCTGAACACAGCCAAGATGCGTGCTCTATGACAAGACATTTATATTTATGAAGATATCTACTGTGTTTCCCAAAAATTAGATTGTCTTACTAAAAGATTTGCTTTAAAAAATGCATTAAGGCTTATTTTGGAGAAAACACAGTATGTATAATAAAGGTAAACCTTTACCAAAGGAACAAATAAACAAGGAACAAACATTATTTTAAAAGAGTTAAGAACTGGGCTCGCTGGCCTTTTAATCTTCCTTCTTTCATACATCAATTCATTCATACATCAAGTAACAGTAAACATTATCAACAGCAGCTAAGTATTAAATACAAGCACTGGAATGTGCCCACTTCTAAATCCAGTAAGCCATAGTAATTGCAATAAATCTAGAGGACATATGTGCTATTTCTAAAACACTTTAAATTTTTTATGGGAGCCTATAATCTCTGCTCAGATAATATTGAAACCATTTCTAATCAAATGTATAGGGTCTAGTGATATTTTTGATTTGGTGTGGTAAGATGGAAGCAACTACCTGGCAAGTTCATGGGAAGGCACACAAGAGACTTGTTCACGTGAGGTTTTCCTTCACTAGTGTTGACCAAACAGCACATCCAGTCGGCCTGGGTTCCATTGGTGATCCACATCTTTCCACCATTAATAATGAGATCATCTCCTTTTCTAGAGGCTTTGGTTTGTATATCTGAATAAATACAATTACATTTCAGTTGAAGCAATCAATGACTGTGTGATGATTGGAACTGATTTTTGTAAAAAGATGCAATAAACTGGTATGTGCATCGAGCATATGTTTAGACACCTAATTTTATAGACCAGTCAGCATATGATGGGTTGTGGTCAACAACACAGCGGCCACCTTTACTTCCCAAGATGTTACCTGGCATCAATTTGAGGCTGGGACGACCTGGGTGTCAATTTTGCTTTAAAATCCATCTGGTGTAAATCTGAACACAAGACAAGCGGAAATGCTGGTGACAGCTGCTAAATTTGTAGACTGATCAGCACTGTTTGGCCGATTTCTCCAACATCACATGAATCAATGTTATTTCTCAAGACATTTCCTGTTACCCATTTAAGGCTGGGTTGATGTGGCAGCAAATGTCAATGAAAAATTCTGATCATAAAGAGAATAGAAACATGTGATCACAGAGCTGGCAGGTAAGCACATGAGTCACTGGGCTACCAGGGCTTGCCATTTGGTTCAACTTATCTCAGCTTTCACTTTTTTTTCTTCCAGTGATACTTCCTCCCTTTGATGCACAACCCCCTGTGTGGGTTCCAGGGCTCCATTTGGGGAGGGGGGAGGGGGGGACTACACCCACTGCCTCTCAACAAGCATTCCATTAAAGGCGACTAATTAAGCATTTTTCCTTCGAGGTCAGGGCTCATTTGCCTGAGCATCAAAAAGCCAGCAGTCTGCATACAATTAAGCCAGAAGTGTAAAACGAAAATGTATGCAAAATTCATGTTCTGCAATAAAACTGAAGTCCAAAAGTGAACAAACACCCAGAACTTTCCAATGGAGTTTACAGATGGTGAGCGCTTAGAAAAAGAAAAAGAAGAAGATGTAAAACACGAGCTAAAGAACAAGTAAGTCCATGACAAACAACAACTCACTGGCAACATCAGACCCAGCTCCGGTCTCACTTACACCAATGCAGGCAACAAGGTCTCCAGAAATGGATGGTGCTAGGAATTCTCTCTTCAAATAATCACTGCCAAACCTGTAATATCAGGTTGACCATAGCTTTCCATTATCAGATGATATTTTCCACAAATTAATAAGTTCTTAATTTAAGGTTAAAGAAAATAAAAGGGTCTTATAGACAGAAAATGTTAACTCATACAAAGTAACATTTATTATATTAGCTGTGCTGGCGTTTTTGTTAGGGCAGTCATGTTCAGTTTAGTCATGTTTGTCCTAAGTAATTAAAAACAAATTGCATGCATAAATTTAACAGCTAATTTAATAAATGTTTAAATGTCAGTGTGATTCATAAAGATGGTGTTAGTTCATTCAATTTCCTACACAAATATATATGGTTTTGTGCATGTTAATTAAACACTTTAATTTTTATAATTTGTGTGTGTGAAAATCGAGAGAATCCCCTTCTGAAGGCTCTGTCTTTGGCACTGAAACTCCAAACATGGTTACACCCCATGAATGCTAAACAAATGAGGCATCTTCTTCTTCAGCGTTCTTCACTTCTGGATTTTAGTCTTGTTCCAGACCATGAATTTTGTGTGCACATCTGTTTTACAGATCTGGCTTACCTCTGTGCAGGCTGTTGATTCCTCACCTTTCAGGAATATGCACCATGACTTTGAAAGGAAACTCCTAAGCAGTTGTGTTATGTGACATGTTTGCTGGGTGGGGGGAGCGGCAGCCCTGGGTCTATTATTTTTCCTCACAAAATGAGGTCCTGAAACTGTCAAAGAATCCATGGGTCAAGATTCCATGGAAATTTCCTGAAAAATCCTTTGTCGCTGATAAATACAAAACCCATTATTTGTCTACATATTTAATAAATTTAAAAAATACAAGGCGTAATAAAGGAGTAATAAATCAACTTGAACAGAGTGAAGCTGTAAATGGAATACATTTCCTAGGGCCTGAAATAAATAAATATTATCGGGTGACTCAGTCACCTTTAACGTCACAGACACAAGGCTATATCTGACTTACTTTGCCAAAGCTGGGGTTGCCATGTCAGTCTGTACACCCACAGCCATTGGAATTCCCCCACAATTGATATGGCCTAGTGCTTCTGCCATGGCAGCACTATACGAGTAGTCCAATTCCAAGCCTCCATAAGCTGATTATTTACAGAAAATATCAAAACAATTAGTTTTTGCTGCACAACATGGCCGTCTGTGTTATTTAATTCATAAAATACGTAAATGATTTATATTTTTTAAGAAGAGTCAAATTGGAAAGGAAGACAACAATAGCAAATTCTTGACAGCCTTTTGTCATGGCAAGAGATAGCAAAGATATAGAAAAGGATGCTCATGCAGATCAGTCAGCAAGTCACTTGATGATGATGATGATATATTTATGTCTTCTTTCATAGTCACAACTCGTCTACTTTAAAGACTTCAAGACGTATGTTCTGGACAATATAAAAATCACATTTTGTATAGTGCTGATTCGCTTTCAGTAGAACTAAAACAACAACAAACAGGTGAATTGTGGCAAACAAACCCCATTACTTGCTGGCCCTTTACAGTTTTACTAAGGCAAGTGTACATTCAGTAGTTTGTTGTTAGTTAATGAGTAGTTCAATGCTCAGATCATTGTGGAAATCAGCTTACAGTGGCCTGCTGCATAAATGCTGGCAACTGACTTAGAACTCTGATATGTTAGAATTATGAAATCATTCTTAACCCTTACACCACAGACACTGACCTGATTAGCAGTACACTGACAAAAAGTCTACAATAGTTTTTCTGGTATACACAGAAAAAAAAATGCACAATAAAATTGAACTGAATCAAATGCAAATAAGCACACAAGCAGTCCCAATATTAACAAGAACTAAAAACATGTTACACATGATCAACTCATATATCAATGACACTCCTGTATTCTGCAGGTAGTTATCACCTTTTGGCTTCGTGATTCCCAAAAAGCCGCTGTCTCCCAGAACTTTAAAAACTCTGTGGGCAGGAAACTTCCGCTGAGCTTCCCATTCATCAACATATGGGTTAATGTCTTTGTCAATAATCTGTAAATATTTAATATCGAAGGGGTTTCATTTCATCATATATTTAGTTATTTCAAAAGCATTAATTATCTTTACAATGGTACATCATTCACAGAATTGTGTTTTAAACGAGCAAAACTATCACCACCATTCTTTTGCCATAATCATCAGTCTAATTTCTATTTCAAGGATCTTTCAATCCTCTTTATCATCACTGCATCCACCACTGCTGAATTTATCATCGTTTAATTAATCTTCATGTATCATTAATTTGTTTACCACCATCATCTTCATCAACTTTAATCTTTATGACGATTTTAACTCATTCAGTACCAAAGAACTCATTATTCGTTTCTTGGCCACTCCAAATATAGTCTGATGTTCTTGCATTTTAATATCACAGTTAGTTAGTTGTGTATCCTTTATAGGAAGTTGCAGAACCAACCAACCGCAGCAATTTTTGGTTGTCTGGGTGATTTCACTTGGCAATTTTATGGTCAGTAGCTTTTACATTCATATCTACTCAGAGGGAAATGTAGTGGTTGAAAACAAGCAGAGAACTGCAAAGGCAAATGCTGCTTACAACACACTCCAGAGTGTCTGGAGATCAAACATCTACAGCACTAAAACTAAACTCAGGATATATAAAACATGTGTTGGGACAGATCTTTTCTAAGGAGCAGAAACTTGGAAAACAGAGAGAAAGATAGAGAAAATGCTCAGAGGTTTTGAGGAAAGACTTTTCAGAAGATTGTTGGGGTTCACATGGGAAGATGAAATCAACAATTCTAGAATACAACAAATGACAGACTTAGAAGATTAGGCTATCCTCCGAATAACAGGCGGTAAAGATGGCGGCCGAAAAATATCCTGACGAGCCTCAGTCATGTGTCAATTGCGCACTTGCGGTCACGAGCACATCGCGGGAAAACTAGGATTAGTGTCCGTTGACAATTTCGAGAAACGGAACAAACCACCAAGTTAAACTCGCCGCCGAGTCTCCCCTGCGCTGCTGCGCGGATGGGGCTAAACTAGAAGGTTGGGACCCACGAGCAGCAGCTACCACATCTCCTGCAGCGTCCTTATTTTATTTGCTAGTGTGGGAGGCTCTCGGCGGAGTGTTCGTCGGAAGGAAGTCTGCAATTTACGTGTGAGTGACGCTCCGATCGTACTTAGCCGAGTTTCAATGGCGTAACAGCTACAAACAGCAGATTTTCTGGCACTATTTACAACTTCTGTGCCATAATTTCCATATATAACGGCATAAAATTATCGGTAAGTAGTCGATTTGATATAAAAAAATTTTTTGTTTCTTATTAGTTTTGACTTCAGTTTTTGAATGTTTACAACACATGACACGGGACTGAGGCCGTCAGAATATTTTGCGGCCGCCATCTTTACTGCCCCTTATTTGGACGATATCCAAGATGTAAATTTAGACCCAAAAAATGTGTTTAAATAATAAAGCACACAAACTGTGGGATAGTGTTTACTTAATAAATTTCTAAAAAAGTTAATCATCATTTATTTACGACCTGCTTTGGTTAAATTGGTTTGCTTGCTGATCGGAAGGTCGTGTATTCGGGTTCTGACAGAGCCTGACTTTTTTTCAAAAATGATCTTGGCTTCCAGGTTGACCCAGGCTAAAATGGGTACCAGGTAAACTTCTGGAAAGTAAAGGCGGCCCACATGATGCTGACCACATCACTCACTGAGTGCTGATGATCTATAAAATATAGATCTAGTCCTATATTCCCAGTGGAAAAGGGTACTTTATGTGAAATTAGTTACTCTAACTCTGGCAGCCCTAACTCTTCTACTGCTTTGCTTTCCGTCTCTCCTTGCACCTTTGGATGCAAGCTGGATGGCTTAGGTCGGCTTAGTGGGAGTTCTCTCCCTTGGCCGCATTGACAACAACGAGTGGAAAAAGTCACGAATCAAACAAGACAGTGAGGTCGACATCAGGGCTGCCAATGCTTGGTTGTGTCCCCCAGATCTGGGTTTTTCTTTTGACGCTGTGGGGAAATCTGGGTTTTTTGTGTGTGTGGTGTTTTGCCGATCTGTATGCATTAATGACCGATAAATTTGCGTGATTAGGGGTAGGGTTAGGGTTAGCGGTAGGATTAGGGTTTGGGTTAGGGGTAGGGTTAGGGTTAGGATTAGGGGTAGCGTTAGGGTTACGGTTAGGGGTAGGGTTAGGGGTAGGGTTAGGGGTAGGGTTAGGGGTAAGGTTAGGGGTAGGGTTAGGTTTAGCGTTAGATGTGACAATTTTGACGCCGTAGTTCCCTATAATCGTGCACAGTCACATACACACCCAAACAGTCGACCGACGGTGGATGCTACTGACACCGACAATTCGCCACCGATTGGGCACCAGCCGCGCGCTATTGCCGTCATATTTGGCACACTTCCAGTGGCGCCACTCCCACAAGCATCAGTATTTGGACGTTTTACGTCACCATTTTCACATCTAATCCTACCCCTAACCGTAACCCCTAACCCTACCCCTACCCATAACCCAATCCCTAACCCCAACCCACACCCTACGCAACCCTACACGCAACCGTATTATGGTGATAGACACCCTACGCAGCCCTACAGGCAACCGTATAATGATAGGCAACCCTAGACGCAACCGTATGATGACTACGCAACCCTTCACGCAACTGTACGCAACCCTACACGCACCCGGATGATGATAGTATGTCATTTGATTCGTGACTTTTTCCGCTCGTTGTTGTCAATGCGGCCAAGGGAGAGAACTCCCACTAAGCTGACCTAAGCCGTCCAGCTTGCGTCCAAAGGTGCAAGGAGAGCCTGCGGCTCTCCTGTCAAATCCGGACGAAGAATAAAAAGCCTTGGACGACTTAGTCAGAGTTCTCTCCCTTGGCTGCACTGCAAACAGTGATCGGAAAAGCCAACGAAACAAACGACACACTTACCTATCATCATACGGTTGCGTGTAGGGCTGCGTACGGTTGCGTGAGGCATCGTGAAGGGGTGCGTGGTCATCATATGGTTGCGTGCAGGGTTGCGTGAGGCATCGTGAATGGTTGTGTAGTCATCATGCGGTTGTTGGGTTAGAGTTAGGGGTAGGGTTAGGGTTAGGGTTAGGGGTAGGGGTAGGGGTAGGGTTAGGGTTAGGGGTAGGGTTAGGGTTAGGGGTAGGGGTAGGGTTAGGGTTAGAGGTAGGATTAGGGGTAGGGTTAGGGTTAGGGTTAGATGTGAAAATTTTGATGTAGGGTTTCGAAATACTGGCAGACAATCTGATGTTTGTGGGCGTGGCGCCACTGAAATTCTGCTAAATATGACGCCAATAGTGTGCGGCTGGTGCCCAATCGTTGGCGAATTGTGCGTTTGACCAGCATCCAGAGGCCCTCAATTGTTTGTGTGTGTATGTGACTGTGTACGGCGTCGACGAAGTTGGTCGCAAGAACGATGTTAGTTATGTGAGTGCGTCTAACTGCCATGTTGCTTGTGTCTTTTGTTTCGTTGGCTTTTCCGATCACTGTTTGCAGTGCGGCCAAGGGAGAGAACTCTGACTAAGTCGTCCAAGGCTTTTTATTCTTCGTCCGGATTTGACAGGAGTACCGAGCCTGCTTTCCTTTGGACCCTGGCGGTACACGGATGCTGCTACAAGTGAGCTGACAGACTTGTAAACATATTTTTATTTAAACTGTTTACTATAATAATAATAATATACAATATATTATTATTTTATTTATTTTGGACTTTGAACTTGAAATCGATGAATGAAAAGTAGGAGAGTACTTCGATCAGATGATGATAGCATTCTTAATTTTACTTTCTTCAGCGAGTCTTGCATCTGAAGATGATAGGGTCCATAAACGATGTCATGTCCATCAGAAGAGAATGGCTGTGCCTCTTTCTCCTGAAATACGGCGCTGCCTGTAGACAGGTGTCTTACGATGGTCGGCGAACGACGCCCAATACTTCTGGGGAGAATTCGTATTATCTTCGTCGCCATTGTTTTTGTTTACACTTGTTCCGGGATACATTTTTGAAATACTCGCCATCATCATCTTTCTCCATCCCCTGAACAGTCAGGCCTGTGTAGAGTCATAATCACGCTGAGCCGGGAATGCAAAGACTGGCCAGCAGGTGCCACAGAGGTGGAAATTCAGCAATTAATTCAAGATAATGCTCGCTCGGAGGATCTGATCATTTACTCAGATGGTTCATTGTCAAGAGGCAAGAGAAGTGCTTGGGACTTCTTAGCAAAAGTTGATGGTCGACGTTTTGTGCAGGAGAGCCTAGCATTTGATACCACAACATCCAGCTTAAGAATGGGGGTGGAGGCGGTTACTGCAGTTTTCCGCTGGCTAGAGAACACCACACACACACACACACACACACATCGTGATTATAACTGACTCAGAAAGCATGCTGAGGAAGATCAGGACAGGCATGCTTCGTGCAGAGTGGCCTGCGGAGGACACTGGTGAGAATTATTGTCTGGATTTTTTCACCGGAATATGCCGGTGTTTTGGGAAATGAACAGGCGGACAGACCGGCTGGCTCTGTACAACTTGGTGGAATACTGATTCTTCTTCGCTGGATGCTGAAGATGAGGACGAAGCGCTTATGGGAATGCCTCGAGTGCTGTCATATCGGTTCTTGAATCAAATCAAATCTTTATCCATCTTACAGCATGGCAGGCATGGGTTAATAATATGTTATAGTTAAAGTCATTAAGTCCGGAAATAGTGATAAATGATGGGATATGTTCAGGCGCGCCGGCACGAAAAAAATTTGATGGTGACTCAGTCCTCGCCTTACAAATTCTGGGGTAATAATTTTTTTTTTTTGGCCCCCTACCCCCCTTCCCCACCCGCGATATTAACAAATCAATGAATAGAAGGGCTGAGACCCTACTCTCAACCATGCCTTTATTCTTTATCACCTTACTATTTATAGGCAAATCATCATCAGTTTTCGTTATGCCTAGTGGCACAGGAGGCTTCAGAGAGGACTTTCCATGCTTTCCTGTTTTGTGCAATCTTCAGTGCAGATTTCCTTGTCAAAGATGCCGCACTCAGGTCAGAAAATGTTGGTCATTCTCCAGAATTCCGCTCCATAAAGAAGAACTTGCAAAATGATGCTCTATTTATAGGCAAATAATTAAGTTTAATTATTACAGACTAGAGATTGACAGCATAAACAAACTCAACAGGAAAGAACAAACATCAATTTTTAGACTTCGGACTGGACACTGTGGTCTTCGAGCACACCTGTACAGGATAGGCATAGAAGAATCTGCTGTCTGTGATTGTGGAGCAGAAAGACAGACCCCTGAGCACATGCTGCAGTACTGCCCGTACCTCTCCCAGCAAAGACTGTGGATCTGGCCCAGGGGAGCCACATTGCGAGAGAAGCTATGGGGGACCGGTGGCGACCTTAAACGCACAATCCTATTTGTGACCCAGACGGGACTCAGTGTTTAGCATGACTGATGTCGAACGCAGGAGAAGAAGAAGCTAGGCGGTGGGGGTGTTGGGCTGACGCTCCCCCTCTCCCCCCTCCAAAAAAAAAAAAAAAAAAAATTATGGGAGCTCAAGGTACCGAGCTTTCATATTCCGGTGCCTATACATTAGTGACAATTCGGATCCATTCGTTTTTGATAGTAGAGGAAAACTCGAGTGCTTCGTGACGGCTGGTAACTTTGATGGAAAAAAGAAAACACGCATATAAATACTTGGACAGCCTGGCCACATGCAGCTTCAGACAGAGCAAAAACACTATCATTATCCCTTATTTTGATGAACGTATGAGACAGTGAAGCACTACCATCTACTCTGATCAGCAATGCATATCATTATCATCAAGTGCTTGCTAATTTTCCTTGGGCAATCATGCCTCTCCACAGCCTGCGATCTTCTACAGCATGTTCTAGTTAATATGCTGACAAATCCTTGCCATGACAAAGGGATATCAAAAATCATCTCTCGTTGTCTTGCTCTGTATCTCTTTCCGCTAATGTTTTCCAGTTGTCACATGTTTCAGTTTTCTTCCTCTCATAACACGGCCAACAATTTCCTTCTGATGTTTAAGATGAGCCCTCTTTTGGCTCTTGCTTGTTTCAAAACATCTGGGTCACTCATTCTGGCTATTATTGCAACTGCATCCATTCATTGTCCTATGGCGCCATTATATTTTACATGGAGCTCACATTTCCATTTCTTCAAGCCAACATATTATGTGCATTCACTTCGACATCACGGATGCAGTCCAGCTTCTTTGGCCTCTTTGGTTCGATTTGGGGTTTCTCTTGAATGTTTCGATTTAGGGTTTCTCTTGGATGTTTCAATTTAGTGTTTCTCTTGGATGTTTCAATTAAGGGTTTCTCTTGGATGTTTCAATTTAGGGTTTCTCTTGGATGTTTCGATTTAGGGTTTCTCTGGGATGTTTCGATTTAGGGTTTCTCTTGGATGTTTTGATTTAGGGTTTCTCTGGGATGTTTCGATTTAGGGTTTCTCTTGGATGTTTTGATTTAGGGTTTCTCTTGGATGTTTTGATTTAGGGTTTCTCTGGGATGTTTCGATTTAGGGTTTCTCTTGGATGTTTCAATTTAGTGTTTCTCTTGGATGTTTCAATTTAGGGTTTCTCTTGGATGTTTTGATTTAGGGTTTCTCTTGGATGTTTCGATTTAGGGTTTCTATTGGATGTTTCGATTTAGTGTTTCTTTTGGATGTTTCAATTTAGGGTTTCTCTTGGATGCTTCAATTTAGGGTTTCTCTTGGATGTTTCAATTTAGGGTTTCTCTTGGATGTTTCAATTTAGGGTTTCTCTTGGATGTTTTGATTTAGGATTTTTCTTGGATGTTTCGATTTAGGGTTTCTCTCGGATGTTTCGATTTAGGGTTTCTCTTGGATGTTTTGATTTAGGGTTTCTCTTGGATGTTTCGATTTAGGGTTTCTCTTGGACGTTTTGATTTAGGGTTTCTCTTGGATGTTTTGATTTAGGGTTTCTCTTGGATGTTTCGATTTAGGGTTTCTCTTGGACGTTTTGATTTAAATTTTCTCTCGGATGTTTTGATTTAGGGTTTCTCTTGGATGTTTTGATTTAGAGTTTCTCTTGGATGTTTTGATTTAGGGTTTCTCTTGGATGTTTTGATTTAGGGTTTCTCTTGGATGTTTTGATTTAGGGTTTCTCTTGGATGTTTCAATTTAGTGTTTCTCTTGGATGTTTCGATTTAGGGTTTCTCTTGGATGCTTCAATTTAGGGTTTCTCTTGGATGTTTCAATTTAGGGTTTCTCTTGGATGTTTCAATTTAGGGTTTCTCTTGGATGTTTCGATTTAGGGTTTCTCTTGGATGTTTCGATTTAGGGTTTCTCTTGGATGTTTTGATTTAGGGTTTCTCTTGGATGTTTCGATTTAGGGTTTCTCTTGGATGTTTCGATTTAGGGTTTCTCTTGGATGTTTTGATTTAGGATTTCTCTTGGATGTTTTGATTTAGGGTTTCTCTTGGATGTTTCGATTCAGGATTTCTCTTGGATGTTTCGATTTAGGGTTTCTCTTGGATGTTTCGATTTAGGGTTTCTCTTGGATGTTTTGATTTAGGGTTTCTCTTGGATGTTTCGATTTAGGGTTTCTCTTGGACGTTTTGATTTAAATTTTCTCTCGGATGTTTCGATTGAGGGTTTCTCTTGGATGTTTTGATTTAGGGTTTCTCTTGGATGTTTTGATTTAGGGTTACTCTTGGATGCTTCGATTTAGTGTTTCTTTTGGATGTTTCAATTTAGGGTTTCTCTTGGATGCTTCAATTTAGGGTTTCTCTTGGATGTTTCAATTTAGGGTTTCTCTTGGATGTTTCAATTTAGGGTTTCTCTTGGATGTTTTGATTTAGGATTTCTCTTGGATGTTTCGATTTAGGGTTTCTCTCGGATGTTTCGATTTAGGGTTTCTCTTGGATGTTTTGATTTAGGGTTTCTCTTGGATGTTTCGATTTAGGGTTTCTCTTGGACGTTTTGATTTAGGGTTTCTCTTGGATGTTTTGATTTAGGGTTTCTCTTGGATGTTTCGATTTAGGGTTTCTCTTGGACGTTTTGATTTAAATTTTCTCTCGGATGTTTTGATTTAGGGTTTCTCTTGGATGTTTTGATTTAGGGTTTCTCTTGGATGTTTTGATTTAGGGTTTCTCTTGGATGTTTTGATTTAGAGTTTCTCTTGGATGTTTTGATTTAGGGTTTCTCTTGGATGTTTTGATTTAGGGTTTCTCTTGGATGTTTCGATTTAGGGTTTCTCTTGGATGCTTCAATTTAGTGTTTCTCTTGGATGTTTCAATTTAGGGTTTCTCTTGGATGCTTCAATTTAGGGTTTCTCTTGGATGTTTCAATTTAGGGTTTCTCTTGGATGTTTCAATTTAGGGTTTCTCTTGGATGTTTCGATTTAGGGTTTCTCTTGGATGTTTCGATTTAGGGTTTCTCTTGGATGTTTTGATTTAGGGTTTCTCTTGGATGTTTCGATTTAGGGTTTCTCTTGGATGTTTCGATTTAGGGTTTCTCTTGGATGTTTTGATTTAGGATTTCTCTTGGATGTTTTGATTTAGGGTTTCTCTTGGATGTTTCGATTCAGGATTTCTCTTGGATGTTTCGATTTAGGGTTTCTCTTGGATGTTTCGATTTAGGGTTTCTCTTGGATGTTTTGATTTAGGGTTTCTCTTGGATGTTTCGATTTAGGGTTTCTCTTGGACGTTTTGATTTAAATTTTCTCTCGGATGTTTCGATTTAGGGTTTCTCTTGGATGTTTTGATTTAGGGTTTCTCTTGGATGTTTTGATTTAGGGTTACTCTTGGATGTTTCGATTTAGAGTTTCTCTTGGATGTTTTGATTTAGGGTTTCTCTTGGATGTTTCGATTTAGGGTTTCTCTTGGATGTTTAGATTTAGGGTTTCTCTTGGATGTTTTTATTTAGGGTTTCTCTTGGATGTTTCGATTTAGGGTTTCTCTTGGATGTTTTGATTTAGGGTTTCTCTTGGATGTTTCGATTTAGGGTTTCTCTTAGATGTTTCAATTTAGGGTTTCTCTTGGATGTTTTGATTTAGGGGTTCTCTTGGATGTCATCGTTTCCTCAGTTTTCCATTTCAGTGCCTCTCTGGTGACTCTGCGTCTTCTCTGAATGTGACAAATTATCGCCATCTTCTCGGTCTTATAGCTGTTGATACTAGTAGCTGCCCTGACATAAACCCAATCATAATTACACAGACATCAATGCAAATACTGTTGCTAAATAGTGGAAATCCAATCCCAAAACTCAGATGTGCAGTTTTCACGATTCTTTTCTGAGACATTCTTAAACAACAAGAACAGTGAATCTTGCCTGTCAAGAGAAAGAGTTGAGATCACAATCTTTTTCTTAATGAGATAATACCATTAAAAGCCGTACGATAACCTGATAACCCAGAAGAGGAGTTGGACGTAGAACCGGAGTTTGACAGAGAGAAAAAAAAGTGGAAAAATAGCATCATTATAATGCGCCGTGCCGATAAGCGCTGCTGTCACGACTGGCAGCATGGATTTTTTATCATTGTATGAGCGTCGCAGGTCGACCCAGCCCAAAATGGGTACCAGGATGTATGTCCTGGGGAAGTAAAGACGGCCGGCTTAATGCTGACCACGCTACCCACCTAGTGCTGATTGGTCTGTAAAAATATGGGTGCTCTTCCCATATACCCGATACGCCTGAAAAGATACGGCGTGAAAAGATCTTTACTTTTACTGTAATAGCGCAGAGGAACGCAAAGAAACAGACTTGCGTCTCAATAGACACCAGGAGGAAACCACTCTAGTTGGAAAATATAGCAGTATGCTGTTTTGTGAAACCAGCAGTTTATTTATAGGCGGCTTTTCGTGCTTACGTTTTTATCGGTAAACAATGACGCAAATACCAAACCCTGTTGTTTTCTTTGACATAGCCATTGGCAGTACGGTATGTATGCATTTATTTATTTTTAGTTAGAGAACTAACAAGGGAAACCCCACCAGGGAGCTATGCTTCAGCTAGAGAAGGGATCAGCGGACAGGACGAAGTTCACGAAGAATTTGAATTCCAAGTTGTAGCCAACAAACCAAACGTTAAACAAACGTACACGGGAAACGAATTAATTAAAAATATAATAATTCGGGTTAAATGATTGTTATAAATTAAAATATCAGTAATCATGAGTAATCTGTAGTACCGAGGTTTTATATATATATATATATATATATATATATAGATATATATATATATATATATAATAGATATATATATATATATATATATATATATATATATATATATATATATATATATATATATATATATATAAAATATAGGCAAAGTAAACCTTGGAATAACGGTCCCAAATTATCGAGGTCAAAAATATACCTTAACAGGGCCTCAGTCAATTGCAGAATTCCAGGGACTATACTGCCACAGCCAAGAGTATCCCTCACGCCGCTCACGTAGCGTGGAATGGGGCTAAACTAGATGGCTGGGACTCACGAGCAAATAAAATGAAATGAAGGAAGCTGCAGGAGATGCGGTAGCTGCTGCTCATGAGTCCCAGCCATAATAGCGACCGATGACAATTTCAAGCGTTTCTGCAGACAATAATAGCGACCATTGACAATTTCGAGACATGCAACATTGCAGACGATAATAATTATAGCCACATGATGGGGAGACCATGTGCTCAAATGTAGATTAGCGTTGTTGTTGTCCTTACACATTTCGGCATGCGCAAAACGTGGTTAAACTAACTGCTGACAGTTTCCCCTGCGCCGCTACGTGCGGCGCGGATGGGAATCTAAACTAGATATGACTGGACTCATGAACAAATAAATTAGAAGTTGCAGGAGATGCGGTAGCTGCTGCTCGTGAGTCCCAGCCAACTAGTTTAGCTCCCCCATCTGCGCCGCTAAACGCGGCACGGGGAATACTGTAGGCGGTGCGGCATAGTCGCAGAAACACGTCCGCAATTAACATATTGCTGAGACCCTGTAAAAGCATTTGTTTCGTTATTCGGAGCCGATCCTAGTTTTACCGCAATTTGTTCCTTGTTAGGCTATTTGCTTGGCCGCCATAATATCGGGTAGAATTTCGGAGGAGAGCCGAGAGGTCTGATGACTGATTTTAATGGATAAGAACCACAGGTCGCATATATTATCTGGTAGTGAAAATGTCAAAAACATGTTCTTTACTTGCATAGACAGTCTGAGAGAATAGGTTCTACAGAATATTGATGTATTTCACAGGCAGCAGGAAGGATCAAATTTGAGCTGTTTGCTGATACAGTTCCTAAAACTGCTGAAAATTTCAGGTAACATCTTTTGGAAAGAAACTTTTATTACATTCATAATGCATGATAATCTGCTGTTCATCTTATGTTTTAAATCACTGGATGCTGACACAGACTACATCCCTTGTTAATCCTTAATGTTGTTTGAAACTTGCTGCTGGCACCATCATTATGTTCTACTTTCGCTGTGAAGCTTCATGAGAAGGAATTGTTGTTGGTTCAGTGCTTGGTGGATGTCATTAGCTGTTCTCATTCAGTGTAACTCAGAAATCATGATGAGAAAGATGGAGAAAGGCATGCTCTGTCTGTATAGAGAAGAAAGCATCAGTTTAGAGATCTTCAGTAGTTAACATTCTTTGAAACTTTTCTCTGGGGTATGCAGGTGTGTTGGGAAACAAACAGCCAGAAGATTGGCTGCTGCTGTACCACTGGATGGTGAATTGATGAATACAAGCTGAATGTGACCATGGCCCTTTGGGAGCAAGTAAACAGCATTGAAGTGCAAATAGATTATTACAGTATGGAGAGAATGTGGGGATCTGACTAACACTCAGGGAGAAAGGCAAGCTGGACATATAAAGGATTGGATATAAAGGATATATGAAGGCATGGAAAAGGGTCCCTCACTTACTCCGAAGTAGTCTAACTAAAAGCAGAGGACACCCCAAAGGTGTCCACTTATCTCAGTGTACACTCACAGCTGTGTTTACCACATCCAGTAGACCATTAAGTGAGTTGGTCACAATTACTATGGCTGCATTTGCCTCCCAGCCATTCCCTGGTATCTGTTGGCTGTGTTGTTCTGGGTTCCTGGGTCAGTGAAAAACAAAAGAAAATTCATCATGATGGAGATTTGACTCGGTGACCAGTAGCTTAAGTGTGCTCGCCACATCATTACCACAGCTTTCCATGTTGAGTAAATAATTAATTATTGATAGTCAAACATGCAGTTTAGTAATATGAAATAATTTTATCATTTATGATTTATTTGCTGAAGTATCCACAAACAGTATTCTCAAACAGAAATCATGTCACATGTCATTATTTATTAGTGGAATATTTTACGGCCACGTTTACAAAGACATCTTAAAATAATTCATGGCCAGTTATGAAACACTTAAATGTTACATGGGCACTTAAAAGAAGCAGAGAATGGTAGTGCTGTATCCTACCAGGGAGGTAGGTCATAAGAGATGACTAAGGTTAGTGTTGGGGTTGGCTACCTCATTCCATAAGACTCCTTTTTCTGACAGTCCATGCCGTATGGCATTGGTATTCATGTCTTTCCACAACCTTCTGTCTCATGTACTTTCAGCCAGTTCTGACAAAAATGATCCTCCATGCCATGATGTCAAACTGTCCAGTATTTTCTCTCTTGGTCTCCCTGTCTCTCTTCCCCTCCAGCTTTTCCATTGTCACAGTGTGCTCCAGTTTTCGCTTTCTCATACATTGGCCCAAGAAATGTAGACTATCTCCTTCTGATGTTGGCAATCAGTTCTCTTCAAGAGTCTGTTTTTCTTTAGACCAGTGATTTCCAAACTGCTGCCCCAGGGAGCCGTGACCTCTTCACAGGGGCGCTGCAAAATATTAGAAGAAACGCGAGTTATTTTTTTATCTCTTGCATACGAATAGTCATACTTTTACTTAGGTTAGGGCACCGTGTTGAAAAAAGGGGCAGTGACTAAGACAGGTTTGGGAAACACTGCATTAGACTATAGCCACACAAATCAAACAACTATGAAAAGTCAAGAAACTAGTAAACCAGCCAACCAAGAGGGGGGGGGGGTGTAACTGAAACATGGCTGAGCTGCACATGACAGCAAGTCATAGGATGACTTGGTGCATTTGGTTGGGTTCCACTGGAAGATAAATTGCAGAAGCCCTGTGTTTCCTTAAAAATAAGACCAGGTCACCTACTTCCAGAACATTGCCATAACTCTCCAAATCCTGAATCTGCTCATTATGATCAAGCGTGCATCATTGGCACCTGTACTTTGACAAAAGGTCTCTCATTCTAGCTGACGATTTCAACTAGGGCATTTTTTGGGGTCTGGGCTTCTATTAAAAGCATTCTGAAAGATCATGCTAGGGCTTATTTTTTGGGTAGGTCTTATTTTTGGGGAGACACTGTAGAAGAAGCTGTTATGAAAAAGTCTGTAATTTATATATATTTATTGATGAAATATTTTGCAGACAGCTGTGTACAGGAGAATATCGTAAAGATGGGAAACCAATTGGGTACAAGGGTGCAATATTTCACAGGTTTGTATTTTGTATACAGATATTGAAACGATGCAGCATTCAGTTTTCAAGCAAATGTGGCATATTGGGCATACACTGATGTTATAGAAAGGCTTTCAGGGTCAGGTTTTGAAGAGGCGTCTAGTACGAGCCTTGGTGTGTGCGACGTGATGCTGGCATTCATGGCCTCAAATACTCCATCTCTTGCATAGATTTCAACAAGGATATTAACGCTAACTGTTCAGAAGCTCTGGCAAACTTACTGAACATGAAATTGTCGTGAAAAACTACACACAACAAATGATGGAGTTTGCCTCCAGTGACTTCTAAAGAGTACACAACCAACATGTTTGCTTATTCAGTAACCATATGTTGTTTAGACACTTCTGTTCAACTCAGATAGACTGGCCATGCTTTTGTGTATGTCAGATGAGTGGCTTGAAAAGACAGTATTCTTTAGGTGAGCTTGGCTCAGGCAAACAAGTTTGTGATAACTGGAAGAAAGAAAAAAAAGCCATGCAGTTACACATTGAAAGCCTCAGCGAAGAATTGGGCTGTGACTTTGAACATCACAATTTTAACTGCTGTGGTTAGGTGTCATGGGGAAGAACAATTTTCAGTCCAGTGCTTGCTGATTAGTGCCAGATTTTAGAAGTCAGAGTCCTTCTGCTTGAGAAGCAAGGAACCAACAATCTGCACACAAATAAGCCATCTTGGGTATAAAAAACGAACAAACTCAAGTTCCAAAACAAGACCAAAGTCCAGAAGGGGACAAAAAGTCCACTTTCCATTGAAGTTTACATCCGGTGAATGCGAAGAAGAGCTGACCATTGTTATCTGTGTGGATGTATATTTGTAATGTCGTCAGTACATTTCTCCTTGGGCACTTTCTTACTCTCACATCATATCTCTTTCGGCATAGCACCTGAGTTGGTAGTTATAGTTGCATTCTAAAGACATGACCACAAACTATTTGGTCTTCTGCTTCTCAGTGAATTTGATGCCAGCTGTTGTTTCCAGTCTCACAGTGTTGGGTTGTAAAGTCAGCGTCTGTGGCTTAGGTGTTGTGAATTAACTTCGTAATGCTGGGGTGCCATTTTTAGTCCCAGCTGCGGGCCTTGTGTTGGTTTCAATAGTAGAACAGAGAAGCTGACTGCCATAAAAAAAAGCAATGGCGAACTACTGGACGAAAATTGCCTAGAAAAACCGCAAGAGCCAAAAAAATGCTGGGGTCGAAACCAACACAAGACCTGCAGCTGGAATCGAACCTGGCATTACAAAGCGTGTTCAGGACACCTTGGCTACAGAAGTCGACTGTCTGACTGTGCGAGAGTGAAATGAATTATATGATTTTAATTTATAAACAAATATCCATGAAGCAATAATTGTTTCAGCGTTTGCTGCTGAATTCATTGTTGTGTTGTTAGTGTTATGAAAAATTTCATTGTTGTCTTTTCAGAGTCATCAAAGATTTCATGGTTCAAGGAGGCGATTTTGTAAATGTAAGTGGTCAGTAGATATTCATTAGTAGTATAAATTGTAAAATATATTTAAAAAAAAAAAAAAAAAAAAAAAAAAAAAAAAAAAAAAAAAAAAAAAAAAAAAAAAAAAAAAAATAGTAAAAAAATAAACGTAAATAGCATACATTTTGACAAGCAAATGACAGTGGTAAAAATAGTCTCTCAGTTAAATAACATGCAGTTCTGAGACTTAGAGATTAGTGACAATGTTTCACAATGCAATCCTTGGCGTTTTGCAGGGTTTGATTCCTGTGATAAGCGGTTTAGAAAAAGACAACTCTTATTCTGACTTTCAGACAGTTGTACAAGAGTTGCACTGTGGAAGAGATTGGAGCCTCACCACCTAATATTCCTATAGTTAGCAGCGGAACAACTGCAGCCAACGTCTGTCGTGGAGGTGGCATATTTAAAACAAAATAGGATCTAGGTTGTAATCCCTGGTGTGTGTGTGCTTGAACAGAGGTTTTGTATGAGAATGTCTGTATAAAATTTGTATGTATGATTATCCATGAGTGTGTGTTTGTCTTATATGTATGTGTGCATAAGTGTGAATTTTTTATATGCATGTATGTACATATGTATATGAGCATATGTGTATGTATTATGTATACGTACATCACCCATGCTTTTATGTATTTTACTTGATACTCATGTATGTATACTATTATGCACATAATGTGCCTTACAGATAAAATACAATGCTGTGTGAAAGATGAGTTTTTGGTTGAAGAGTCTAATGTAAGACAGGCCTGCCTGCCTAATTTGTGACTCTTGGAAAATAAAGTTCATTGGTTCTGTATGTCAGTGAGCTGTTATTCCATATCTTGCAAGTAACGTGGGAGATTATGCCTCTTCATAGCTTCTGTTTTCCAGTAGATTTTATTTTACGAGCTTTTTTTATCCATACTGGAAAATGCCATTGTGTATTGATTAAACGCTCGCATCTGCGGATCCGAAGGTTATGAGTTCAAATATGACTGGAGCTGGACATTGGGAAATAAAAAACATTTCCAGGTCGACCGAGCATTAAGTAGGCACCAGGTAAAGTTCTGGGACATAAAGGCGGCTAGCATGATGTTGATCGTAAAACCCACAGAGTGCCAGTTGGTCTATAAAACATAGGTCTAGCACTGTGTACTTGATAAGAGAAAGACAACACTTCTTAGCACTATGTACTTGATGAGAGAAAGACAACACTTCTTAGCACTATGTACTTGATGAGAGAAAGACAACACTTCTTAGCACTATGTACTTGATGAGAGAAAGACAACACTTCTTAGCACTATGTACTTGATGAGAGAAAGACAACACTTCTTAGCACTATGTAATTGATGAGAGAAAGACAACACTTCTTAGCACTATGTAATTGATGAGAGAAAGACAACACTTCTTAGCACTATGTAATTGATGAGAGAAAGACAACACTTCTTAGCACTATGTAATTGATGAGAGAAAGACAACACTTCTTAGCACTATGTAATTGATGAGAGAAAGACAACACTTCTTAGCACTATGTAATTGATGAGAGAAAGACAACACTTCTTAGCACTGTGTAATTGATGAGAGAAAGACAACCCTTCTTAGCACTATGTAATTGATGAGAGAAAGACAACACTTCTTAGCACTATGTAATTGATGAGAGAAAGACAACCCTTCTTAGCACTATGTAATTGATGAGAGAAAGACAACACTTCTTAGCACTATGTACTTGATGAGAGAAAGACAACCCTTCTTAGCACTATGTAATTGATGAGAGAAAGACAACACTTCTTAGCACTATGTAATTGATGAGAGAAAGACAACACTTCTTAGCACTATGTAATTGATGAGAGAAAGACAACCCTTCTTAGCACTATGTAATTGATGAGAGAAAGACAACACTTCTTAGCACTATGTAATTGATGAGAGAAAGACAACACTTCTTAGCACTATGTATTTGATGAGAGAAAGACAACACTTCTAAGTCTTGAGCTGTGTTCTGAGCAAGCCAGAGATTACAGAAATGTGATGAATAGTCAAACTGAATATCATTTCATTTTAGTTTGATAAGTGTTTAATAATTTCTCTCTTTATGTTAAACTGTATGTGTCTTTGATATATGTCGCAGAGTGATGGGACAGGTATCACAAGTATTTACGCTGGGCGACCATTTGCAGATGAAAACTTCAGGAGAAAGCATGAATCGGCTGGCATATTGTCTATGGTCAGTACACGTTTCGATAATCGGGGAATCTTGTTCAAGTTCTGGTCAGAACCATGGGCTTTGTAGTTTTTTGCAGTTCATCAAGTATTCAAGTTTCTCATGTTTAATCAAATCATAAAGTCCACATTAATATTATGGTCTGTAAGTATTAGAAGCTGCACTCAGAGTGGGAATGGAGCCGCCGTGATGTAGTGGTTAGACGCTGTCCTGCTGACCTGAAGGTCATGGGTTCAAGTCCTGATGGAGCCTGACTTTTATTTTTTTTTTAAATAACCTTGTCTTCGAGATTGAGCCAGCCTGACATGGGTACCAGTTAAAGTCCTGGGAAAGAAAGGCGGCTAGTATTATGTTGACCACATCACCCATAGAGTACCAACTGGTCTTTAAAATCTGTCTAGCCCAATGCACCCAAAGGTGTGGTGAAGGGTCCTTTACATTTACCCGGGTTGTGAAGTGTGTATTTGTAGCTGTACTTGAGTCATGAAGTGTTTATTTATAGTTGTGCTTTGGTGATTAACATTTATAGTTGTGCTTGTATCATAAAGTGTATATTTATAATTGTGCCCATGCGTATGGGATCATGGCTATATTTTTTTAGGCCACCGAGATGAAAGGGTTATTTCTGCATCTTTAAAATGTAGCCAGTATAAGTGATCTCGATATAAACACTTGCAAGCGGTAGGGGGGAAGTCGTGGCCAAGAGGAAGCAGACAGGCAGACACCTGCAAACGAAACTAAAAATCTAAAAGAGTACTATGTTCTGATTCCTGCAGTAGACAGTTCTCATAAAAAAACATTCTCGTAGTTTTTGGTAATTTGTATGAGAATTGCACTGTGGAAGAAATTGGAGCCTCACAATATTATCAAAGACAGGAGTGGTATTCTGCAGCCAACCTTCACTGTGGAGACAGCCCATAATTTTGTTTTCAGTTTCAACACTGAGAACAAGAATAGACCCACTGCCTACCCAAAAGCATGTAGTATGAGTCAGCAAACTGGGAGCTTCTTTCGAAGTCGGAGTGCGTCTGCTTGAGAGGCAAGGAACCAACAGTCTGCCTATAAATAAGTCAGGACTGTAAAATGGATGTGCACATAACACTGAGGTTGGGAACAAGACTAAAGTCCAGAGATGGACAAACAACCTGAACTTTTTCCTGGAGTTTACAGCTGGTGAACGCGAAGAAGAAGAAAAAGATTTAACATGAACTATTGTATTTTTTTGGTCCATTGGAGTTTGTATTAGCAAGGGTTTACTTATTGCACTCACTGGGGTAATTCTTCTTCTCGGTGATGACCTTAATTTTCTGTTATGTCTCTAGCGGTAGTAACAGGTATATATATTATCTCTGTCGCAGGCGAACAGCGGCAAGGACACCAATGGCTGCCAGTTTTTCATTACTTGCGCCAAGTGTGATTTTCTGGATGGGAAACATGTGGTGTTTGGTCAGTGATGTTCTTTGGTCCAGTTTATTTGTTTATCTGTGAAATCAGCTTACTGCTTTCCATTGTAGGGGTGGAGGCAGTGGTTGTGCAGGATAGAGAGACTGGACAAGAAATGAGAGAGGCTGAGATAAATTAGAAGGAAACAGAAGAATGAGAGGCAGAGAAGTGAGCGTAAGAGAGAGAGAGAAGTGGGCAAGAGAGAGAGAGAGAATCAAGGAGAAGAGAGAGAGAAAATGAGATGCAGAGAAATTAGAGCAAAAGACACAGAACCATAAACTTAAGGAAGGGACAAAGAGACCAAACTAAAACATGATATTCAGTCCAACCGTTTTTTTTAAATTTCTGACTCTCTCAAAACTGTTTTCTTTCATAACTCAGTGTATCCCTGGATTAATTAGAAGCCATTTTTAATCAATAATCTAGAATGTTCAGAGGATCTTCACAGCTCTAATCTGTATAAGACTAATGCATCTTTGTAAAACTAACAACTATATTGCATTTATAAGGTGTCCGATGTTAGAAAAAGAGTTTTAATATTATTGTATTTTCCAAAGTATTATCAAACAGCGCCTGCTGTAAGTTGACTGTCATATGTTCTTAAAGTCCATGCTGTGTGGAAAACTGCACTGAAGATTGCACGGGACAGGAAAGCATGGAAAGTCCTCTCTGAAGCCTCATGTGCCACTAGGCATAACGAGAACTGACTGACTGTGTGGCATTGGTAGTCTTGTCTATCCACAACCTTCTGTCTCGTGCACTTTCAATCAATTCTGATACAGATGATCCTCCATGCCATGATGTCAGTCTGTCTAGCATCTGTTCTCTTGGTCTCCCTCTGCTTCTCCTCCCCTCTAATTTTCCTACTGTCAGGATGTACTCCAGTTTTATCCTTCTCATCACATGACCAAAGAATGTAGATTGTCTCCTTCTGATGTGGGCAATCAGTTCCCTTCGTGAGTCAGTTTCTTTCAAGACCTCTTCACATTCTTCAGGTCATGCCGGTGTGTTGGGAAATGAGCAGACAGAAAGAAAGACTCACAGGTTCTGAGTGGTGAATTAATGTATGACAAGCGAAATGTTGTGAGGGCCCTTTTGGAGGAAGAATGGTCTGAGGAGAATGGCGCTGCAAGGAGTTACCAAGGGATATAACTGGCGCTCAACGGAAATACACTATCAGACAGTTACTGGTACCATCAAAATTTTAACTTCGCTTGCTGCTGAAGACGGGGACAGAGTGCTTATGGGAGTGTCCCAAGTGCTATGATGTCGATTCTTAAGTCTACATTCAACAACTTCTGTGATTCCCTTGCCTCAGTAAAGCACAGTATCACACTGTCATCTGGAAAGATGAACATTATAGAGTTTGCTGTATATAAAACACCTCTAGCACAGTATCACACTGGCGTCAGGAAAGATGTGAACATTTTATTATAAAGTTTGCTGTATATAAAACACCTCTTGCCAGTCCATTCTGGCATTCCCTATAGATGAGCTGGTATTATATCAGAACACACACGTGCCAATACAAAATTGTCGAAAATAACCTATCTTTGGCTGTTCCCAGGTAAAATCATTGATGGCCATCTTGTTCTGCGAAAGATAGAGAATGTGCCAGTTGGTCCCAACAACAAACCAAAAATTCCAGTCACGATAACTGAATGTGGAGAAATGTAGATCGTCATGCCAGGCAAGAATCACCCTCATCGTCATCATCAGTGTTTACTTTTGTTGTTAAGAGTCGTGGGGAGGAACAGTTTGCGATCCATTGCTTGGTGGTTAACAATCAACAGATCTGAGATAGCAATAGCAGAATTGCTTGTCTCAATGTTCATCATTGACATGCATTTGTTCATCAAAAGTACCATCTTCCATCATCTCTGATGACAATGATCTATGTTTGTGTACAGTTTGAAAGTGTAATAAACCATTGTTTGGATTTGCTCTTGAGTTAACTTTGTTTTTAGTGTTGTTATAAATTCTCTCTGTTAGGGTTTTTGTGACCCCATTGTGGGGGAAAAAAAAAGGGGGGGGGGGATAGAGAGACCATGCCCCCAACAAGCATGTCATAGGAACGACTAATTAGGGGCACTTCCTTCAAAGTCAGAGTGCACATGCCTCGAAGACAAGGAACCAACAGTCTTCTTCTTGGCGTTCACCAGCTGTAAACTCTGGCGGAAAGTTCTGGTTGCTCGTCCACTACTGAACTGCAGTCCTGCTCCAGAACCTGAGTGTTGCGTGTGCATCAGTTTTACAGATCTCATTCTCTTGAATACAGACTGTTGGTTCCTTGCCTCTCCGGCAGATGCACTCCGACTTCAAAGGAAGCTCCCAAATTAGTCGACTCTTACGACATGCTTTTGGGGAGGCAGTGGGTCTATTCTTGTTTTCCCCACAATGGGGGCCCAGAACCCACACGGTGGACAACCAACAGTCTGCTTTCAAATAAGTCATGTCTGTAAAGCAGATGTGCATGCAAAACTCAAGTTCTGGAACAAGACTTAAAGTTGAGAGGTGGGTGAACAACTGGAACTTTTATCCTGTAGAGGCTAAGAACAAAAATAATGAATTCTGACTGGACTCTCCATTGTAGAGCGGAAGCTCACCTGCAGATTTATTACCTAGTTTTGCTGCTGATTTTTTTTCCCTTGTTTAAAATGACCTTGGCTTCCAGGGCAACACAGTCTAAAATAGGTACTAGGTAATGTCCTGAGAAGTAAAGGTGGTCGGTGTGATGTTGAGTGCCCACTGGTCAATAAAAACACACGTCTAGCACTTTATGGCTGAAATTGACCCTTCACTTACTGTCTGCGAGCAAACTTTTTTCTGCAAGGGGTTATTTGCATTTTTATAACCTCATACAATTATTTGTGTATATTTATAATATAGAGACTTGTCAAATTATAAATTACCCGACCACGTTTATTCAAAAATATAACTAGGTGCAATGGCATTGCAAGACCATATATATGATCATGAGGGCTTTATAGATGCCCCAGAGACCTCCTCATCATCATTATGATAATAACAGAACAAAATAAATGATAATTAATAAGACACATAACAAAGTTTATCACAGTTTTACTGTAAGCAATCTGATAAATTATATGTACATTTTCATTTGATCAGACACAACACTGAATACATATATATTGATCGTAATGTAACATGAATAAGGCACATGTATAAAAACTGTTTGAATATAATAAACAAAATCTGTATACAGAATATTTTTTAAAAATATACTGATATTTTGAAGGTACTGTTTGACCCTTAGTGGCATAGCAATTAGTGTACTTATTTGGTAGGAAAGTGGTTCCAGTTCAAATCCAGAAGTGGCAAGAACTCTTTCAATCAGCAAAGTTTTGGGGTTGACCACCCATTTGGAATGGTTACCAAGTGAGTGGAAGGCTCGACATAAGAATGTGATGTTACACAGTTATGCCCAGGACTTGATAATTACTTGGATAAGCCCAGTACCAGAATGGCATGCACTGAATCTGCATTTACGAAAGCCTCCTAGGATGGTGAGGAATACCCATGCTCGATCCTTTTCTTGGGGTTCGACCAAGCTGCCCTGGACGGGCCCCCTACAGATAACACTTAAAACATATCTTTTTTTCGGTTCCTTCGTAATATCCTACCCCAGATGACATCACAGCACAATAAAACATTTTAGAGGGTGGTAAGATTGGATTTCCTGGCTTTCTGATGCTTTTAACGACCACAAAACATCTAGAACCCCGAACCCCAACCAACCTGTGTCCCACCAGAGAGTGCAGCCTATCTACCACCCCCTGAAACTCCTGAAATATTAAACTGTCCCATGACCTGTGGATTTCCCCTGTGTGGGGTAGGATATTAAGAGAGCACACTTTTTTCTGTTTCTTTTCCCTGCTAGCAGTTTTCGGATAAGAAGTCCACAGGCCTTTATGAAGTCTGGTGCCACACATGTCCACCTCTTATCAATACAGATTGGTTTTCATTAGAATGCCAACTGGCCAACCCTGGGATCTTCCTACTGCATGCAGAGAGCATGCCTGTGGCATATGTTCAGTATTCTGTGGTGCCTTTCCACACGGTCAAAGTTCTGAACCCCCAATCTTGAATTTCTTGTACGGGTACATATGGCTGCCGTGTCCAGTACGCAATCTAAATATAAAGGTCTACTTCTTTCGTGTGAGAAGGTTGACTGAGTCTTCAGGATTGTGCCCTAGAATGTGTGAGGGGATAGTACTTTACATCCCAAAAGCAGTGTCTGCTATAGAACTTTTTCTTCTTTTACAGCTTCAAGTGTTGAAGAAGACATAAGATTAAGTGTCTTGCTCTTCTGGGCGCCTTGACCATAGACACCTCGTACGGTTTTAGAGTTTGTCTGATGTTATCAATCCATCTTGCTCCATTTACACTGTGTTCTATGTCCCTCTCTTTTTTTTGGTGTTCACCTTGTATGACATAGCGTTGCCATGCAAACTTTATGGAATTATCTGTACCTTCTTTCATTATCACCATCATCAAGTGCAAGACAAACCTGCTTCTCCACATCTTGGAATTTCTAACATCATTTATCAATTTGCGTGTTGACATCTTTCTGTTCCATGACAAAAGTCATCAACAATTCATTCTTAATGCTTTCCTCTATTTCTCTTTTCATAAATCTTTACATTTATTACAGCTACCAACTTTTCTCTTCTTGTGATGTGGCCACAAATTAGTGAATAAAAACATCAGCAGTTAAATTTTTTGTACAAATTGAAAAAAGCCTAAACTGAATGTTTAATGCCTTAAAAACTTCTTTTCAAAATATTCCATTGAAACTGTACACAGGTTTTAAAAATCTGGCTAAACAATGTACATATGTATAAAATTTGTATCCTTAAATTAGAAAAAGTAAAACCAGCTCTCACGACTCGGCTAGCATAATTCCACTGACAGTGTAACATTTCCAGTGATACAAGACACTACTCAGAATAAGAGTTAAAAAAGACAGGGGAAGCGGTTAAGAATGTTAAGCTCCCGTTCGAGTGACAGAGTTTCAAATTCTCAATAAGGTGATGATGATTTTCTGGGGGCAAAAATAAAATCTCAACCTGCAGTCCATGACGACTGCATTAGCCAAGTACCCTAAATCATCAAGCTCAACCGCTCCTGTCACTTTCTTTCCTACATTGCTCTAACAAACACAAACAGCAAAGACAGTTAAAAAGACAAAATAAAGAAAGAGGGAAGAAAAAGACTAAATTTAAGCAAGGATACATTAAATATAAAAAGTAATAGAGACTGACTAAAGATGAGAAACAAAGTCAGTACATCATAAACGAAACAAACAAAACCAAACTTAATAAAAGCCTAATTAAAAAAAAAAGATTCTGTGTAAAACTAAAGGATCCTTTTCCCAAATATTGCTAGCCATACATTTTGTTAAGGCAGCTGGGTAATCCGTGGATACAATAGGCTAGTGATTGAGCACATGATGTTCTGAGCAGGTACACCATAATCTGAAACGACACTCGGCATCTGGGTGGCCCATTGGCTCTCCGGTAGACAACTTCGCCGACGGTGAGGACAGTATTTGGGTCTGTCTCCTCTGATCACATCAGCACTGCAGGAGTCATTTTTGGCGGCATGTAATGCTTCGCCATTTTATATTGCGCACATAACCTAGTCACAATTATAACCTAAAGCTCATCCTTCAGGGATGCTGGTTAAATGCTACGCTTTTTTTCCCCAGCAATGCACCTACCTACCATAATCCACATAATGAGACACCCCCCCCCCCCCACATGTTTGTAGAACAGTTATAAGATTACAAGGCATCAAGCAATTATTTGCATTGAAAAATATGTTAGCAACCAAAAAAAAAAAAAAAAAATTACTAGATTAATGTAGTCCATGGATTCTAAAATAGAAAAGCACTGACAAGATTTCTACAAGACAAAAAGGCAACATGACAGCAAGCTATAGTACCCCCTGACAAAGGCTATGACTGTTATATCATCTCGAATCACAAATCCTTTGCTGTAGATCCCATACCCAATATTACGTGGAGCTAGATTTATTAACTGAGCCACTCAAAGGACATATATGGTGTAGAAATATATTTTGTGTCAAACATTCAAATATATCACGTTTAAAACAAATATAGTATTTACTGTTGTAGTTCATAAACTCTAACTGTCGTGTAATCCTTATGTAGTCATTTAAAATGCTACTATTTATTCGGCCAGTGTGATGCTGACCACATCACCCATCTTGTGCCGTTGGTCTATAAAATAAAGGTCTAGCCCTATATGCCCGATACACCTAAAAGCGTGGAAAAGGGTCCTTTACTTTTTTACTTTTATTTGGCTTGTGTTATGTGGTTTAGTAGTTATGAACACTTTCATAACTCCGACACACCAGATGTGATTTACTGCCGGTGATTAGGCAACAGACCTCTGTGTTGAGTCTGAAAGTGGTATAAACCATTCAGAATGCAATAGTAAATTACTGAATGTAAACTTGTTTAGTAAAATTATAAACAGCCAATACGTGCTGTCACTGACTTGCAACATCCCGGCAAAGCAGAGATATTCATCTAAGCTGACACGGGGACCAAAATGTTGGAAATGGGGATTGCTAGAGCCTTAGCACAGAAATGGCATTGATAAATACAATTTGGCAATCATCTTCTGGCCACTTGCTAGGCCTGTAGGGGCCAGATTTCGCTGTAAAGGATATGTAACTATGTGTAGATGCTGCATTCCTATAGTATTTTTCTAGTACAAAGCACTTCAGTATCTTGTGTGTGCTCCTGACTCTGCTCTATACATATCTAGTCTAAATTCTATTACAAAAAATATGTAATTTATCTTATATTTGTTACTTTCGTATTCCATTTATCTAATTTGTGTTCTTCTATACAATGTGTACTGTTTATTTTGACTCAGCCTTTGTAAGGCGGACAATTCTCTCAATACACCGTGCCTGGAAATTAAAAGTAAATATGCTATCATGTGGCATATAGCTGTAAAAATATGCAGATATAGGCCACAATGAATTGTTCTGGAAAATACATGTGATACTTTTGTATCAATAATAAATAAACCAGAGCTCCAGTCAATGTGAGAGAGAGGGAGAAACTGAAAGAAAGACAAGAAGAGAAAAAAGGTTAAAAGACAGATATAAATATAGACAAAGTTAATAAGAGTGTAAGACACAATAATAATGTTTCTAGAGTAAATAAGAGGTAGGGTAGATAAAGAGAAGTAGTGTGAAATATAGAGAGAGACAGTAAGAGAATAAGACTGAGAAAAACATAGTGAGAGAAACAGCAGAAGAGAGGTAAGGATACAGAATGTGTGGGTATTTGTTCCACTAGATGACCTCACACTGACTTGACTCGTATTATCCCATTATGTGAAGAGGCTTGTCCAGTGCTACTTCTTTAGGTAGATTATATCCCATAATCCACAGCAAAGGGTGGTCTGTGGTCACCTTCACAGTCTTGTCAGCAAGGGAATTTGATGTACTGATCAACTCACCAAACGCCATTCTGTGATTGGCTGAGGAACAGATTGGCCGTCAAGTCTTAGCATGCAGGGAAGACAAATGTTTAATGCACGAACATATACAAAAATTCATACTTACCTTACTCCCTTTGTGGGTTCTGGGTCCCTGTTTTTTTGGGGGGAAAAATAACAGATACTACCCTAGCTCTTTGTGTAAGCTAAATATCTTCTTCATTGTGTTCACAGGTTGTAAACTCTGGTAGAAAGTTCAGGTAATTCGAATTCAGAACTTGAGTTTCATATGCATACCCATTTCACATATTTCACCTCTTTGTATGCAGACTGTTTGTTCCTTGCTTCTAAGAAATGCACCCTCCAACTTTGAAGGAAACATCCCTAATTAGTCGACTTTTACGACCAGATGGCGAACCCTGGTTATAACCACCAAAATGATTTCCTTAATCATGTGATCAAAAATGGCTGAGTCCCTATGTTTACCTCCGCATTGGGCACTGCACTTTAAAAAAAAAAACCTCACATAATTCAGATCTCAGACAAACAGCTATCTACTAGTGTCTTAGAGCTTGCAAGACTCTCCTGTCTCCTGGAGGAGATGAGAAGCAACATGTGGGCACACCCAGTAGGCCTGAGAACCCAGTTTATGGCCAACAGTGGCTAAAGTAAATGACCAGGGACCACTCAGAAGAAGATATATTTCTAGTCAGTTTTTGTTTGCCATGACATACTTAAGTCTCCTCCCTTTATGAATACCATGCCCATAAATGCGGATTCTCTTTATCTTATATGGATTACCAGTTCCCTTCATGAGTTAACTTATTTCAATATTTGTGACAAAGCACGGCACAGTGAAACTTACTAAGGTTATACTTCAACCCAGTGGTTGTCACATGGTTGGCTGGCTGTCCCACTGGCACCAACCCAACCCAGTCACCTTCCAGTCCTGTGTCACAATGCAGTGTGTGTTCACCCTGCAGAAAGAACACAATCACTTCACATGTAAACTCTGAAAATAAACCCAGGATTTAAAATTTCAACTATCCGGGGTTTGGTTTATTATTTTCTCACCCACTTAATGACCTATCATCATCATCTGCCACTTCTGACCTTAGCCCAGCTACCCTGGTGACCTAGAAAATAAATTATTGCCAATAACTTGTAATTAGGGAAACCCCCCCCCCCCTCCCAAAAAAAAAAAAATTAAAACATTTATTTTAGATTAAAAACCCATTTTACACTGGTTTCATTTACTGACCAAAACAACATTAAATTCCATACAGGATATGGGCAAACACATATGCAGCAGATAGGTAACTGGGCCACATCTATGTGAGTGTAAAAACATGTCTACAGTGACTCCGAGATCTGGTCACTGGTTAGCTTTTGGACTCTGATCTTGTTCCAGAAAATTAGTGTTGTATGTACATCCATTTTACAGATCTGGCTTATTTGTATGCAGACTTGTTTCCTCAGCTCTTAGACAAATGTACTGACTGTGAAAAAAAACAACCCTAATTAGTTGCCTTTTACAACACTCTTGTTGTGGGTGGGGGCAGTGGGTCTATTCTTTCTCTCTTTCTCCCCCCGAATCAGGGTCCAGGAACCCATATCAGAAGGGAGATTCAGGACAACCAGGCAAACTACCAAAGAAGAAAGGTTGTGAGGAAATAACATGATTAGCTAAAGAAAATAACAAGCAGTGATAGTTAGGTCACCTGATGTTTGCCTGTTGACTCAAAGGTCTTGGGTTCAACCTCGGCTCTGGAGTAAATTCTGATAATGACCTAGGGCTAAAACACATATAGGAAATATTCTGGGAAATAAAGGTGGCCAGCATGATGTGGACCACGTAACCCACCCAGTGCCAATTGGTTGATAGAAACACTGGTCTTGCACCATTTGCACACAAAGTCTTGTTAACCAACACAGGACTGGCACTATTAACTGTGTGACACTGATGAATATGTTGAGAGGGGAATCTGAGCGCCTATGGATGTGTCCAGAGTGCTGTGAAGATAATCTAACTCATAACTCACACCTAACTCATTGCACCATATGTCTGGTGCGGCAAAGAATCCACGCTTTTTTCCTGATAGAAAACAACAATACCCATTACTAGCATGTTTTGTTTAGGTAGATTTTTCAATAACTACTGTAGCAGGCAATGTATGGTGAGTATCACACCTTTTTAGACGCTGTAGTGAGTACTGGCATCTTCTTTCTAGGGAAAAAAAGCCTTACAAAGGAGTAGCAGAGTCTATAACATTTAAATGTTGATACAAAGAAAGTGTTGCAGCTCACTGATTTACAAGGAACATAACGACATGAAGATCAGTGATAATGCCGGGATGAAATGCACACAAGAAACCACATGTATATTACCTTGTCCAACAGACAGGCCATGGAATTATCAGAAAACAGATATAACGGGGCTTTTGACAGTGTCAGGGCTGTGTACAATGTGTTGATGTTGGCCAAACAATGATCCATGCGTCCTCCGAATGCTCCAATAGCCACAATGTGGTCAGTCTTCAAATATAACAGATAGATTAAATTAAATGATCTGTAAATGAAAAACATCATGATAATAGAAAAATAATGACAATAGAAAGATAATGACAATAGAAAGATAATGACAACAGAAAGATAATGACAACAGAAAGATAATGACAATAGAAAGATAATGACAAAGAAAAATAATGACAAGAGAAACCGTCATGAAAAAAGACACATCACAAAAACAGAAACATTACCGAAATAGTAACACAGCAGAAAAAGAAACAAGTGGACACATCCTTAAATGTCAGCTTGATGCTGACTAGATCACCCAGCAAGTGCTCATAAGTCTATAAAATATAGGTCTAGCCCTACATGCCCAATATGCCAGAAAGTGTGGAAAAAGGTCCTCTACCTTTCAACTTACATTCACAGAAATAGAAACATCACAAAAATAGAAGATTAACAAAAACAGAAACATCCCGACTGTAGAAACACCTTGACAGTAGAAGCACCATAATAATATAAACATCACATAAATAAAAATCCACATACTGAAAGAGAGTGAGAGTGTGTGAGTGTGTGCACGCGTGCGTGTATGTGTGATCTTTTCCTCTATATGGATGTGAACAGATAATGGAGCGATAATAAGAAATGAAAATGGTGAGGGAACTGTAGGCAGTTATGTTGCGCATTGTGAGAAGGGTGATGCGAATGTGAAAACAGATTGTATGGATGTAAATGGGAAATGTCTCATCGATGATTAAGTTTGTTGCATATCCTTTATATGACATTTCAGAACCAGCCTTAGAATTTGTTGGCTGTTTTTTTTTGGGGGGGGGGGGGGGGGGGGGGGGGGGGGGGGGGGGGGGGTAATAGCTAATTTTACGTTTAGCAGTTTGCCATAGCTCTCTAAATGGTCAGCTCTCAATACTGCTGTTGCAAGCAACACAAAGTGGTCTGCTGACAAACTTCCTGCAGCTGAAATCGAACTGGGTACCTCAGAATTACGAAGTGCATTTGCAACGCCTAAGCCACAGATGATCTATAATGAGAAATGCAAATGGTGAATACATGGAAGACTGATGTGCATTCTGAGAATGGTGTTGAGAATGTCTATCACAAGTAACAAACTAATGCTAAGTTATTCACTGCAATATTGCTCAGAGGGTAGATTCATATCTTTCTAACAAAGGACTACTTCCATTAGTGACAAGCTGCATTTCTGGTGGCGACTGTTGGCTTTGGCATCTCTAGCAACTGTCATATGCATTTACTGTGTGCACATATTTCTGGATTGTGTAGGGACTAGTTTGTTCACCAGTTTTTCAGATGAGACAGTGAGGGACATTTCATGTGATTTTCACTGGCACATGAACGGAGCAAGTCTGGGGAAACCCGATTGCGGTGAAGCTGAAACTTTGACTAAGATTTAAGACTAACAAAAGATATCACAACACATAATCACAGCCCTTTACCGTTTGCTAAAAGGAGATTGAGATTTGTAAGAGAGCAATGATATAAGTGAAAGTAACAGTTAACTTACTGCAGTCTGATCAATATGATCATAAACAAGCCTCACACATTTGGTAAAGTCAGTCTCATCCTGATCAGGTGTCGGGATAATATTTACAGCCTGCCTCAAAAAAAAAAAAAAAAAGTTACTTTTAGTGTCCCTACTGACACAAAACGTACTATTCTACAATGCCGACATTCTTAAAATTGCTAATATAAATCTCATTACTCTATTAACCCTTTTAGCACGGGAAGTTTTTCAGAGGTCTAGCCAAAAACTCGGAGCATTTTTTCAGTGAATTTGGTTATTACTTTATTTAATTTTTTTGACAGATTTCTGTTATTCTGACCCCCATGAAATAATATATCTATTTGAAGGATATAGATTGAAGTTCATGATTTTCACAATATCGTTAAAATTAATTGATGTATATGCAAATTATCTCATTTGCATATCTAAAAATTGAAAATTTGAATTTGAATTTTCAACTTCAATGCTTGAAACATAAAACTAAAAACAAAAATTTTTTTTATTTGAAATCTTTTTATTGATCTTTGGCCTTTTTGCAAATGTTGTAAGCAATTCAATAGTCAAAAACAGGTACATATATATGAAACAGCAATAATATCTTTAGGTGACATGTGTTTTTCACTATCAGCCAGCACAAGAAATGGATGTGCCTGAGTGTCAACACCTTCGGGTGGATATACCCTGAGCCATGGTTGGGCTGTGACTGAACACAACAGCATCCCCATCTGATTCCCACTATTACTACTAACACTAAATCCTGCATCAGTATCAACAGAATTAGTGTCATCACTTGATTCAAATGTTTTATCAACATAAAGTTTAGGGGCAGAAACATATGAGTCAGACATACTTTTAGCGGTTCAGGTCACTATCTAAAAAATTCAACAACAATTTTCACTTCGATACCAAACACTCCAAAGTCGCCATGTGTAAAGCTGATACCGCAGTTAATATAAATGAATCACTTTCAGTGTTTCAAAATAGATTTCTTAGCGGTTCGAGGCGAAACACGATTGGGCCGATGATCGGGCGTTCTGTGTTTTTGGCCAGACATCCGCCGACCGATAATCGGCCCGTCCGTGCTAAGAGGGTTAAGCTTACATTCTTAGAAAAGCTAAAATAAATCCAATTATTCTACATAGTTAACATTTTTAAAATATCTAAAATAAATCTCATTCTACACACCAGACATTCTTAGAAAAGTTCAAATAAATCTCATTAGTATACAGATTTGACATGTCAGCAACTGTTGATACAAGTCATTTTATGTTTAATAAATATTTATCTCTAAATATAACATTGCAATGTTTACTGCTATATAAACTTGACATTACTGGAAAAGCTAGCATTATATAGCTAATTACTATACATACTATCTTTTCTTAATTTTGTCACTCCAGAATTGCATTCTCTAGTACATGTTTGAGTTCTGGGGCGGCACAAATAAACAGACCCACTACCTCCCTAACAAACACTTCAAGAGAGTCCACTAATCAGGGGTTTCCTTAAGGTGGACTGCATCTGCCTGAGAGGCAAGGAACCAAAAGTCTGCATACAAATAAGCCATATCTGTAAAATGAATGTGCACACAAAAGTCAAGTTCTGGAACAAAACTGAAGTCTGGAAGTGCATTCTGCCAGAGTTTACAGCCGGTGACCGTTAAGAAGAAGAAGCACTGCAGGATAAACATCTCATGGGTGAGAAGCAAACAGGCACAAATCTGCAAAACGCTGTTTAACTGTATAACAGTTGGGGCACCTGGCGATTAATGAAGTAACCTGTAGAGTGGGTATAGTACACTTGATGATCCTGAAATAATGAAAGTGAAGGTAATTATATCATATACTTGACATTTCTGAAACAGCTAACTTGAAAGGGATTATTCTATAAAAGTTGTTGACATGGATAACTAACAGGAAGGTGGTTAATTGTTTCCTTCAAGTGGCAGCAATGATTGCATAAGATAAAATGATAAAAAGCCAATAGATTTAAAGAAAATCTACCAGGTTTCAAGAAAATCTACTACCTTTAAGTCAGGCGCAAGATGATGTTGACACATCTGATCAATATGCTCCATTTCCCTTTGTTATCACAATTTGGTCAGTCAGTCATCATCATCATCATTTTCCACTTCTGCCATTAATCACTGTGGGAAGGAACAGTTTGCAATCCATTGCTAGATGAGCAGCAATGGCTACTGTCATTCCCTGTTGATGTAGAAGCTCTTTAATGTCATCAGTCTGTCTTCTCCCAGGGCGTTCTCTTGCTTTCACATCAGATCCTTGTAATGTGTAGCACTTGCATTGATATCTGTTCTGGTTTCATTATTACTAGATGAACAAATCGTTTATCTTCTGTTTCTCAATGAATTGGCTGCATGGTGTTGTTCACACAGTCTGTCTGATAATATCATACCTAATTTTGTCCTAGATGATTAAATTTGGTGGCTTTTCCCAGGCATCTCATTTCACAGAAGTTAATTTTATGTAGGTTAATCAGTTCAGAGACCTAAATACGGGATGTCAGATTTTGTGTACGCCACCCAACATTTGGCATTAACAGAAAACAGGCCGTTCTGACTACTGTTGTATGGTGGCTCAGTCATATCTGACCAAGATCTGACAATTTTTGCTGTAATCCCACTGTATACACCGTGATAAATAATCTTCTTCTTCTTTTTTATAGTCTCGCTGATACCAGGTTGTAGCCCAGTGTTGTGGTTTTCCGTATTTGTCTTGCGCTTCTTGGGGGATGGATCTGTTCATCTTTTTGCATTATTCAGCTACACCATTTATCCACTTCTTTCTTGGCCTTCCTCTTGCCTTCCTCCCCGATGTCCATGACAAACAATAGACAATAATTGTAAAAACTACCTTGTTCTTGTAATAGTCTAGGAGAGCAGGTTCTGCAGAGTCAAAGTCTCCCGTGATGATGTTTGGTATATATTTCTCTTTCTGGTCTCCAAGACTGAACTCTAGCTGGTTGACCGCCCCGTCCGTCACTGCTGTGAAAAGGCCTAATAGAAAATATCTACAACTGTTACTTGAAAAAAAAAAAAAAAAAATGAAAGTGATAATAAGGAAATCTAATACAGTCAGTGCTTTATTTCATGAATAAGGATAATAGCTGTTGCCAAATTTAAAAAAAAAATAAACAAAAAAACTGTTAGCTGTAGATGCTTTAGTAACTTTAACCAATTATGTTTTACATAATAAATGGGAAATTCCCTGTGTGTGTTTTGGGTCCTCATTTTGAGAGAGAAAAAAAGAACAGACCCACTCAGTAATCATTAAAGGCCACTAACTAGGGCGGTTTCCTGTGAACTCCGAGAGTATCTGCCTGGGGGGCAAGGAGCCAACAGTCTGTGCACAAGTAAGCCAGACTGGTAAAATGGATGTACATGCAAAACTCAGGTTCTGGAACAAGGCACACGTCCACAAACAAAGTGGATGAACAAAGTGGGCGAACAAAGTGGACAAACAAACAGAACTAGTGAACTCAAAGAAAAAGAACAGGAAATAACAGCAAACACAACAAACAGATATAATATATTAAAGGGAAAAAAAAGGGTGAAACCTAATTGAATACACAGGAGAATAACACAGTAAAGGAAAACCCACGCCTAAAGATTCTAACAAAGAAAAAGGCTTGAAGATGCCACCGACAGTAAAGTCTCTGTACCAGGTTGAGAGGAAACCTACACCACTGGTTCCCAAGCAGCTCAGACTGTGGACCTCTCTTATTTCTGAAGGTCTGCCATGGACGCCATCCTTTTTTATCAGTTATACTGAAGAGCTTGTTATCCTTTATAAATAACAGAATTGCACAAAGAATTGCATTTTAAAGAAGATATTTTTTCTTTGTGAATTTTATATTCCAGACCACTTTAATTTTGTTCCGCCGACCACCAACTGGAAAAACTTATCTCAGGTCGGATTTAGACTTGCTAAAGTGCTAAGCTACACAAAGCCCGAGGTGCCTAGCATTTAAAATTAATCTTCAAAGCCAATCTCAACCAGTAAGAATTAATAAAAGCTTGAATAACATTTCCAAAATAATATTAATAAATTAAACATTTTATGGGAAGTCACCAAGGTGTAGCGGCTAGATGCTCGTGTGAGGATCGGAAGGCTGTGGGTTCGCTCCCTGGTGAAACTGGACTTTTTTCAAAAATGACCTTGACTCCCAGGTCGACCCAGCCTTAAGCGGGTCCTGAGTCAAGTCCTAGGAAGTAAAGGCGGTCGGCGTGATGCTGACCATATCACCCATCTTGAGCCGATTGGTCTATAAAAATATAGGTCTAGCCCTATACGCCTAAAGGCGTGGAAAAGAGACCTTTACTTTTTATTAATTATAAATGTTATGGGGTGGGTGTAAAACATATTTTAAAAAAAATTCCTTTTAAATTATATTAAAAGAAAATTACAATCGGAATTTGTGTTGTCCCCTGCAGGTTGTCAATCCCCAAGCTGTAGCTTAGCTGATGCCTAAATTTGGCACTAATTAAACTACAACATTTCAAACGACATGCTCAAACATATGGGTCCAGTAGCACAAAACATCTTACTCCAGATATACAACTATAGCTGGAAACTAGGCAGAGTCCCAGATATCTGGAAAAATGCTATAATCCACCCTATCCTCAAAAGTGGCAAGGACAAGAAGGACCCTCAGAGCTACAGGCCTGTCAGTCTGCTAAGCTGCCCCGCAAAACTGATGGAGAGAGTGCTAGCCACCAGACTTCAGTGGTTCCTAGAAACCAATCACAAACTGGATCCCGCTCAGACAGGCTACCGACAGCACAGAAGCACTGATGACCAGGTAGCATACCTTACACAGGACATAGAAAATGGCTTCCAGGAAAAGAAGAAAACCCTCACAGTCTTTTTTGATATGTCCAAGGCCTTTGACAAAGTATGGAAGGATGGCTTGATGCTAAAGCTCTTACATAGTGGAATAAGAGGCAGAATGTACTACTGGATACAAGACTTCCTATCACACAGGCGGGCATCTGTGAAACTAGGTGAAGCACATAGTCCCAGATTCAAGCTGAGAGCAGGAGTACCACAGGGTAGTGTACTGTCTCCAGTCCTGTTCCTGATTTACATCAACGACCTACCTCAAACTTTACCCAGACATGTATCACATTCTCTTCATGCAGATGACCTAGCTGTGTGGTACACCTCTCATTGGACCTGCTATATCAAAACTCCAGGAAAGTGTGAATAGTGTCATAAACTGGGCCAACAAATGGGGCCTCGAAGTAAACAGGAACAAAACTGTAGCAACACTCTTCTCATTGTCTACAAAGGAGGAAAAGTTTACATTAAAATTCAACAATGATGCTGTTCCACGCTCCAATACTCCAACCTTCCTGGGAGTCAAGCTTGACAGTCGTCTGACATGGAAACATCACATACTAGAAACTAACAAAAAAGCCATGAGAAAACAAGGTGTGATGAAGAAATTGGCAGGCACCACTTGGGGAGCAGACAGTTGTATCTTGAAGCAGGTATACACCGGCACAGTCAGACCAACTCTCGAATACGCATCATCGTCATGGATAACAGCAGCCCATTCCAATAAACAGATACTAGACAAAACGCAAAATAGAAGTCTGCGTACAATTCTGGGAGCCATAAAATCTACACCTATTGTAGAAATGGAAAAGGCAGCCAACATCATCCCCTTAGAAGAAAGAAGAAGGACAAAAGCAATTCTACATGCTGAAAAAATGAAGAGAATGTTTAAAACCACCCATTACACGAAAAATTGGCAGCCAGGACAAAAAAAACACAGAATAAAGCGCAAAAGCCTAAACCATCTAACGAAGGGAATTTGGAAAGTCATTCTCTTCACTACTTAACCAACAATGTACACCTGAAGAGCTATCTTTCGATCTCTGGGACTCCAAATTATTGACACTCAATGTGTCAACATCCATCCCGAACCTGGGAAACAAAGATGCTGAGCCCGCTTTAGTGAAGAAAGCACTCACAATAGAACACCTCAACAACATGTTCCCACAGGACAGCTGGACAAGAATCTACACGGATGGATCAGCAAAAGAAGCAACTACGAATGGTGGGGCAGGTGTCTACATAAAACACCCAGATGCCACTACTGTGTCCCTAGCAGCCCCCACCGGACGTACTTGCTCTAACTACAAGGCAGAACTCTCAGCTCTATTGATGGCAGCACAGTATATGAACAATCTGCAAATCACCGCAGGCAGGATAGTTTTTCTCACTGACTCACTGTCAGCTGTACAGGCCCTTGAGTCCAAACCTACCGACAGCACACTACAAAGTATAACACAGGAACTTGCTATGTTGTCAAATAAGGCAGAAATTCACTTGCAGTGGATTCCGTCTCACTGTGGCATCAAAGGCAATGAAAGCGCAGATGCTTTAGCCAAGGAAGGCAGTAACAAACTACAGACCTACCAGCCACTATCTTTTCCAGAAGTCAAAACTCTCATTAAGAGAAAATCAGAAACAGACTGGAAAAAACAACACTGGTTATGACTACGGAAAAGATTTTCTGAGGCACTTGAACAGAACAGACCAAGTCACAGTTTTTCGCTTACGCACTGGACACTGCAGACTCAATAAACACTCATATAAATTAGGTATGAGCCAAACAGCTCTCTGCCAGTGTCTTCGTGCTGAACAGACTCCAGAACATGTCCTGCAAGACTGTCCTCTCCTGGCGGAGCTGCGGAGCGACATATGGCAACACCCAGTAGAACTGACAACTAAGCTTTGGGGAAACCTAAGAGACCTTGAAAAGACATCCCAGTTTATGACCCACAGTGGATTATGCGCATGACCAGAGATCGCTGAAGAAGAAGAAACTACAACAGGGCTATTCAACTAAGTTTACACAGGGGCCATAATGTTGAAAATGGGAGTAGTTACTGGCCAGAGACCCCGAGCCCAGCACAGAAATATCATTAATACAATACAATTGGCAATGATCCGCTGGCCACTTTCAAGGCCTCAGCAGCCACATTTGACCTGCTGGCAGCCAGTTGAATAGTCCTGATCTACAGCATCACTGCTATTACAAGTGAGTCCTTTTCATGGGTCAAGCGAGTTGAATGCTAGTAGGCTACAGAATCACATCACTACAGCTGTCACGTTATTTATTATTAAACAGCGGACTGCTCGTGATTCATTTTCTGTGCCTAAAAATTTGCTTCCTGACAATAAAAGCTAATATAAAGATACTAAAAAAACAAAATTTACAGACAGTTCATTAAAAAAAAAAATTTCAGCAACCTAAATGAGAGGTAAAACTAGCCAGTTTGCAAATTATATACAACTGTAAAAGATGAATTTGAATGTCCTGGATAGCCAAGCCTTCATCAGCATAAAAAAACAACAACACACATCCAAGGTCTACTCACTTTTCTTCCATAACTTTTTCAGCAGTGGCACATCGACAGGGCGGTTTAGAATAATTAAAGCAATTTTGGGACCTGAAAAAAAAAATATTAACAACTTTTATTTAAAACATTGAGATTACTCTCCAATTCTATCTTTATTTCTCTCTTTTCTCCTTCACCCAAAAACATGCATGTGTGCATACAGAAGCGAACACAAATCTCTGCATCTCAGATTCAAGACTTGTCTTAAACGGCAGGTACTGGGGAAAGCAAATAACTATGTACTTTACCAAACATGTCAAACAGGCAATCAAGGGATGGCTAGGTCATTCCTTCAAATTCAAAAAGCTTCCAGCACTAGAAAAAGCTAACCACCTTTGACAGTACTTTCAAAATTATCTTCTTCTTTTCAATAACTGGCTGTAAACTCCAGCGGAAAGTTCTGGTTGTTTGTTCACCTCTGACTTTAGTCTTGTTCCAGAACCTGAGTGTTGAGTGCGCATGGTTTTAACAGTTTTGACTTAATTGTACACAGATTGCTGGTTCCTTGCCTCTCAGGCAGATGCACTCCGACTTCGAAGGAAGCCTCCAAATAGTCTACTCTTACAACATGCTTGTTGGGAAGGCAGGGGGTCTATTCTTGTTCTCCCCACAATATGGCATGGAACTCACACAGAGATTTCAAAGGATAGGGGGGGGGGGGGGGGTTGAAGGCAGGCGAGCAAGAGGCAGGCAATGAACCAACGCGAGCAGCATAAAGATGTTAACGCTGACACTGTACACTTGTCAACACGTCGAACCAATCTTCATGGTGGAGACATAGACAACTGGTCACTTTAGTTTGTCAGAAAACACATAAACTTTGAAAAACAAAGTTACAAATAATGGTTCTCCTTTTAATAACGGTCGCTAGTTGGACGTCGACGGCCGCTTAGTCAGAGTTCACTCCCCTGGCTGCACTGCAACTACGGAGTGGACAAGTCACGAATCAAAAAACAAAGTGACGTCGACATGGCTGCTAGAGCTAGATCATGCGCTGTGACTGACATTAGTGACTGCATTCTTGCGACGCAAGACTCTCGTAGACCACGCGCTGCGACTCAAATTAGCGACCGCGCTCTTCCGACGCAAGAGTTAGTGACCGTAGATGTGAGACCTGCGGATCTGTATGTTGTAATGAGCGATAAGCTTGCGTGGTTTCCTTGATGTGTTACCCTAACCCTACCCCAAACCCTAAGCCTAACCCTACGATGACACGTAACTATCTCATTTGTTTCGTTCCCTCTTTTCCACTCCGTAATTGCACTGCAGCCAGGGGAGTGAACTCCGACTAAGCGGCCGTCGCCTTCCAGCTAGCGACCGTTATTTAGAGGAGAGCCCAAATAATTAATAAATCTTGAAATCTTCGTATCGTATCATAATCTATTAAATATTATTAGATTATATGATGATAAATGCAATAGCCAATAAACCAGCCAGCTACAATTTCGGCTGTGGTGTCGAGAATCAGTACCACGTAATTTGCAACTTACCTTCAGGAAGAAGACACGATAAAGGTCGAAGGACGCTCATAATGAAAACATGAATTTTTGTATAGCCACAAACAGACGTCAATGTACACAAACAATCTATCGGCAGAACACAACAAATCTATCGGCATCCTACTTTCCCTTTGGGGGAGTAATACTTGATACTTTGTTTATTTTCAAATTTCTGGTTTTTTTTTCTACACAATGAATACTTATTGCCTACTAAAATAAAAAAAATACTTATAAACATTATTTGTATTTTTAAAAATTTGTTATTAATGTTAAATTACAAATAATTGTAAAAGAATAAAAACTTCACAATAAGATAACGAACAAAAAAGTAAACTTCGTATTGCGGAGAGTTAGTCACAATCGCGCCATTTGGAGCTAAATACAAGTTGTATGACACGAACCGGTGGAGATATTTTATTTCTGCATTTGTTAATAACTTGATTAATTATTGCGCAAGACAGCGGAAGACAATTTACAAAAGTACTACCACCATGAACACTCCAAATAAAAAATCTACACGTATTTCTGTTGTAGAGTCGGATCAAATAGTGCAGCATATTTTGCCCCTAAAGACGGCGAAACTACATATTCAGATCAGTAAGTTAAGTTATTATAATATAATACTTGTTAGTTAAGTTAAGTTATGACGGTCGGATGCCTTTCATCTCTTAAACTCACTAGTGGGAATCTACAAATTGTCTGTGATAAAGATTGCCGGTATGACGCAGTATGATTATCGAATAAAATTTTTAAAAATATAAATATAAGGTAAAGTCGGAAGATGTGAACCACTCAACAACTGTACTTTACTTTGAACCAACGTCATTGCACACTGTTATAAAGTTTAATAAACTTTATAACAGTGTGCAATGACGCTGGTTCAAAATATGAACTGTTTATAATAAACCATAAGTGCTCTGCCACCAGTACGGGCAGCTGATAAGTTATAAGAGACTGTCCGCCTGTGTCGCCGTCCGCATGCAACTCCGTAGCTACGGTGACGTTCCTCCATTTACCCCAAAGTGTTACCTAACACAAAAAAGGCTAGCACCTACCTACCTAACCTATAAAGGCCGCAGGTATATTGAGTCAGTAAAGAATTGGGCTATCCACCAAATAATGGGCACAGAAGATGGCAGCCAATAACAGGGCCTCAGTCATGTGTCAGTTGTGCACTTCCGGCGACCTAATTTGCGGTTTTCCGGCGACTACCTTCACCGCCGAGAGCACCCCCTAGCCGCTCACGCAGTGTGGATTGGGGCTAAACTAGATGGCTAGGACTCATGAGCAAAGCTGCAGGAGATGCGGAAGCTGCTACTCGTGAGTCCCAGCCATCTATTTTAGCCCCTTGGCGGTGGTGGTAGTCACCAGAAAACCGCAAATTAATACGCCAGAAGTGCGCAATTGACATGTGACTGAGGCTCTATTAGGGTGTTTTGCGGCCGCCATATTTTGTGCCCGTTATTTAGAGGATAGCCAAGAATTGACATCACATATCACAGCACTCAAGGCATTCCCATGTGTGCTCCATCCTTATCTTCAGCAGCCAGCGCAGAGTTCCAATACTGATGGTACCAGTCACAGTCTGGTTATATGTCCATATTTCCTTTGCTCTGAGTGTAGTGAGCTGGCCAGACCCTCTGGTTACACCCAGGTTCCTCATTCTCTCCAGGCAATAGTAATATTGTTTCTCTACTGATTCTGTTGCTTGTTCCCAAAGGGCCTTGACCACACCAGCCTTCTCATGTATCAATTCACCACCCAGTGGTACAGATCCAGCCAATCTGTCTGCCTGTTCATTACCCACCATGCTGGCATTATGACCTTCCAAGTGAAGCTTGCCACTCTGCTTGAAGCATCCCTGTCGTCACCTTTTTCAGCATGCTTTCAGAGTCTGTTACAATTTTGACCTGTGTATGCATCTTGTTCTCTAACCACCCAAAAGCTGCAGGTACTGCCTCCACCTCCATTCTAATGCTAGATACCGATGTCAAGCTGCCGTAGGTAGGTGTGGGAAACAATCCTAAAACGTTTTCATTACTCCCCCCACCCCTCCAAGCCTTTAGCCCCATTGATTTGACTATAAGCCATAGTGTTTTTACAATAGTGGCACACATCAGCGATCAGGTCACCAATCGGCTAGTCAGTCAGTACAGTATATTTGAGTCTGTCTCCTTTGATCGCATCAACACTGCGGAGTCCTTTTCAGGGCTCTTGGTAGCGTCAGTACTAAGCTATTTTATATGGCTGACATAACCTAGTCACAGTTCTAACCTAAAGCTCCCTCTTATGGGATGCTGGTTGAATGTGACAGTTGTTGCAAAGCACCTACCTACCTATGCTACTGGCACATCAGGCAATTGATCCTAGACTCATTTTTCTAAACCAATTGGCTGATGTACAACATCGCGCTATCTGCCTTTACTTCCCAGGCTATTATTACCTTGGTGGTACCCATTTACAGCTGAGTCACCTTGGTTTAAAAACAAAAATCAAATTTAATGCAGGTTCTTACCAAAAACGTAAATGAATAAATCAAGAATCACTCACATACTATATACACTGTCACCTTCCTCATTAGCGGATGAAGAGTTCTCATACAGTACCAGTTGCAACCTCATTAAAAGCCTACTTTTAATATAATCCAGAACCTCTACTAATCCCCTACTGAATCAGTTTCTTGAGATAATAATATTCTTTTCTGTTAACTATGCGCCTAATTCCAGCGAGCCTTGACCAAGTCGGCTTTGTCATAGTGTAACTGAATGCGCAGAGGAGTGGTCGCAGCCAATGATCAGTCTGCTCATTATCTTGTTTATCTTATAATCCTGGACCTAAGACCTTTGGGTCAACTGGTGAACGTTTAGCCACTATGCTGCCACGGCTCCCTACTTTATCTATCTAAAGGTATTTTTTATTTTACTGGGCCAGAAAAACAATTACTTTAAGTGAAACTACTTAAAAACTGGCAACAAAGTAATTACCATATTATGGACAGACCAAAGCAAGTCATTGTACACTTTAGAACGGGACGCAATCGACTTCACAGTCACATGTACACAAAATTTAACACTGGGGGATCCGCCATGTGCACACGTGGATTGGCACCTGAGCCAACAGAACTCGCCCTGCAAAACTGTCCTAAATACACATATCAAGACAAAACCTTTAGCCAAGAGTAACCATGCAAGCCAAAATTTATGGGTCACTGAGTGAATTACAACAGATAGAGAAGTTTATACTAGAGACAAGATTGCAGATATAGATAATCTGTTTCAAGCGAACAAAAGAAGAAGAAGACCTATCTAAAATACTTGGGGTAGGAGAATAGATACTGCTAAGAAATGTAGATGCTTCATTATCTTTTTATATCAACCTTCAGACCCGGAAGATCTCAAATATATTGCCAGTTCACCCTTGAAAAAGAAATTGCAAGTACATAGTGACAGCTCAGATGATAGTGATGAGGATATCTGCAACCAGATTAATACGCAGTCTTCAGGTAATTTTGTTGTCGTTAGTATCATGTTGTTTATGTTTTCCTCATTGTGGGTTCTGGGGCTGCATTATGGAGAAAACAAGAATAGACCCTTTGCCTCACCAACAAGCATGTCGTAGGAGTCGACTAATTGGGGACTTCCTTCAAAGCTGGAGTGCATCTGCCTGAATTGCAAGAAACAACCAACTACACACAGATAAGCCAGTAAAGTGGATATACATGCAACACTAAGACCCTGGCACAAAGCCAGTCCAAATGGACAAACAATTAGGACTTTCCTCCGGAGTTTACATCCAGTGAACAAAACAAGACATTTTTTTTCTCCAAAATGTTCATCAGGTAAAGATCTTACTGAATGACAAATAAAGTTCAAATTACCATCAAGTGAAGATCTTACTGAATGACAAATAAAGTTCAAATTACCATCAAGTGAAGATCTTACTGAATGACAAATAAAGTTCAAATTACCATCAAGTGAAGATCTTACTGAATGACAAATAAAGTTCAAATTACCATCAAGTGAAGATCTTACTGAATGACAAATAAAGTTCAAATTACCATCAAGTGAAGATCTTACTTAATGACAAATTAAGTTCAAATTACCATCAAGTGAAGATCTTGCTTAATGACAAATAAAGTTCAAATTACCATCAAGTGAAGATCTTACTGAATGACAAATAAAGTTCAAATTACCATCAAGTGAAGATCTTACTGAATGACAAATAAAGTTCAAATTACCATCAAGTGAAGATCTTACTGAATGACAAATAAAGTTCTAATTACCATCAAGTGAAGATCTTACTTAATGACAAATAAAGTTCAAATTACCATCAAGTGAAGATCTTACTTAATGACAAATAAAGTTCAAATTACCATCAAGTGAAGATCTTACTTAATGACAAATAAAGTTCAAATTACCATCAAGTAAAGATCTTACTGAATGACAAATAAAGTTCAAATTACCATCAAGTGAAGATCTTACTTAATGACAAATAAAGTTCAAATTACCATCAAGTGAAGATCTTACTGAATGATAAATAAAGTTCAAATTACCATCAAGTGAAGATCTTACTTAATGACAAATAAAGTTCAAATTACCATCAAGTGAAGATCTTACTGAATGATAAAATAGGTTAAAGGGTTGAGTACCAAAGACTACTCACTGGAGTGTTGTGACCATAAGAAAATCCACAATTATGGAATACGGACAGAATTCATTTCAAACCATTGAAAATGGCACCATAGGTTACAGAAATGTATATTAACGAAGCATATGTCGAATAACAAACACAGCAACAATTTACGAACACAGTAGACCTTTTATGCCTTGTCTAGAATACAAAAACATTTAAGAAAGGTATTTGATTAATACACTGTCAGTATCTATAAGAACAGTCCAGAGGAAGAAAAAAAAACAAATTTCATGAAAGTAATAAAGGTCTTATGGTCTGCTTCCTACACGATCTCTAAAGGCATATCCCATGATGGATGGAAGACTCAACATTCAGAAGTCTTGTTCTTTGATCCTTCTGTCAGAAAACCTTATATTAGGAGGTCAGTAGACTTCATCAAAGCTGTCATGCAGACCACATCTCCCACACCAACTCTGTTTTTACTGAGGTCGGAACAGGCCAGGTGGCTTCTGTATTTGTTGCACACAGTCTGCAGTGTTTTAGTTCAGGCTCAGAATTTTAAGATGCCAAGTTATTAGAACACATCTTTATGTTTATGATAATGAAAATTTCAACATATGTTGTCAAAGTCTGTTGGGCCCTGTCCTTAATTTGGATATGATACACTGACCCTACTGAGAGGTGATGAAGCAAAGTCTTGGGGGGGGGGGGGGGGGGGGGGGGGGGGGGTGGTGGGTGGGGGGCGATTGTTTGGGTCAATCGTTGGCAAGTGGGGGGGGGGGGGGGGATTTGGTAATATTCAAAAGTGAAGTTAAGCAGGCATGTACAGAGTGAGTCCTTATCAGAGCACCGTGTATTATAGAAGCCTGCTTGGATGGCAGTAAATGTCCAATGTTCTGTTCTGCCTTTATCAGAGCACCGTGTATTATAGAAGCCTGCTTGGATGGCAGTAAATGTCCAATGTTCTGTTCTGCCTTTGCTTGAGGTATAAATAAAGTAAAGGACCCTTTTCCACCACGTCGGCCGCCTTTACTTCCTGGGGCTGCACTCGGTACCAACTCAGGCTGGGTCGACCTGGGAGCCAAGGTCATTTTTTGAAAAAAAGTCAGCGGCGAGCGCTGTTGATAAAGTTTCGATTTACCCACACTGCTACCGCTCAGCCTCTTTGCTTGAGGGCTAACCGGGATACACGTGGTTGCCTTGATACATCTGTTGGGGGCAACAACCTGTAGACCAGATGGTAAAGATGAGGTCGCAAAAGCGAGACTGCAGTGTCCCATAAAAATAATTAGGAAGGCTAACCTGAACAACAAATGCCACATGAAGCTGGATGTGTTGGCTGAAAGGTGCAGATATCGCAGCTGAACAAAATTATGAGACTCACACAAACAGTGAAGAAGTTATTGATGAACTTAGTATCTTCAACTCTCTTGCCCCTCGAAAGCTGTTTCTCCACATTGTGTGTAGATATGGTGGGTATGCTTATATTCGCCACAATTATTTCAAGGTATCATTTGGGGTGGGGAAAAATAGATTTATAAAAATGGTGGCGTCACAGTGATGTCATATAATTCCATTATTGCGTCCAATTGCTATCTGTAGCAGAGTGACAAAAATCCCATCTAAAGATAAAATGGAAGGATATAAGTTAATTTTGGGCTCCATTTTGTATTAATGATTATGACACTCAGTAATAAACGTGTTCTCAATTTATAAATTTAGTGAAAAGTGAAAAAAAAATTTTTACATTCATTTATTTAGTGATGTGACGTCATCAAAGAAGCAGAGAACTTCACTTTACCTGTCTGATCAGTGGTCTGAAGGTTCGACCTCCTGAATATGTATACAAACTGTCTAGGACTCCACATTTCTTGTGTTCTTCTAGTTTCCTATCGTAGTTTCAGAGAATTATAAAGATGTGTTTTTAACCCCCCCCCCCCCCCCCCCCCCACCCCAAATGTACCAATAAATGGGTAATATTTAACGATTTTTACCAGGCGAAAGGGTATTAAGCCACTCCTGACAAGGCAAGGACACCAAACTAATGGTCATCATCATGTGACGCATATTGTACAGAACGTTGTTCTTATCATAGTTTGTCAGAAATATTCTGTTCTACACTGAGCCATCCATTATTAACTTTATTGCATGTATTTACCACTCTCAGGAGGATGTAGGTCGGGGAGGTCATTAACTTGAGGATCTTACCCTTGTGAAGGCTAAAAAGAAATAGGAACCCATGGGAATTTTCAGGGAAAAAAACTTGAAAAACAAACAACTATATTTACAGGCTAATAATACATATTTCAAAATTGTTGGTTTCCAAAATATATATAGATATAAAAAGGGGCAATTAATTAACACGAACGTTTATACATATGTCAGCATTTACGGGAATGTATCACAACCGAATGCGACTTTGTTGAGTATTCGTCTGGCAACAAGGTTAAGGCCACCTGGCTAGTGTGGTTGAACTCTGCAGGTTAGGATTTTGTTTTTATGCTTTCTACAGAAAAAAATCTTTACCACATACAGAGGATCAGGCCTGGGTCGCCCACGGGAAAGCCTAGCGTTGTAAAAAACAAATATGCTGGTAGAACAAATTTATGTAACTTTCTTCTTCGCGTTCACTAGCTGTAAACTCTGGCAGAAAGTTCTGGTTGTTCTTTCACTTCCTGAACGTGAGTGTTGCTATGTACATCTGTTTTACAGATCTGATTCATTCGCATACAGACTTGGTTCCTTGCCTCTTAAGCAGATGCACTCTGAATTTGAAGGAAACTCCCATTTAGTTGACAACTACAACATGCTTTTGGGGAGGCAGTTTGTCTATTCTTGCTTTCCCCATAATGAGGCCCCAGAACCAACACAGAGATATTTCTGTAACTATTTACCAGTACCTTTCATACAATAACAACTACAACTGACATTCTGTTGTTTTTTTCCTCCCTTACTTCGGGAGTGGCTGTGGCGTTGGTGGCTAGACACCCGTTTGTGGATCGGAAGGTCGTTTGTGGATCGGAAGGTCGTGGGTTTGTGACAGACTTTTGTTTTTCAAAATGACCCTGACTCGCAGATCGACCCAGCCTTGAGTGGGTACCAGGTGCAGTCCTAGGAAGTAAAGGCAGCTGGCATGATGTTGACCACATCACCCACCAAGTGCCTATTAGTCTATAAACACATAGGTCTAGCCCTATATACCCAGTACACGTAAAAGGCATGGAAAAGGAGCCTTTACTTTTACTGTTGCTTTTATTATCTTTCATCAAAGTCATTAATTTTTTCTTTCAGTTTTTGACAGCAATGAAGAGTCTGTCTCTGGGAAAGAAATTTTCCAGTTCAAAACACCCAAAAAATCTGGTCAGATGGTGTTAAAAGGTATGTTTGTGTGGTTATGTTTTCTGATTAGATACATGAATATGATTCATTTATAAATTATCATTATATTACTCTTTGTTATTTTATATCAGCTGCAGTTGATCTGGCTGCAGACTGCTTTGCCTTGATTTCCACAACGTTGTTGATACTTTATTGTTCAGAAGCAGTGGCTACCCGTATGGGTTCTGGGGCTCCCTTCTCGAAAAAACAAGAATGGACCCACTGCCATCTCAAAAGCATGTCATAAGAGTTGACTAATTGGGAGCTTCCTTTGAATTCTGAGTGCATCTCCCCCAATAGCAAGGAACAACCAACTGCACGCAAATAAGCTAGTAAAATGGATGTACACGAAACACTCAGGCTCTGGCACACAGCCAAAGTCCAAAAGGACGAACAGGGGAAAAATCTTCTTCTTCTTCTCTTCCACCTTGTACCTCATCGAAGTGTCGGGGGAGATGTAATGTTCGTTGATGAGCTCTGTCAAGAGCACTATTAAGACTGATGTTCATTTCTGTAAGGCTGTTCTTAATGCCATCACTCCATCTTTTCCGAATATCTTCCACTCGCTCTATACCCATTGTAACGTTTTAGTGTGGCTCGCTGTGGCAGATAGTACCAGGGCATTCTTGTTAGGTGTCCAAACCACTTCCTTTGTTGTTCTTTGATGACCTGTAAGACTCGCTTTATTCCTAGCATTCGTCTGATTTCATATTCTGTCTTTCCATGTGAAGGATACATGACTAACTGTTTAACTCATATTTCAGCCCATGTCGTGTGAAGGATATGTGACTAACTGTTTAACTCATATTTCAGCGCATGTCGTGTGAAGGATATGTGACTAACTGTTTAACTCATATTTCAGCGCATGTCGTGTGAAGGATATGTGACTAACTGTTTAACTCATATTTCAGCGCATGTCGTGTGAAGGATACGTGACTAACTGTTTAACTCATATTTCAGCACATGTCCTGTGAAGGATACGTGACTAACTGTTTAACTCATATTTCAGCACATGTCCTGTCAAGGATACTTGACTAACTGTTTAACTCATATTTCAGCGCATGTCGTGTGAAGGATAATGACTAACTGTTTAACTCATATTTCAGCGCATGTCGTGTGAAAGATACATGACTAACTGTTTAACTCATATTTCAGCACATGTCGTGTGAAGGATACATGACTAACTGTTTAACTCATATTTCAGTACATGTCCTGTGAAGGATACGTGACTAACTGTTTAACTCATATTTCAGCACATGTCTTGTGAAGGATACATGACTAACTGTTTAACTCATATTTCAGCGCATGTCCTGTCAAGGATACATGACTAACTGTTTAACTCATATTTCAGCGCATGTCGTGTGAAGGATATGTGACTAACTGTTTAACTCATATTTCAGCACATGTCCTGTCAAGGATACATGACTAACTGTTTAACTCATATTTCAGCACATGTCCTGTCAAGGATACATGACTAACTGTTTAACTCATATTTCAGCACATGTCGTGTGAAGGATACACGACTAACTGTTTAACTCATATTTCAGCACATGTCCTGTGAAGGATATGTGACTAACTGTTTAACTCATATTTCAGCGCATGTCGTGTGAAGGATACATGACTAACTGTTTAACTCATATTTCAGCACATGTCCTGTCAAGGATACATGACTAACTGTTTAACTCATATTTCAGCACATGTCCTGTCAAGGATACATGACTAACTGTTTAACTCATATTTCAGCACATGTCCTGTCAAGGATACATGACTAACTGTTTAACTCATATTTCAGCACATGTCCTGTCAAGGATGCATGACTAACTGTTTAACTCATATTTCAGCGCATGTCCTGTCAAGGATACATGACTAACTGTTTAACTTATATTTCAGCACATGTCCTGTCAAGGATACATGACTAACTGTTTAACTCATATTTCAGCACATGTCCTGTGAAGTATATGTGACTAACTGTTTAACTCATATTTCAGCACATGTCCTGTGAAGGATACGTGACTAACTGTTTAACTCATATTTCAGCACATATCCTGTGAAGGATATGTGACTAACTGTTTAACTCATATTTCAGCACATGTCCTGTGAAGGATACGTGACTAACTGTTTAACTCATATTTCAGCACATGTCCTGTCAAGGATACATAACTGTTTAACTCATATTTCAGCACATGTCCTGTGAAGGATACATGACTAACTGTTTAACTCATATTTCAGCACATGTCCTGTGAAGGATACATGACTGACTGTTTAACTCATATTTCAGCACATGTCCTGGGAAGGATACATGACTGACTGTTTAACTCATATTTCAGCACATGTCCTGTCAAGGATACATGACTGACTGTTTAACTCATATTTCAGCACATGTCGTGTCAAGGATACATGACTAACTGTTTAACTCATATTTCAGCACGTGTTGTGTCAAGGATACATGACTCTGTTTAACTCATATTTCAGCACATGTCATGTCAAGGATACATGACTGACTGTTTAACTCATATTTCAGCACATGTCCTGTGAAGGATACATGACTAACTGTTTAACTCATATTTCAGCACATGTCATGTCAAGGATACATGACTGACTGTTTAACTCATATTTCAGCACATGTCCTGTGAAGGATACATGACTAACTGTTTAACTCATATTTCAGCACATGTCATGTCAAGGATACATGACTGACTGTTTAACTCATATTTCAGCACATGTCCTGTGAAGGATACATGACTAACTGTTTAACTCATATTTCAGCACATGTCATGTCAAGGATACATGACTGACTGTTTAACTCATATTTCAGCACATGTCCCTGTGAAGGATACATGACTAACTGTTTAACTCATATTTCAGCACATGTCATGTCAAGGATACATGACTGACTGTTTAACTCATATTTCAGCACATGTCCTGTGAAGGATACATGACTAACTGTTTAACTCATATTTCAGCGCATGTCCTGTGAAGGATACATGACTGACTGTTTAACTCATATTTCAGCACATGTCCTGTGAAGGATACATGACTGACTGTTTAACTCATATTTCAGCACATGTCCTGTGAAGGATACATGACTGACTGTTTAACTCATATTTCAGCACATGTCCTGTCAAGGATACATGACTGACTGTTTAACTCATATTTCAGCACATGTCGTGTCAAGGATACATGACTAACTGTTTAACTCATATTTCAGCACGTGTCGTGTCAAGGATACATGACTAACTGTTTAACTCATATTTCAGCACATGTCATGTCAAGGATACATGACTGACTGTTTAACTCATATTTCAGCACATGTCCTGTGAAGGATACATGACTAACTGTTTAACTCATATTTCAGCACATGTCATGTCAAGGATACATGACTGACTGTTTAACTCATATTTCAGCACATGTCCTGTGAAGGATACATGACTAACTGTTTAACTCATATTTCAGCACATGTCAAGGATACATGACTGACTGTTTAACTCATATTTCAGCACATGTCCTGTGAAGGATACATGACTAACTGTTTAACTCATATTTCAGCGCATGTCCTGTGAAGGATACATGACTGACTGTTTAACTCATATTTCAGCGCATGTCCTGTCAAGGATACATGACTAACTGTTTAACTCATATTTCAGCACATGTCCTGTCAAGGATACATGACTAACTGTTTAACTCATATTTCAGCGCAAGATAGCTGCTCTCCAGCCACACCAAAGTCAAAGAGAGGCAGAGTCAAGTCACAAGAAGCTACATCCATGAGTCCAGTCAGGAGAGGACAGATTTTCTCTACCCCTCCTAAATCTGATAAAAAGCAAATCACTGCCAGTAAGTGTTTTATGAGCCTAATGCCAGGATATTCAGCCTGGACACTGGTGCACAGTTTTTAGACTAGAACGTCATTTTATATATCTAGCTTTGTGAATAATGCCTGTACAATAATTATTGGCAAATTTATATCATGGCTTCCTCTTGTCTTCTGGATCCACCTAGAAAGTTTAGGCATGAAGTTTTTAGATTAAAAGATGCCACTCCACCATTCATCTAGCTTTGTGACTGCCTATCATCATCATCATCATCATGTGCCTTGCCGACTGGCGTGGGCGATCATGCCTCTCCATAATCTGCGATCTCCTGCAGCATGTATCACTTCGTGTGCCGACACACCTCCATGCCATGCAACAAGACTGTCAAGCATCTTCTCTCGTTGTCTACCTCTATCTCTCCTTCCACATCTTTCCAGTGGTCACAACATGTTCTATTTTCCCTCTTCTCATAGCATGGCCGAAAAATGATGACTGTCTCCTTCTGATGTCTGTGATAAGTTGTCTTTGGGCTCCCGCCTCTTTCAAAACCTCTTGGTTGCTCTTTTTGGCTGTCCAAGGTATTCTAAGCATTCTTCTGTAAAACCACATCTCTGAGGCCTCCAGGAATTGTTTGGCCTGCCTACCTATTGTCCAGGATTCACAGCCATATGTTAAAACTGGATGTATGTAGCAAGCAAGAATTCTTTTTCTAACTCTCAATGACAAGGATATATTGCACAAGATGTTTTTCATTTTATAAAAAGCAGTTTTTGCCAGTCCTATTCTGTTTCTTATCTCAGTTATGCATCTTCCATCTGATGTTATCCATGTGCCCAGATATTAAATTTCTGTACTTGTCCTAAAATAACACCATCAACTTTTATTACACACTTAGGAATAATTTGTTTCTTTGATACCACCATTACTTCTGTCTTCCCATTATTCAAACTGAGGCCCATTCTTCCACTTTCTAACACCACAATGTCTATCATTTCCTGTAGTTCTTTCTGACTTGTTGCTATCAAGACTGTGTCATCAGCATAACGTAAATTATTTATATTGTGCCCACCAACCACAATTCCGGGCATACCAATTAAAGTTCTCATTATATATTCACTGTATAGTGAAAACAAATCAGGTGACAGTACACATCTTTGTCGTACGCCCCTCTTTATGCTTTGAAATGTACCTAAACAGTTGTTAATTCTTATAGCTGCTGTTTGCTGCCAATACATATTCTTAATTATTCTTAGATCTTTCCCATCAATGTTTAATTTTTTTAACAGTTTGATTACTTCTTCATGCTTCACACAGTCAAACGCTTTTGTATAGTCTATGAAGCATATGTACAAATCAGTCTTTACTTCTATAGCTCTTTCTGACAATGTCCTTAGGGTGTATTTGGCATTGTTTGTACCTTTTCCTTCTACAAATCCACATTGTTCATCGCTGATGTCTGGTTTAATTTTGTTTCTTATTCTTCTCATAATTATTCTCAGTAAAATCTTAGTCATGTGACTCATAAGACTTATTGTGCGATGGTCTTCCCATTTTATAGTGCCTGGTTTCTTAGGCAGAGCTATAAATATGGATTTTAAAAGGTCATTTGGAATATACCCACTATTATAAATATCATTTAAAAGTTTAGTTATTATTTCAATTCCAAAATCTCCCAGTGCTTCGATTTCTTCCAGTAAGATGTTGTCTGGCCAGGGTACTTTTCCTTTCTTCATATGATGTATTGTATCCCAACTTCCGCAGTCATTATTGGTGGACCATCATTGTTGGTCTGCAGTTCTACATCTGGTCCATTATCATCATACAATTCCCCTATATACTCTGTCCATCTGTTAATTATATTACTATGTACCATTAATAAGTCACCATCTTTTGATTTCAAACATCCAGTGTTGTTACGTGTCATCTTTCCTGTTAACATGTTTATCTTTTGGTACATGGAATGTGAGACTGCCTATACATTTATTATTGACAAATTTGTTTTGTGGCTTCCTCTTAAAAATGTAATCTATAAACTTTTTGATTAAATCGTCTAGGTGTAAGTGGAAGATAAAAGGAAGTCTGTCTTGTTTTTAGATTACAACATTTCAGTTGACCATAAATCTAACTATGTGACTGCCTGTACGTCTGTCTGGTGTTTTCCTCCTGCCTTGCCCATACACCTAGAAGTTTCACATACATACATCATTCTGTTGTGCCATTTACACATCAAACAGGGCTGGCAGTAACTTTCTCCATTAATGTATGTTTGACTTTGTATATGGGGCTGAGTAATTGAAGCATTCCTGAGACACAGCTGCAGTAGGCAATATATTACTGTGCTATTTTGAATTCATCTGACAGAGAACCAAGTCTCCACTCTAGTTAATATGGACTAGGGACTTAACATCCAATACAGCTTTATATAATATTTTTTAAACATGGTCTTTGCTAGACAAAGTATTTTCTGTCTGGCTAGTATTCATTTCTTTTATTCACACATGTGTCAGAACTTCAACTGGCCAGGCAGACATGTGGATTTCTCTCAGAAAAAGCTAAATTAAGTGATTTTTGCCTTTTTGTTTGTTTGTTAATTGTAGCATAATCTATTCATGTCATGTGTTGATGAAGGTTTTCTAGCTACTAATATAATGAAAGCTGTCAGTGGACACAGAAGTTTCTTCAGATTGAATTGAAGTACTGTCAGTCTAACGTAGTTTTTGTTTCCAACAATTTAGGTCCCTTGGCAGAGAAACAGCCTCGGGGTATTTCTGCTGTACGAGACCACAAGCGTATGGAGTCGAGCACGCCATACAGACTTCGGAAGCGTAACCTACACCTGGAAAATACAGGTATGTTGTTTCTGTTCACTGGTGCTGTTTGTAACTGTCTTCTGTTTTCTGCTGCTGTTTGTAACTGTCTTCTGTTTTCTGCTGCTGTTTGTAACTGTCTTCTGTTTTCTGCTGCTGATTGTAACTGTTTTCTGCTGCTGTTTGTAACTGTCTTCTGTTTTCTGCTGCTGATTGTAACTGTCTTCTGTTTTCTGCTGCTGATTGTAACTGTCTTCTGTTTTCTGCTGCTGTTTGTAACTGTCTTCTGTTTTCTGCTGCTGTTTGTAACTGTCTTCTGTTTTCTGCTGCTGATTGTAACTGTTTTCTGCTGCTGTTTGTAACTGTCTTCTGTTTTCTGCTGCTGATTGTAACTGTCTTCTGTTTTCTGCTGCTGTTTGTAACTGTCTTCTGTTTTCTGCTGCTGTTTGTAACTGTCTTCTGTTTTCTGCTGCTGATTGTAACTGTCTTCTGTTTTCCGCTGCTGTCTGTAACTGTCTTCTGTTTTCTGCTGCTGTTTGTAACTGTCTTCTGTTTTCTGCTGCTATTTGTAACTGTCTTCTGTTTTCTGCTGCTATTTGTAACTGTCTTCTGTTTTCTGCTGCTGATTGTAACTGTCTTCTGTTTTCTGCTGCTGATTGTAACTGTCTTCTGTTTTCTGCTTCTGTCTGTAACTGTCTTCTGTTTTCTGCTGCTGTCTGTAACTGTCTTCTGTTTTCTGCTGCTGTTTGTAACTGCACTTGTTTTTGTGCTTGTAATCGCTTGATCTACTGCTGTTTGTAACTGTGTCCTTTAAACTCAAAAGAAATCATTGTCTGGGTTCGAGTTTACAAGGGTCAACTTCCCTGTGTGGGTTCGGGGGCCCCATTTTGGAAGAACAAGAATAGACCCACTACCTCCTAACAAGCATGTCATAAAAGGTGACTAAATGATGGTGTTTCCTTTGAAGTCGACTGAGAGGCAAGGAACCAACAGTCTGCATATGCATAAGTCAGATCTCAAGTTCTGGAGCAAGACCTAAGTCCAGAAATGGGCGAACAACCAGGAATGTTTGCTGGGGTTTACAGCTGGAAAACACTAAGAAGAACAGTATCATTATCCATTTGAGTCATGTCAGTGAAGGCTTTCTGGTCGCAGCATTAATTTTGTCATTCATGATTCTGATATTGCAGCTGAAAACTTCGACTTCTCATTTGGATTGGCATTGTTTCAACATTCAACTACTATGACCTTTTTATATTGGAAGAAACTGAAATGATAATATTAATGTGAACGAACGAACGAACCAACAACCTTTGTTTTCAAAGGGTTAAGAATTGAGGATGCAGGCCCGTTTAACATTCTGCCCTCCCACTCCGCTCCTTGCATACAATTATTCATTTGTACCTCATTTCATAGTTAATATGATAGTTTAATTTAGCTATGTCTTATATCTTTGGCTACCAAGGACCTCAGCTTGCATCTATTTATAACTACTTTGTTCTAAAAGAGTTAACAAAAATGCACTGGTTATTACAGTGTTAAAAAAAGAAAATCTACTGGTTAGTATCGCTTTAGCAGTGGTATCTTTCTCCTGGTTTACTGTCTTTTTTTTTCAGTAATAATAAAATGCACTGAAGCTGTTACCCCGTGTGCTGTGTTGAATAGGGTTCGACACCACATTTCGCATTTCAGTCAGATGTCTTGCTGTTTCTCTGTCGCTGGTCTCAATAATCTCACCATGTCTGATGAGGCATTGGTCAGGATGTCTTGCTTCCAGCAGTGTGGTGTTCCCTCTGTCATGGTTAAGATTTGAGCTGTCCATTTGCAGGCCACTGGTAGAAACTGGTTTTAGTTCATGGATTAAGTGGGTTTGTCCAATGTTGTCTTCAAGTGTAGGCACATTCTTCTGTGTGAAGTGTGGTGCTAGGGATGTCCGTGGGCTCGTTGGTGACATATTCATTAATTGCCGCTGATGTTGTTGTTGTGGCTCCTGTTGGTGCTGCTGTAGTTGTCGAAGTTTCTGTACTTTCAGTAAAGGTGTTGATTCCTGAACTTGAGACTTTAGTTTCCCTATAACAAGAATAATGGTAACATTATATTACCTATATAATTAAGAGTAATACAAATATTGCATGGTACTGAATCATGGGTGGCACAATGGATAAACCCTTGCTTACCAGCCTAAATATCTTTGGTTAAAATCCACACAGGGGCAGATTAAAAAAAATTAATTTACCTTGGCTCTCCAAGCTGACAAAACCTAATATAGATTACAGGAAGTGACTGGGGAAATTTTTCGTCTTCTTCATGTTCACAGGCTGTAAACTTCAGTGGAAAATTCTGGATGTTTATCCGGTTCTGGACTTTTGTCGTGTTCCAGAACTTGAGTTTTGTGTGCACAACTGTTTTACAGATATGGCTTATTTGTATGCTGGCTGTTGGTTTCTTACCTCCCAGGCAGATGTATTCTGATTTTGAAGGAAACTTCCCTAATTAGTTGACTTTAATGATAGGGCATATGGGGCCAGACCTATATTTTATAGACCAATTGGCACAAGATGGGTGATGTGGCCGCCTCTACTTCCAAATAAAGCAAAATGAAAATTAGATGTTTTGTTTACATTTAAAAAAAAATCTAACAAGGACATGATTATTAACAGGCCGCATGCCAAATTAACATCTTACCCCAAACGGTTGCTAAGTTACAGATTTGTAAAGTTCCCTCCCTCAAAGTCGGAGTACATCTGCCCGTGAGGCAAGGATCGGCAAAAGCCAGTAAAACGTACATGCAAAACTCAGGTCCAGGTAAAAGCCAAAAGTTAAAGCGGACGACTAACCGGGACCTTCCGCCGGAATTCACAGCCGGTGAAGCAAAGAAGAAGAAGAAGAAGTAAAGGTCTACATAACTTCTGGAATGGACTGTAGTGATTGACCAGACATTTCTCTTATTTTGTCATCCCTCTTTTGAATGTTAGACGGGCCTGCGTGCCCAATTCTTAACCCTTTGAAAATAAAGTTTGTTCGTTCATTCATCCCATTCTGTGTTCCTCACATTCCACAGGCATTTGTTTAAATGCATTCAACTTGCATTTCATTGTCCGCACACAAATATGTGTTGTTAGCTGGAGATGGCAACAGATGGGTTAGTTAACATAAGTGGCTACACCAGTCAGCAAGGCACTTAATGATAATGATGTGCATAACTGTTATAGAATAGGTTAAAATAACTGCGACAGAAAGACATTAGTTGAATGTTTGTAGTCAGTAATGATGCGGCTCTGTGGCTTGGAATGAGTTTAGTGAATCAGTTCAATTTCATAATCCTGAACGCAGTAAGATTATGATCCATGTGGCAAATTTTTTTTTAATGTAAAATATATTTATGTGTATATGCTATGGCTGTACCGAATATTCGCTTCATATTTGCTTCGGGACCGAATAGTGGACCTAATAACTATTTGGTATTCGGTCGAATACTTGGGGTCCGGCCGAATACGAATAGTGGTTACCTTACACCCGTTTCTGCATACACTGTAATAAACTGAAATAACTCTCTAATTGACACAATAGTTGCTGTTGCCTAAGTCTGTCGTAGCGGGGGCAACTGCGACCCGGTTGCATGGTGCAGCAGCAAGTTTTAACATATAGCTGTGAGTCCTGGACAATCGGTAGGCAGGCCAAACAATTTCTTGAGGCCTCAGAGATGTGGTTTTACAGAAGAATGCTTGAACAGCCAAAAAAAAGTAACCAAGAGGTTTTGAAAGAGGCGGGAGCCCGAAGACAGCTAATCACAGACATCAGAAGGAGACAGCCATTATTTTTCGGCCATGTTAATAAACGAGGGAAAATGAAACATGTGTTGACCACTGGAGAGATCTGTGGAAGGAGGGATAGAGGAAGACAACGAGAGAAGATTCTTGAGTCTTGTTGCATGGTATGGTGGTGTGTCACACGAACTAATACATGCTGCAGGAGATTGCAGATGGTGGCAAGGCCCATGCCACTCAGCAAGGCACCTAATGAAGATGAAACACTATTCGTATTCAGCCGAATAGTTGGTCCCGTTATTCGTGTTCGGCCGAATAGTGAAAATCCCTATTCGGTACAGCCCTAGTATATACCCACACACACATATATATTTATGTGTGTATATACCAACACACACACATATATTTATGTGTATATACCAACACACACAATATATAATTATGTGTATATACCAACACACACACAAATATATATTTATGTGTATATACCAACACACACACATATATATATTTATGTGTATATACCAACACACACAATATATATATATATATACTGTCTCATGGTAGGAGAACTAACCATGGTTTGATGACCTTGTTTTCCGTCCTTGAACCTCTCGTGTGTGGATTTTGGCATGTTTCTTGAGTGTGCAGGAGAGCTTGAATGTAGCTCCACAAGACGTACACATGTAAGGGCGTTCTTCTGCAGAGATTACAAACCATTTTTCACTGACATGGTAGTAATTCTTAGCGTGTCTGTGTATGGGATATGGTCCATTTCTTAGCCTCCTTGACACCTGCCTTTTAGTTAGTCACTGTCTGTGAAGTGTTAGAGAAGATGGCGCTACAATGGACACATCCTGAGAAGGAACCAGCAGAGAATCACCAAGCAGGCATTTGAATAGGAAATAAAGGGATTAACGAGGCCAGGACGCTCAAAAGAAACCCTAAGATGAATGCTGATAAGAGAGGCCAAAGCTTCCATCCATGTGATTGAACAGGATAGAACAGAATGGAGAACTCCACTGCGACATAAAATAGCACAATGAGATAATAAAAACTGCCAATTACTACAGCTATTTTACCACTTTTGTGGTGTAGGCACGGAAGTCTTTGAGCCTGAGAATTTAGGGCCGCATGGCTAGTGCTGTCGCCACGGACTGTGCAGCTGAGGATTTACTTTTGCCTCCAACAACAAAAAAATCCTCAACCTAACAGGATTCAAACCCTGCTTCTCCCTGCACGAGAGCCTGGCATTCTAACCATTCGGCCAGCCACTCCACACAACAAGATAATGAACGTCTGAAGTGTGAGTTAAGAAACCACATCAGAGCACTTGAGATTTCTATAAGCACCTCGTTCCCATCTTTAGCAGCCAGCAGAGTTTCAGATTCTATGGTTCTGACTGTGTGTCTGTTTTGCCTGTATGTCTGTCTGTGAATCCAGGCTTTTCATTGGCTCCCAAAGTCTTGATCACATTTTGCTTGTCATGCATGACTTAACCAGCTAATGGTGCAGTACCAGCCAATTTGTGTGCCTGTTAATTTCCCAACACACCTGTATTCATCATTATGTAGCAGGTCCCCAGAATGTCGCTCTCATCACGGTCTGCCTGAAAGAAACTCGGTCTCTCGCCAGCTCTCCTGCCTCAGGTACTTTCATATTCAATTCATCCACATTACCTGGAGAAAATATCTAAAAGATGCTAACAACCTGGAATTTCCGAAGCGATGCTTGCCTTTGTGCATAGAGTATACCTGTCTTCACATTTCTCAGCATGCTTTGTGAGTATTACACCACCACATTTGTGTGCAGCTCAGTACCATCTTTAGTAAAAGTAAGGGGTTTGGTAGTCTGGTAGTCTGGTAGTCTTAGTTTCAGCTTCATAGCAAACGGGTCACACCATCTTTGCTCCGCTCCTGTGCCAACAAAAAACACACAGAATGTTTATCACAGTATTAGAATTGCAGTTCATCATTGATGGTAGCAGAAGTCGCCAACAGATCAGCAGTTGCCCACGCGATAAATTGTAATCACATACGGGCACCACAACACTGCACGACAGGAATCGCGCCATTTTCTGAATCTACAATTCACACCAACACAGTCGAAAAAACATTCCAAATGCAATCCGCAGCTCACAGGGTCACACCATGCATTCAACTCAGAAGCTGGGCGACGAAACTATATCCAGTCTACAAATGGAACAAAAATGCATCGGCCACCGTCCGGCAGAAGCAAAAAAAAAAATGCCTCTGTTTCGAACAGTGCCGCTGGAAAGTCACTGCACATTGGGCATTCTCATGCGTATTCAGTCCTCGGATGCAGCTGTGAATGCCTATGCTGTCCTTGATCCGCATTTCACAGATCTGTCTCTGTGATAGTATCACAAATAGTTTGGTTACTCTTCTTCTCCTTTTGTTTTCTTTAAAAAATGACCTTGACTTCCAGGTAGACCCAGCCTCAAATGGGTACCAGGTACATTCCTGGGAAGTAAAGCCAGCCAGCTTAATGTTGACTGCATCACCCACCGAGTGCTGATTGGTCTATAAAATATAGGTCTACCCATTTATGCCCAGTGCAGCTAAATGCCTGGAAAAGTGTCTTTTACTTTTATTCTTTTTCTCTTGTCTTTTACATTTCAACAGAGTGTAGGCCTTTTGCCAGTTCGCACCGAGCCACTTCCCGGTTACCTTTCTCACAGGGCTAATTTACCACCTCTCAATTACTACCATTTAAATAAGGGTAAAAAAAAATAAAAGCATAACACCTGAGTGTGTTCGTCTATGATTGACAAGGGTACTGTGTCGTGAAAATCGGCGGTTGCAAGTCTCACAGGTGTATGGTTTTTCTTGTGTGTGGACTCGTCTGTGGTGGCGCAGTTCTGCGTGAGATTTAAATTTCTTCTTGCAAAAGTCACATGGGTGGTCAAAGATCCCTTGGTGAATTTTCATGTGAATGAGAAGACTGTTCTTCATCTGGTACACCTAGACAAAAATTTGACTTTTTATTTTACTTTACAAAAAACAGTAATCATCATCATCAGTATTAAATATAGTCGACAAGCATCCTGGGGAGGAACGGTTTTTGATCCATTGCTTGATGGATAGCACTGGCTATTGTCCTTCTTTGGGGAACTAGAATAGTTGTAATATCCATTTCTAGAGTCTGTCTTGAGTCAGGTTTACCACACACTGTGAGAGAAAGACTAACAACCTCAGCCTACGTTCCATGACTGCATGCAGCAGTCGTGGGATGTAGGCTGTATGCAGTCGTGGGATGTAGGCTGTATGCAGTCGTGGGATGTAGGCTGTATGCAGTCGTGGGATGTAGGCTGTATGCAGTCGTGGGATGTAGGCTGTATGCAGTCGTGGGATGTAGGCTGTATGCAGTCGTGGGATGTAGGCTGTATGCAGTCGTGGGATGTAGGCTGTATGCAGTCGTGGGGGATGTAGGCTGTATGCAGTCGTGGGATGTAGGCTGTATGCAGTCGTGGGATGTAGGCTGTATGCAGTCGTGGGATGTAGGCTGTATGCAGTCGTGGGATGTAGGCTGTATGCAATCGTGGGATGTAGGCTGTATGCAGTCGTGGGATGTAGGCTGTATGCAGTGGTGGGATGTAGGCTGTATGCAGTCGTGGGATGTAGGCTGTATGCAGTCGTGGGATGTAGGCTGTATGCAGTCGTGGGATGTAGGCTGTATGCAGTCGTGGGATGTAGGCTGTATGCAGTCGTGGGATGTAGGCTGTATGTAGTCGTGGGATGTAGGCTGTATGCAGTCGTGGGATGTAGGTTGTATGCAGTCGTGGGATGTAGGCTGTATGCAGTCGTGGGATGTAGGCTGCATGCAATCGTGGAATGTAGGCTGAGGCTGTGGGATAGGGGAGTTGGGATTAGGGCCAGTTTTTCATGTTTTGGGACCGTTAAAAGTGCTTACATCATGAAATATAAAACATGCGATATCGCCGGCTGCTCACAACAAGAAGTCAAATACTAAGCGTTGCTGGCCGGTTACTAATCGTGACACCCCCACAACACAGGGCAGGCCCTGCTACATGACGAGGCATGAATGGCAAGGGAAGTCACTCTCTTTCTGGGCTGGAAAACCTTATTATAACCGTCAAACGGGTTGTGTGTAGACAGGATGGCCAGGAGTATTAGTGTAACTGAGTGGTGTTACGGGTGAGAAGAGTTCACAAGGACTTGACAAACAGGCAGATTAATAAACGGCAGTTGGTAGTTTCGCATTCCAGTGGACGGATGAGTCTGTTTGGTATCCCTGGAATGTTAGGATCGATTTCGCTTGGCATGGACTCGATCTAAAACTGTGGGGAGGACAGTAGTAGTAATTCATACTTGTGATGAGTGTTCCTTTCGTGTAACCAAAATTATAAAGTTATTTGTGGTAGCCAGGATGATGTTTTAACTATTATTCCAGACACAGCTTCCGTCAGTCTTGCGGGACTTTATACGTAATGCTAGAATGATTGTGAACAACTACACTAGAAATTGTTGACACACTTAGCCAGTGACTACCTGATGTTAGGGTGCTTGTAAGCTACGAGAATAAATGGGTGGCTACTCAGTAGCCAACAACTCTGCTTGGAAGCCAGACTGACTTTGAAATTATTATGTGTACTTAAAAAAAAAATCATTCTTGAGAACTGAAAACACTGTAGTATTTGCATGTAAACAAATGTGCAGGTGTACTAACAAAAATATCCTCTGTCACACCTATTAAAGTGTCTGACAGGCACCCTTTTGCTTTCAAGTCGAATCTTTTCAAGTGTTGTGCCTATGTTGGCAGTTAATTGAGATGACCGAACCATTTGATCTTCTTACTCTCAATTAATCTGGTGCAAGGTGGTGTTCCTACAGTCTGTCTGATAGTAGCATGTCTTACTTGGTCTTGAATGGTTAAGCTGGCGGCTTTCCTTAAGCATCTCATCTCACAAATGTTCAGATGTTAAGTTTAAATTGGTTAGCATTCGATAATGTCTAAGAGACCACTATAATTAAATTCCCAATAAAAGTCATTGGCCATTAGTGTCTATTCAAAGTTACTTACCTCTTCACTCAATGAATCCTGACTGATTAAAACAAGATGGGGCCAGTGCCCCCATAGAGTGGAAATGGGTTCTTTACTAAATTGTACTAATAGTCTTATTCCTAACAGCTTGACTTACCCTCCCACATACATGGACACACTTCCACGTGCATATACTTACCCTTCCACACACATGGTCACACTTCCATCTGCACATGCTTACCCTTCCACATACATGGACACACTTCCACCTGCACATACTTACCCTTCCACACACGGACACACTTCCACCTGCACATACTTACCCTTCCACATACATGGTCACACTTCCACCTGCACATACTTACCCTCCCACATACATGGACACACTTCCACCTGCACATACTTACCCTTCCACACACATGGACACACTTCCACCTGCACATACTTACCCTTCCACATACATGGTCACACTTCCACCTGCACATACTTACCCTCCCACATACATGGACACACTTCCACCTGCACATACTTACCCTCCCACACACATGGTCACACTTCCGCTGCACATATTTACCTTTCCACATCAATGGACACACTTCTGCCTGCACATATTTACCTTTCCACATCAATGGACACACTTCTGCCTGCACATACTTACCCTCCAACACACATGGACACACTTTCACCTGCACATATTTACCTTTCCACATACATGGACACACTTCCACCTGTACATACTTACCCTCCCACATACACTACATATAAAACGATCCAGTGATTTCCTGGGGTGAATTCCAGTGTCATGCCGTCTCTTGTGCACTCTAAGGTCATTTGCGCAGGTGAATGACCTGCCACATGCCGAACATAAATATGGGCGATCAACTGAAACATAATTGTAAAAAAAATATGTTGAATACTCCTGTATTATAACTGGCTTATATTATGTTATTACAAGCGACATCCCTATACAATGGGCATTCCTACATGTGCTCCACTGCAGGGAACACGTAAATTAGCAGTTAAGCTTTCTCATTGTAGTCCTTATGTATTTTATGAATGACCTGACTGATTCCCAGAATGAAAAGAAGATTTATTAGTTAGTCAAGGCTGTTGCTAGGTAAGGCAAATCCTACAGAACACAATGACATTTAGGGGGAGGAACTTATAGAATAAATGCCAACGTGCAGCAAGCCACTGAAGCCCTCTGGTGCAGAGACAATAATATCTGGTGCTTTCTTTATATCCTACCCCAAGCAGGGGAAATCCACAGGTTATGGGTTAGGTTAGTTGCGTATCCTTTACAGGACGTTGCAGAACCAACCCCAACAGCCCCTGGCTGTTGTGCGGTTTTTCTAGGCAAATTTACGTCCAGTAGTTTGCCATTGCTTTCTGGACGGTCAGCTTTCCTGATACCACTGTCGAAACCAATGCAAGGCGCATGGCCCGCAGCTGGGATCGAACCCGGCATTACGAAGCATTCGCATCGACTTAGCCAAAGAGCTGACACAGGTCATGGGACAGTTTAATATTTCAGGGGGTGATAGATAGGCTGCATGCAGTCGTTCGACCTAGGTTGCACTCTCTCGTGGGAGTAGGTAGCTTGGGGTTAGGGCCAGTTCTAGATGTTTTAGGGGTAATTAAAAGCGTCAGAAAGCTGGGTTTCTCGAGTCTTACCACTCTTAAAATGTTGGACTGTCCTGTGACATCATCTGGGGTGGGATATTATGAAAGAACCGAATATCCTTACAGCAGCTGCAGCAGAACTATGTGGTGAAGTCCCAAGTGGAAGGATGGGACATAGGATACCTTGGTGGATGGAAGAAGTCAGATTGAAAATATGAGAAAAAAAAAAGCGGGGAAGCAATACCTGGCAGCCAGAAACACAGCTGAAGAAATAGAGAAATATAAACAATATGTGGCACTCAGAACAGAGACCACAAATATTGTGCTTAATGCAAAACAGAAAGGGAAGAATTTGGAGAAAAGTTAGAAAAGAATGCAAGAGAAAATCAAAAGCTGTTCTACAAGACCCTCAAAAACATAAGGAAAGAGAAAGAGTGCCCACTGAAATTCATAAAAGACAAGGAAGGGGCTCTGCTTACTACTACAAATGATATCATGGACAGATGGAAAGAATACTTCCCAGAGCTCAGTGTTGAGGGAAGTCATGACCCAGCAATAACAGACCTCACTAAGTAAAGTAAAGTAAAGATCCCTTTTCACGCCTTTCAGCGCATCGGGCATATGGGCAGAGCGTCCCATATTTTTACAGACCATCAGCACTCGGAGGGTAATGTGGTCAGCATTACGCCGGCTGTCTTTACCTTCCCAGGACAGCCCATCCTGGTACCCATTTTAGGCTGGGTCGACCTGCGACGAACCATACCACGACAAGAATCCACGCAGCCTGCAGTGGGTTTCGATCGCGGTATGCTGTGAGACGGAAATCATCCATGGGGATGAGAACACCAGGATAGAAGAACTCAAGACAGCTATTGAGAAGATTAAGCTGGAGAAAGCAGCAGCAGCAGATGATGGTATAACATAAAATATATGGGAGATCGCAGGGGAAAGACTTCTTCTGAAGGTTCTCCAGACAGCCTGGTCACGACCGGCTCCAGCTGACGGGCCGTGCTGCTGACGTCACAGGGTCGGGCTGACGACGCATTAACACAGCGGTTCTCAAACAAGAAATAAACTATTTTCGACAGTGGTGAGGAAAGATGACTTACATTTTAACTTTTAAGTATCTACATGCCTTCCTGAATAATTTCACAATTTTTAGCCGACTTTTCTTGATTATTGCCATGGCACCCCTGGCAAACGCTCACGGCACCCCAGGGCGCCTCGGTACCCAGTTTGAGAAACGCTGCGTTATTGCATCGTTAGCCCGACACGGTGAGGCCAGCAGCACGGCCCGCCAGCTGGAGCCGGTCGTGGCCTGGTTTAGTTAAACTATACCAAAAGATTGGGAAATTGCCATCATTATACCTACATTTCAAAAGGGTGATAACAGACAATGTGAAAACCACAGAGGCATATCAGGTTGATAATAGACAATGTGAAAACCACATAGGCATATCAGGTTGATAATAGACCATGTGAAAACCACAGAGGCACATTGAGAAAACTGATATAGATGATTACACATGATACTTTTTCTGAGTACTTACTTTGGTGTGTTCTTGTGTGGAAATAATAGACACTTCTAGACTTGAAGCTTGCCCCACAAACTCGGCAGGAATACTTGTCCTTGGTGTGTGAACGGTGATGAATCACCAGCTCCTGTGCTGTTTGGAACTTCTTGTCACAAAACTTGCAGGAGACATCTCTTTTAGTATCATGTGACCGGAGGTGAAGTTGTAAGCGGAACTTGGTCTTGTAGCACTGCAGTAAAATGACAGATGTGTTACTCAAATGACTTTGTGGAACACTAGTATAACAAATGTGAAGTTAACATTGAGAGGATCGACTTCATTGCACTGGGATCTATCCCACATGGCTTGCTCTCTCTCCAAAGAGCAGCTAGCTGCCTGCTGAGAGCATCACATAAAGCATGAACACTGTAGCTTCAGCAACAATACCAATCTCTAAAAACTTGTACCTATGAACTGAACAGCTCGTCCATAAAATGAACCAAGGACCTTCAAAGCGTGAGGCAATTGGCTTTATCACTTCGCCACAGAAACCCAAATACAGAGTAGAACATCAGTTGTGTTATTCTGGTCTACTTTCATTTCTACGCCCCTGTGGGTCCCAGTGTAAAGACATTCTAGATGTACAGGACTGTTCAGACTTACCCTGCCACAAATATCACAACTGTGTTTACTGTCCCTGCTGATGCAGCCCAACATCCTCTCCTCCTCGGCCGTGTGCTTGAGCTTGTGCTGGTTGAGGCCGGAGGTTTGTGAGAACATCTTCCCACAGACATCACAGCTGTAAGGCTGCTTACCTGTTGTTGTATGGGAAAGGTCACTGAATGTTGATTTGATTAAAAAAAATTAATTTTTTTAAAGAGTTAAATTCAGCCAGCTCCTTTATACAAGAAGTCTTTTATTTTTTAGATAATTGTGGGCTGTTTTATAAAGCTGACATAATTGTGGGCTGTTTTATAAAGCTGACATAATTGTGGGCTGTTTTATAAAGCTGACATAATTGTGGGCTGTTTTATAAAGCTGACATAATTGTGGGCTGTTTTATAAAGCTGGCATAATTGTGGGCTGTTTTATAAAGCTGACATAATTGTGGGTTGTTTTTTAAAGCTGACATAATTGTGGGCTGTTTTATAAAGCTGACATAATTGTGGGGTGTTTTTTAAAGCTGACATAATTGTGGGCTGTTTTATTAAGCTGACATAATTGTGGGCTGTTTAATAAAGCTGACATAATTGTGGGCTGTTTTATAAAGCTGACATAATTGTGGGCTGTTTTATAAAGCTGACATAATTGTGGGCTGTTTTATAAAGCTGACATAATTGTGGGTTGTTTTTTAAAGCTGACATAATTGTGGGCTGTTTTATAAAGCTGACATAATTGTGGGCTGTTTTATAAAGCTGACATAATTGTGGGCTGTTTAATAAAGCTGAATAATTGTGGGCTGTTTTATAAAGCTGACATAATTGTGGGCTGTTTTATAAAGCTGACATAATTGTGGGCTGTTTAATAAAGCTGACATAATTGTGGGCTGTTTAATAAAGCTGACATGATTGTGGGTTGTTTTTTAAAGCTGACATGATTTTGGGCTGTTTTATAAAGCTGACATAAAAACTATTTATGTTTCTTTTTCAGTTTTGGTTTTTTTCTTCCCTGTTTTCTTTTCTTCGTTAAAATTCCCTATCTTGTTTAAACTTCACATTCTCTAAGCCAGGGGTTCCTACTTTGCTAACACCTCCGTGTACCTCTTATTTTAGGTCTGCCAGGAACCCCCATACTTTTAAACTGTCATAGTGAACAACTTGTAGTATATAAATCAAGTAGAACCTTGTTGAAATTAACTCACATAACATGGACACTCGGTAACATGAACACAAATTTCCTCCCAGCAGCAATGTATTATTTGTAATATTCTATGAGTCCCCGGCTAGCATACATTTTTTTCTTAACATGAACTCTCTATTTTTCAGATTTTTGTAATTTGTGTTTATAAGGTTTCACTGTATTACAATCGTAAAAAAAGGATTGCGTGCAAAAGTTTTTGTTTGTTGTTGTAAATGATATCGTGGAGCCCTTAAAACCCTCTAAACATCAAGTAGGAAACATTGTTCTACGCCACGAAATATGAAGTCAAGAAACACAAGTTCATTTCCTCATCAACCTTGCCTCCCAGACAGTTGTCTGGTACCCATTTTGTAAGGCTGTCCTACACTGAAAAACAATGATCCTGCCTCTGCTGGCCTTTTAACTGGGACCAAAATGCAACTAATTAGGGGTGTTTCCTTCAATGTCGGAGTTCATCTGCCAAAGAGGCTCGCTCTCTCTCTCTCTCTCTCCCTCCCCCTCTCTCCCTCCCCCTCCCCCCTTCGACTGCCCACATACACACTTACTACCACATGTATTTGTTTAAAAAAAAATATTCTAGATCGTAAGGTCCCTCTTTTTCGTTTTATCCTAAATAAGATGAGAATGGACAAAGAAAACTGAAAAATTATATTTACCGGAATGAGCAATTAGATGTGAGCGAAGTGTTCCCTGAGATTTGAACCCCTTGTCACATTTCTCACATTTGTAAGGCCGATCACCTATGTGCTCTTGTCGATGATCTTTCAACTGTCGCACTTCTGGAAAAGTCTTGTTGCAGAACTCACATCGGAAATCTTGTTTGCAAATGTGCCGCTTCATGTGTGCCAGTAATGCAGCTCTGTTGTTGACACTCTGAAAGTAACCATAAGATAGTAAGCTCAGCATAAAGTGACAACAGCAATGATATAGCAATCATTGATTGAAATGATACAGCAGTAATTCTTTTTTAACTTATGTGGTAAAGCAATCATTGCTTATTAAAGTGATACATCAATCATATTTTGACTACTGTGATAAAGCAATCTTGATTAATCAAAATAGTAAAGCTGTCATGTTGATTAAAATGAGGAAGCAATCATTGTTTATTAAAATAAAATTTTACAATTGTTGATGAAACTGATAAATTTAAAGCAGTCATTGTTATTCAGAGTTACAAAGCAATCATCTGCAGCGTGATAATTACCTGCCAGCGCTTACACCTGCAAACTGATCATGCCTCGCCACTGGTGTTATATGAAAAGCAAACCCTCATTTTTCTCTTGTATCTTCATCATGAGCTGCAAGGTGGACTTTGAGATCCTTCCTTGTCTGACACTCCTGTTTGATAGAAATATATTTAGCATTGTCAGGGCACAGGCAGAACTAATGTTGTGACCAAGCAGTATTCACCCTAAGCTTTCGATACCACTGTCTTGTTAGAAATATTGGTTTTGTCATACAATGCAACTGTTTGACTAACCAGCCTTCATCTACAAGCTACAACTGCTTCCACTAACCAGCCTTCATCTACAAGCTACAACTGTTTAGACTAACCCGCCTTTATCTACAAGCTACAACTGTTTAAACTAACCAGCCTTCATCTACAACTGTTTCCACTAACCAGCCTTCATTTACAACTGTTTAGACTAACCAGCCTTCATCTACAAGTTACAACTGTTTCCACTAACCAGCCTTCATCTACAAGCTACAACTGTTTAGACTAACCAGCCTCCATCTACAAGCTACAACTGTTTCCACTAACCAGCCTTCATCTACAAGCTACAACTGTTTAGACTAACCAGCCTCCATCTACAAGCTACAACTGTTTCCACTAACCAGCCTTCATCTACAAGCTACAACTGTTTAGACTAACCAGCCTCCATCTACAAGCTACAACTGTTTCCACTAACCAGCCTTCATCTACAAGCTACAACTGTTTAGACTAACCAGCCTCCATCTACAAGCTACAACTGTTTAGACTAACCAGCCTTCATCTACAAGCTACAACTGCTTCCACTAACCAGCCTTCATCTACAAGCTACAACTGTTTAGACTAACCCGCCTTTATCTACAAGCTACAACTGTTTAGACTAACCAGCCTTCATCTACAACTGTTTCCACTAACCAGCCTTCATTTACAACTGTTTAGACTAACCAGCCTTCATCTACAAGTTACAACTGTTTCCACTAACCAGCCTTCATCTACAAGCTACAACTGTTTAGACTAACCAGCCTCCATCTACAAGCTACAACTGTTTCCACTAACCAGCCTTCATCTACAAGCTACAACTGTTTAGACTAACCAGCCTCCATCTACAAGCTACAACTGTTTCCACTAACCAGCCTTCATCTACAAGCTACAACTGTTTAGACTAACCAGCCTCCATCTACAAGCTACAACTGTTTCCACTAACCAGCCTTCATCTACAAGCTACAACTGTTTCCACTAACCAGCCTCCATCTACAAGCTAAAACTGTTTCCACTAACCAGCCTCCATCTACAAGCTACAACTGTTTCCACTAACCAGCCTTCATCTACAAGCTACAACTGTTTCCACTAACCAGCTTTCATCTACAAGCTTTCTGTATCATTATTGTTTAAAATATGGTTAGTTTTGTCAGGGTACAATTACAAAAGCAGAACTAATGGTCTGACCATACTTAAATATCTGTCAGCCCACTGTCACAAAAAGTCAACTAATATTTCGAACAGTCAGCCTTCATCAAAAGCTTTCTATCAAACAACCTTGTCTTATATGTCTTTGTTAGAAAATTTCATTAGCTTTGTCACTGTACAAGCAGCCGTGATAGATCTAATGTTCTTCAGTCATTAATTCACTGAACAGTGATTGAATGTTGAATTAAGATTCGACATCACAACACTCGGGACACTCCTATAAGTTCTCAGTCCCAATCTTCAGCAGCAAGCAGAGAGTTCTAGTTCAGATGGTATCAGTATTTGTCTGATTGTATATCCGTCTTTTATCCTTCCCCTGAGTGTTGAGCATCAGTCAGATCCTCTGATAACTCCTCGCAGTGGCATTCTCCTTAGACCGCAATGATCTGTGCGCCTCCGCACTGTTTACTTGCTTCCAAAAGGAGTGAACTGTGATTAAGAAGCTTAATGAAACGAGGATGGGGAACATCATACACATACAGCACAAAAAGACATTTCTGCAGGAGCCTTTCTCAACATAAACCAGAACAAAGAGCCACTTGAGTCATATTGAGTATACTTTGTTAACCCCATATTTTTAAAGATGACTTTGCACTTGATAGGTGATTGGTCAATATCACGTCAGCCACGTTTGCTTCCAAGAACATTTCTTAGTATCTATATTAGACTGAGTCAAACTGGAAGCCTTGGTCAATTAATTTTTTTTTTAAAAAATCCTTGCCTCAATGGAGATTTGAAGACATGATCACTGTGCTGGCAAGCAAGCATGCGAGTAACTGTACCACCATGGCTCCCCGCATTGTTACTGAAAATTAAAGGACCCTTTTATACTAGTGCCTCCCTGTGTGAGTCCTCAGACCCCATTTTGGGAGGAACAGTAGACCCACTGCCCCCTAACAAGCATTTCATACAAAGTAACTAATTAGGGATGTTTATCATGTACACAAAATTCAAGATAGGTGTATCATCCATGTGCACCTGTGGAAAAGTGCCCTAGACAGCAGAGCATGTACTCCAGGACTGCACCAAATTTGTCACATTAAGGCAAACCTTTTGGCCAGAAAGAACAACAGCCGAACGTAAACTCTATGGACCAGTGAATGAACTAACAACGACAGTGAACTTTATACGAGAAAAATTGTTGATATAGACAACTTATTTCAGGCGAACGAAAGAAGAAGAAGAAGGGATGTTTATATCGAAGTCAGAGTGCATCTGCCTGTGAGGCAAGGAACCAGCAGTCTGTATACAAATAAGCCATATCTGTGAAACTGATATGCATGCAAAATAACCAGAACTTTCTACAGGAGTTGCAGCTGGTGAACGCTAAGAAGAAAAAGTGAAGTAAAGGTCCCTTTTACACACCTTTAGGCGTATCGGGCATATAGGGCTAGACATATATTTTTACAGATCAGTCGGCACAAGATGGATGATGTGGTCAGCATCATGCCGGCTGCCTTTACTTCCCGGGACTGCATCCGGTACCCACTCAAGGCTGGGTCGATCTGGGAGCTAAGGTCATTTTTGAAAAAGTCCGGCTCCACCAGGGAGCAAACCCACGACCTTCCGATCCGCGGTGAGCGTGCTAAGAAGAATACCAGGGACAAATTGGGCATGTGATGTTGGACTGGATTATGTGGTCATCGTCATGCCGGCCACCTTTACTTCCCATAACATTATCTAGTACCCATTTTATAATGGGAGCATAAATAGGTTTTGAGAAAATATCGCCCTTGATGCAGATTAAAACCCAGGAGCTTTCATCTGGTAAAGTGTTTAGTCTCAATGCTAATGAAGCTTCCCTCAAAAACAATCCACACCAGTGCGAATTTGAACTCAAGACATATGGGCCAGCAGCAGTTTCTTGCCTCTGTGTTACCCCTCACCTGAGATCGTTATACTTCATCATGATCTTGTGCCAGTAAGCGTAGGCTGTCATGTTTTGCCATCGCACATGATCGCCAGAATCATGGATCAGGTCAGTGTTTGTATCTCGCCACATCCGTGTGTCTAGGTTTTTTTTAGGTTATCTTGAAAATCGCTGTTTTCACCTTAGGCACATTAACATTAAGGCGAGGCGGATATACAATCAGACAGTTACTGGTGCCATCGGAATTAGAACACTTTACTTGCTGCTGAAAATAGGGATGGAGCGATTATGTGAGTGTCCCAAGTGCTGTGACGTCAATTATTATTTCAACATTCGAGAGGACTGCTTTGTTTTTATATACCGCCATGATATTCTTTGTATCCCTAAAAATTACATCTCTGCCATGAGTAAATGTTTGTCAGCTAGTCTGCTCATTGTCCATGTCTCACGTGCATATAATAACACAGGTTCTACCTAGCACTTACAACTCCTTTTCTCACATAACACAGGTTCTACCTAGCACTTACAACTCCTTTTCTCACATAACACAGGTTCTACCTAGCACTTGCAACTCCTTTTCTCACATAACACAGGTTCTACCTAGCACTTACAACTCCTTTTCTCACATAACACAGGTTCTACCTTGCACTTACAACTCCTTTTCTCACATAACACAGGTTCTACCTAGCACTTACAACTCCTTTTCTCACATAACACAGGTTCTACCTAGCACTTGCAACTCCTTTTCCTCACATAACACAGGTTCTACCTAGCACTTACAACTCCTTTTCTCACATAACACAGGTTCTACCTTGCACTTACAACTCCTTTTCTCACATAACACAGGTTCTACCTAGCACTTACAACTCCTTTTCTCACATAACACAGGTTCTACCTAGCACTTACAACTCCTTTTCTCACATAACACAGGTTCTACCTAGCACTTACAACTCCTTTTCTCACATAACACAGGTTCTACCTAGCACTTGCAACTCCTTTTCTCACATAACACAAGTTCTACCTAGCACTTACAACAACTTTTCTCACTGCAATAATCACTACTACAGCATTAATTTCCCCAGACAGAAAGTAATTGCATTTCAATGGACATACCAACCTTCCCACATTTATCACATCGAAAAACAGAAGCCACATGGTTCGGATGCTTTTTCCTTGTATGGGTGTTCAGATTAGAAATGTCTGCAAAAGCCTTTCCACACACAGTGCATGGGTATGGCTTCTCTCCTGTATGGACCCGACTGTGGCGTGTCAGCTGATGAGAACGTAGAAACAGTTTCTTGCAAATATCACACTGAAAGCTCTTTTCTCTTTCATGAACCCAGAGATGAGATTTCAAGTTGCGTTTGTCTATGAACAGTTTGTAACAGTATAAACACTGAACTTCTGCAGGCTTGTTGGTTTTTAGAAAAGGTGAAAGGTCAGGGTTTATATTATTCTCATCAGCTTTTGTTCCCATGTTTGATTCTTCCTGTATTTTTTCTTCCCTGTTGTAGCTGACATCCCTAAGTTTTTTAGCAGGAATATTTTCTCTGCTTTTCTTTTTACAAACACTTGTATATCTTGTTCTTGGCTTTGGTTCTCTCCGCCGTGTGCTGTGTGTTTTCACATCTTCCATAGTTGTCATTTTACTTTCCCGTCTCCTTTTGACAGTCGCTGCAATGTCACTGATATTTAGTTGACGACCTCGTGTTCTTTTTGTATTGAATTGTGTTTTCATTTTTTCTTCTCCGACTTCTTCAGCACTGGCATTGTGGCTGTCAGCTTGGCGCTGAAGAAACTTGAGAATGTTGCACACCACAGAGATTGATGAGGGACTGACCTTGTAATGTTGGCATTTCTGCAGCAAGTTCATAAATATCACAGCTGCCTTTTCTAGCTGGTCAGTGAAGTCAGTAATATGATTGTTAGAAATTTCTTTTCCTTCAGTGGTATCAGTCATCATATATTTGTTAGCTGTAAGGAGAAACAGTTTAACTCTTTCAGTAAAACTAAAATAAAGCAAGGGACCCTGTTTACACCATTTGCATATCAGGGTATATTGTACTAGAATCATATGTTCATAGAATAAACAGCGCTCGTGGGGTTATGTGGTATTTCTCATGCCTGCCACTTTTTCTTCTCCGGACATTACCTAGTTCGGGGGAAAAATCGACTCCGGTGCGAATTTGAACCGTAAACCTTCAAACCAGCAAGTGAGTGTTTTAGCCGCTCTGCAACCACAGTTTCCTCTTTCAGTACCAGGAGGTAGTTACTTTAACTCTCTCAATGTGAAATAGTTGTTACTTCAGAATAATAAATGTTGTGCCTGAAGTTATTCAAATGATAACCCAACTGATCAGAAGAATCAGTAACAATTATAGTTAATCTTTCAACCCCCCCACCCCCACCAATTTTTTTTATCTTTCCTTCTTGAGAAGCCACAAACCCGATACATGTATTTCCAGTTCACTTCAGTTCCCCATAAACGTCACTTTTCCAGTTTGTCTGCAGTGACTTGTTTACAAAACAAATTGTTAAAGCTGTTGGCTGTTTTGTTTTTGCGCCTGGGTAAATATTAAGGAAATGAGGATGGGAATATATTAACCAAAAAATTAAGGGGGTGGGGGTTCTTTGAGCCAAATAGCTTTGTTAAAGCCAGGTTGATGTCAAATTTTTCTGTGAGTCTCAGTGATAGAGGTCAATGGGTCATGACCTGAGTCATCTGATACATTTTTTTAAAGCCCTGGTGGGAGGGGGGGGGGGGGGTGTTTTCCTTTCTTCACCTTATTCATGATTACTCCCTTTGTATCTATATTAATACAAATGTCAAGTTCCGCTGGTTGTAATAGCCAGTCTCTGAAAGTTCTTCACCAAATGCTTTCAAATTTTCACACAACGTTGCATTCGACCACCCGCAGGTTTTTATATATTAGTGTCGCACAATCCATGAACTACATAGCTACAGCAACAATCACACAGTTTTTTCATTGCCGACCCGGAATTGTTTTTTAGTACCACAGCTTTGACTGCTGATCAGGGCTGCCAATACATGCCTTTTCCCCCATGATCTGTATCAGTTGCTTTGAAATTTTCGATTGCTTTAAAAATTTCACACAACATTGCAAATAGGCACGTTTTTATATAAGAGTGTCGCACAAGGCATGACCTACACATCTCCAGTGGCGATCAGATCGGTATCTTATTTTTGTTTTCCGATGACCCAATTTAATAAATTTTTTGCCGCGTTCATTGCGCAAGTTGTTATTTGTGCGGATAGGCGACTTTTAACCTCAGAAATCTGCATAAAGCTGGTCGAAGATTTGTTGACAGAGTATGGAAATTTTAAGATGTGAGCATTTCTTCTGTGAGGGAGAGAGGATTTGGGAGGGTGGGGTGGGGAATGGCAGTCACTGTTAACTGAGAGAGCTTAAAACATGATTTTAAAGTTCTCATTTTTAAAATATTATTTCTATTTTAATAATGTTTCCACGCTTTTCTCATTTTTTTGGGGGGAGTCTTCAGCATGTGGTACACAACTATTTTTTAAAGTCCAAATAATACAATTTAAACCACCACAAAAAAAGTAAAGACACTGGCTCTCCTCCGAACTTCTACCCTGGCCAAACAAATTCCCTAACAGGGCCTCAGCCCTATGAAAAATGCGGACTTGTCGGACTTCCTGCCGAGAAACAAAGCGCGGCAAAACTAGGATCAGCTCCGAATAACAAAACAAATGCTCTAACAGGGTCTCAGCGATATGTTAATTGCGGACCTGTTTCTGTGACTGACTCACCGCCTAGTGACTATGCCTCACCGCCGAGCGGATCCCCGCTTCGTGCGGCGCGGATGGGTGGGCTAAACTAGATGGCCAGCTCTCACAAGCTGCAGCATCTCCTGCAACTTCCTCCAGTTTATTTTTTCTTGTGAGTCTCAGCCATCTAGTTTAGCCCCACATCCGACATACTGTTGACGATGTGGCATAATCGCAGAAACAGGTCCACAAATAACATATCGCTGAGACCCTGTTAGAGCATTTTTGTGCCCTCGATAATATTGGCCCGTTATTCGAGGGGATCCTAATTTTGCCGCGATTTGTTCCTAGGCAGGCACTCCGCATTTTACACACGACTAAGGCCCTCTTAGGGTATTTGTTTGGCCGCCATAATATGGGGATGAAGTTCGAAGGAGAGCCCAACTTAGTAATCTGTTTTAGGATAAACAATCAATCTTTAAAAGAGCAGTTTGGCTAGAGTATATTTTTTTGGGCTATCCTCAAAATAACGGTCCCAAATCGAGGCTGAAAATATACCCCAACAGGGCCTCAGTCACGAGTCAATTGTGGACTTCTGCCACCGCTGAAAGTATCTCCCATGCCGCTACGCGCTTCGTGGATTGGGGGCTTAACTAGATGGCTGCGACTCACAAGCAAATAAAATTAAGGAAGCTGCAGGAGATACGGTAGCTGTTGCTTGTGAGTCCCAGCTATCTAGTTTAGCCCCAATCCACACCGCGCGTAGTGGTGTGGGAGATACTCTCAGCGGTGGCAGTAGTCGCCGTTAGTGTGGAATTCAAGTCGCCAGAAGTTCGCGATTTACATGTGACTGAGGCCCTGTTAGGGTATATTTACAGCCTCGATAATTTGGGACCGTTATTCGGAAGATAGCCTTGTTTTTTATTTTTTTTTTATTTTTAGTATCAGGGTTCAACATTTATGCTAAAAGAAAATTCAGTGTGTGCAAAATCAGTAAGGGAATGTAACTGCTTTTTGCCGGGAATAATTGTTTGTTAACTAGTTTTTTTAAAAGGAACAGTGAGTGATCTTCTTCCCTTCCACCTTGTACCTCATCGAAGTGTCCGGGGAGGGGGGGGGGGAAGATGTAATGTTCTTTGATGAGCTCTGTCAAGAGAACTATTAAGACTGATGTTCATTTCTGTAAGGCTTTTCTTATGCCATCACTCCATATTTTCCGAGGTCTTCCACTCCCTCTATACCCGTTGTAATGTTTTAGTGTGGCAGATAGTACCAGAGCATTCTTGTTAGGTGTCCAAACCACTTTATTTGTTGTTCTTTGATGACCTGTAAGACTGGCTTTATTCCTAGCATTCGTCTGATTTCATGATTTTGTATTCTGTCTTTCCTTGAAACTCCTGCAGCTCTTCTAACTTCTAAGGCATTTCATCTCTGTTGTCACAGTTTTACAGTGAAGAATATTTCATTTAATTTTCACTGGCACAGGAACGGAGCAAGTATGGGTAAACCCGATTGCAGTGAAGATAAAACCTCGATAAAGACTAACTGTTGTTTGCGCAAAGCCCTACTGTTGTGTCATGTAAAAAATGTGCTAGCTGCAACGTCTCCCGAAGGTGAACGCTTCCCATTTCCCAAAAGAAGCAGAAGTACGGCGGCCATGTTTGTTTACACTCGATCCGTACAGAAAATGTTTCCGAAACAAATCACTAAATATGATTTTGAAATCCACTATGGACTTTATATCGCAGTCATTATAGAACATGTGGGCTTTTGAGCTGAAATACTATAGAAAGATTCTTAGAATTCCATTGATTAAGAAGAAGAAGACAAAGATAATTAACATCTTAAATTATCTGAACATTGATTGGCACGTAATCAGCGTCTTGTCTCGGAAGCTGATTCCAGATCAGACGCCGCGGTGGATGGAAAGAACAATTGCGGAGTTCACGGTACCGAGTTAGAGGTGCAGGGTCTGACTAGTGCGAAGATAGACATAGACCATAAAAAAAAGCAGTGGGCAGGAAAGTACACGAGGCGGGAGAGCTGGTGAGGGTCTAGAACTCTATTGGGCGAACTGTGATGGGAACGATGTTCTTTAAAAGATCTGCAACATGATGATGACATCTAACTCCACTGCCAAGTCAGTAAACACCTATATCACCCTGTTGTGCCTTCTGACACAAAGTACTCGCCTTTTATTCTTCCATTCCGTTGGATCCCTTGCAGTTGTTTCAGTTTTATGGGTGGAATCCATGGTACTTTATCTGTGTCCGATTTCTAATTGTTACTTTTTCCAGCGCATTTCACTTCTCTGATCGACGTTTTGTCTTTTTGTCTGGACCTTCTCGTTAGAGGCATGAGTAAGGGGCTGTATGGCCTCGATGCATGATGTCCGCCTCGAGTTCTAGAGGTTCCGGGTTCAATCCCCGGTAAGGGCTGAGATTTTTTCGCGTGGACTTGGACTTCTAGTAATTCCCTCTGGTTCGAAACATCTTCCGGTAGACCACAGCGACGTTTGCCACCCTCCTGTCTCCGTCTGCCGCCCTCCTGTCTTCGTCTGCCACCCTCCTGTCTTCGTCTGCCGCCCTCCTGTCTTCATCTGCCGCCCTCCTGTCTTCATCTGCTGCCAGTAATTTCTGAGATTTCGATATACCGATATTCCAGGATATTAGACTTTCCAGTCCTCTCTCCGTGTCTTCCTCTGACCTTTCTGCTGTCACTGCATATTCAAACTAGGAGCGCTACAACACACACATCTTTGGGGGGGGGGGGGAGCCTCAGTGACCTTTTAGGGATGAGGGCCCTCAGTGACCTTTTAATATTTTTAGCGGTGGAGCTTAAACCTTGTTTAAATGCGAAGTTATAATAAAAAATGGTGTAAACAATACATTTGACATAAAACTAAATGTATAAGCAAGTGAGTGTGTGTGTTAGTGGATGGGGGGCAGGGAGGTTGCAGCCAGGGAGACATCAGAACCACTCCCTGAAAAATTGTGGGGGGGGGGGGGGGGGGGAAATCCTCGAGGTACCTGAGCCAGTAGGTTCTGGCTCTGCCAATTCTAGCCCCACTTCCTTATCGTGATACGTTAGAGAAGCTGATTGTTTTTTACCGGATCCACAAGGGTCAATAATTACCCTGAGTTATTAATGGATCCTGCCCGTGTTTGTATGAGTTTGTTCGTACTTAAACGCCAGATGTTGTCTAATTCTGTTTGTACCACAGCCAAGTACTAAGAATTGTGCATCTCTTCCACCTACTTCGTCATACAGTCTCAGACGTCACCGTGAATATATTTTAAGAAATCTCGTCTTTTTCGTTTTTGTGTGTGACTTATCTGTTCAGTTTGTCATCAAATAAAGCCCGCCCAGTCTACATTTGATCTCCTGTCCCCCATGTATTATATACTTCCCTCCTTCGCCTTCTTCACCATACATTCTTCCAGAAGCTTTTGGTCTGTTTCCTCACTAGCCTCATCTTCAGATGATAGCATCAGTGATTCCTCTGATGAAAAAGAGGAAGATGAAGATGAGGACACAAGTCAGCAGAACTCACAAAACAGACCAGCTAGAACTTCAGACATAAATATGGTATGATGTATGTTTACTTCTTCACTAACAGATTTTCATGTTTCTTGTTTGTACTTGTAGGTGTATGACGCAAACTGACACCTTACTGATTTTTGGTTCATTCAGCTAATTCTTTACTCATCTGGGTTTATCTAAGTAAATTGCTGTGTGGGTTCCCGGGTCCTATTATAGGGAAAACAAGAATAGATCCATTGCCTACCCAAAAGCATGTAGTAAGAGTCGACTAATTGGGAGCTTTCTTCAGTTGGAGTGCATCTACCTGAGAGGCAAGGAACCAGCAGTCTGCATACAAATGAGTCAGATCTATTAAACGGATGCACACGCAACACTCAGGTTCTGGAATAGAACTGCAGTCCAGAAGTGGATGAACAACCAGAACTTTTCCGCCAGAGTTTACAGCTGGTGAACGCGAAGAAGAAGTAGATTTAAGATTTAACATCACAGCACTTAGGACAAGCCCTTGATAGCTCTGTCTCCCCCCCCCCCCTCAACAGCCAGCCAAGAGTCTCCATAGCGGTGGTACCCGTAGTTATCTGGGTAACTGTTCGTCTTGCCTCTAATGAGTCGTGAGTGGTGCCTAGAACCCACCGACACTCCCCGATTTGAAATTGAATTTCTGTGCCACCTCCTTAATGAAGGTGTTATCTTTAAGAATATTAGTTGGTGCGCCACAGTCTCTTACATGGTGCGACTCTCATACCGCTCTCCAAAAACCACAAGGATTGTTTAAACTGTCCACTGCGAGGAACAAACCCCAGTACTCAAGGATTATGAAATTGTTAAATGCTTTCGTTAACCTTCTAGCCACAGTGCTGCTTTATCTTTCCTCAGACAACACTTTGTTTAACTAACCATTCCATGAACCAGCCTTAAAATATTCATTCTACCAACTCTTTCTTCAACAAAATCTTGGTCTCCTTTGTCCTAATTTCCTTACCCCCTCTATTTTCCCCTCTATGCAGTATTCCATGGCATCCTGTTCCCACAAATCCACCTCAATATCTATATCATCAATTTAGCACTTGCACACATCTTTACATTATCGTGCAGGCTGACCCTGAACTTGACTACCCATTCTACAAACAGTAAATATCCAGCCTACAGAACACCTTCTGAAACAAATTAAGAAATTAAATACTTAGGAAGCATAACATCAACAGAAGATGAGATTGATGACAGATCTAACAAAGCAAACCAACTCATTGGGCAAATAATACCACTACTATGAAACAACAAAGCATACATGGGAAGAGAAGAAGGACGTAGAGCACGGGGTAGACCAAGAACAAGATGGAAGGATAACATCAGAGAAACTCTACAACAGCACGATGTGCCTATGGTCGAGGCAGCCAGAAGAGCTAGAAACAGAACCTTATATCTCCCTCGACACCCACAGCGGTAAAAGAGGAAGTGAAAAAGAAGAAGAAGAAGAACTATGAAACAAACATGTTTCTGTAGAAATCAGAAGAGTCTGTGCCAGACCTGGACAGTGACAGAAAAAGAGAAAAGAAAATAACTACAGCTGAAATAAGATTCTTGCCATGGACTCTCAGCATAACAAAAAGAGATAAGATCAGAAATAATGAAATCTGCAGGAAAATAGGGATAGCAGGAGCTTTGGATTTCATTAGAAGACAGCAGGTGAAATGGTTTGGCCATATTACGTGGATGTCAGCAGACAGTATACCACACAGTATGAGATGAGACTACAAGATTATGTTTATGCAGTATAACAATTCTTTATATACTGTACAACGGTTATTTTTATACTATACAACAATTATATTTATACTGTACAACAGTTTTTTTTTAAAATACTGTACAACAATTTTATTTATACTTTTCAGCAATATATTGATACTATACAACAACTATGTTTATACTATACAACAATTATGTTTCAAAGATGGCTACAGCTGAAACATACTTTGACCTTCACTCTATGGCTCCGTTGACCTCTGACCGAACACTATCCGCTTTGGATGGTCCCAGACTGGATGTGGATACAATTCGGGAAGTTTTAAAACAGGTGGTATCAGGTCATCGCAAAGAGATGGACAAACTTATGAACACGCATGTTCGATTGTTCAAAAGATGGATGCTAAATCTGTGGTGAGTGTTTAAGTCTGTATGAGGTTATTGTTCCTTGGATAGTTTTTGCCTCTTGTCTGTCTATCCTGGTCTTCTCCTGTCTGTCTATCTGCCTTCATGTGATCATATGTCTACCTCTCCATATTCCTGTTTTCTCCTCTGTCTGTCTGTGTCTGTCCATCTTCTTGTGATCTTGTCTGTCTTTCCCTCCTGTCTGTGTCACTGTCTGACTACCCATCCTGTTTCCAAGAGTTGCAGTAGTGTTGTTTTTAAGAGGAGAATGTTGACAGTGTTCAGCGAGAACACAATACATGTCTTGCAAACTTTTGCAGCCTGACACTAACATCCAGGAAATGGAAGCAGTTGGTCGATTCTTGTTGCGCCCATAATGGAGCCCAGGAACCCACACGGAGTATGAAGAAGACAATAGTTATTATTCTTGTAACCTTTCCTTTCTGTCCAAGATTTTAAGACTACTTTACAATGCTCTTTCTAATATATTCCTTAATTACATGCACTATATCACTAAGGAAGACCAAGATGATTGAAATATAGTAAACAGTCACATAACTTATTGGTTCTGTACACAATAACCATCTTCCCCAGCTGTGGCTACAATATTCTGCTCCATGGTCTAGGCTCCAAAAGAACATTGCTAGAGAAGTTCAGAGAGGAGCACCTGGGGAAATTTTCACATCTTGTGATTAACGGTTATTTCCCCAGCTTGACAGTTAAACACGTAAGTTTCTGGAGACAGTCTTCATTTTGGTATGTTTCATCATCATCATCCTGTTGTATTATTTATAAACCACTGAGGCTCATAGATTATTCCTTGTGTTTCACACTATCCTGTGTAATCTTTGGTATATCGTCAATGGAATCCAGTCGAACACACATGGCTTTTCTCATCAGTGTTAATTATAGTTTTTTTTTGGGGAAGGGTGCTGCATCAGCAGTCAGTAGGAGACTCGCTTTCAAATCCAGCTGCGACTCGCTGCAGCCCACTGCTAGTGTTCGAAACTGGGTGGTTCCCAGGGATTCATCCAGTCTCTAGGTAATGGGTACCAGAGTTTGGGTAAATGAAGGAACGTTGCTGTAGCTACGGAGTTGCGTGCGGACGGCGACACAGGCGGACAGTTTCATATCAGCTGTCCATACTGGTGGCAGAGCACTTACGGTTTATAACCGTGCACGGTGACGCTGGTTCACATCTCCCAACTTTACCTTTACTTTTTTTTTTTTTTTTAGACCCTTTTGTAAAAGTTTAATAGAAAATATAAGTTTGTTATCGATCATCTGTTGTTTCTACAATAGATTTGCAATGGATGTCCATCATGCTTTCATTCGCCCTGGTTGTGCACTCTCTTAAATTGCTGGTCATCCATTCTTTGTTATTCTTCCACTTGAATCACTGTCTACCTCTTGCTGGCCTCCCTTAAACATTCTCCGTCATTATAGGTTTTGTATGTGTTGTCTTTTAATGTGACTGAAATATTTCACTAGTCTATTTTAATTTCTGTCAGCAAGTCAGTTTGTTATCCTGTCTCTTCATAACTTATCTTAACTTTAAAGAAATAATTACATAATATTAGCATGGATGCCATTGTCTCAGCTGCGCTAAAATTAGAAATAATTATATATGCTTGAGGGGCTTTTCTCTAAACACACACACACATACACACACAAAAGTGCTATTACTTACCACAAAAAGTCTACTACAATAGCGCTTAAAAATAACACCTAAAGAAAACGTTCTGTTAATGTGTACCGTTGCACCGCAAGAGAAAAAAAAAAAAAGCCTTGTATGCTTGGGATTTTTTACACTATCTTTTGGGTTTTTCCCACTTTTACAGGTTCTGAACTCCATCACAGAAGAAATCTTGGGACATTCTAAGGGGTTTTCCAGCATCTACAGCCAAGTGGAGTTTATCCGGGATTCCTACAAGAATCGAGGTATACAAGTACTGACAGAGTGAACCTGCCATGATCATTGCTTTGTTTTCCTTATTCCAGGAGCGATACTTTTGTATTTCAGTCAATCAGGTGCCATCTCTGCATAGATGAATAAATTATCGAACTCTAAATTGTATGGTTGACCAAGTTACATATTTTCAATTCTAATATATTTAAAAAAATTCTAGTTTTGAGTTTTAACATATACCAGTGAAAGTTGAAGAACTATTAACTCTTGGAGTCCCAAAGAACGCATCATACGTTCATAGATTCCTACCTGGAGGCCCAATGAACGCATGATGCGCCGATTTTACGTCTCTCTTGACTACCCCTTGGGCCTGTGATGCTAAACCCCCTGGGACTCAAAGAGTTAAAGACAGAGTGAAAGTTAAATGCATTTGACAAAAATGCCTGAGAAAAATGTTGAACATAAAATGGTATAAATTCAAGAGTGGTGAACAAGAAATAAAAATGTTTGGGCAACGGCTGGGAACAAACAGTTATCAAAGAAAATTGTGCTATATTAGACATATCCTGAGAAGAAACCAGCTGTGAATCACCAAGCATGTACGGTACTGAAAGATATCTTTTATATTTACACAACTTCTTCTCCTGTGTTATTTTGCGGTTTACAGCTAGACTGTGATATCTGCATCATATGGCCCAACACATGTAATTTCCTTCATTAGTCACCACTTGCAACGTGCTTTAAGGAATAGTGAGTTTATTCTTTTCCCTCCAAAATGATGAGGCTGCAGAACCCACAGGGTATATCAACACCCAATTTTTACACACCTGTTTTATGTTTCTATAAATACTAAAGTTGTTCAGGAATTTTAAAGCTGCCCTGTGGTTTCAGATGAGGATTTCTACCTGGTCATTCACAACATTGATGGGGTGTTGCTGCGTTCGGATAAATCTCAAGCGGTTCTCAGTCTTCTGTCCGAAATTGAAGGATTCCACATTGTTGCTTCTGTTGACCACATCAATGCTGTACTCAGTAAGTATCCTCTTACTGTTTTATGTTTTATCTCAGTTTCCCCCCCTCCCCCCCCCTACCTTTTCTACTATTTCTTTCATTCATCTTCTTTACATGGTCACTACCTTGTCTTCCCTTCCCTCCCTGTTTCTTTTCTTACTTTCCTGTTTTCTTCCCTTTCTTTCCTGTTTTCCCCACGTCTTCTTCCCATAGCCCCAACCTCATCTTCCCTTTAATACTTGTTTCTCTTCTTTCTTCATACCTCTGCTACACTTTCTGTCATACATCTTTCCATAGTCCCTAGCTCTTCTTCTTCCTGATTTTTCTTTCCTTTTTTCTGCTTCTCTTATTTCCATTTGTCACTATTTTTTAAAAATGTATACCCCTTTTTCTTTATTTTCTTTACTTCTTCCCATTTTCCGCCACCCCTTCTCTCATTTCAGTACTTGTGTCATATATGTATTCTCTTTTACCTCTCTCTTCTCCGTATACCTTATCTAACTGTTTCTCTTTTTCATTTCTCCTCAGTTCAGTTGCTAACCCCTACAAAACATTGTAACAGTCACACACTCGAGATGACAGTCTTTTTTCCTCGCTGCCCACCTCCGTTCCACCCTTCTCCTTTGTTTTCTTTCCTTCTCATCCTCATACTGCATTTTTAACCTTTGGACAGTCAGTACCTGTCGATTTATTTATCACAAAAATGGATACGAGACATTGAAGAGGCATTAGGTATGTAAGCACATGAGGCTGGAGAATTAAATAGAGAATGAGAGACTTTCAGGTGTGCTGTGACGAGAGCGACGTTCTGTGAGGAATCTGCTGCTTGATGATGATAAAATATGGAAATATTAGGTGCTGAGGCCCCAGTATCTTCCACGATTTGACTCTTGTACTACTATCTGAGAGCTGTGAGAACGATTGTCATTTCTCAGACCCCACTGTGGGGATCGAACTGTGGTAAATGTTGATTGCATTATGAAACAAATTCACTAACCTTTAGCTACAGGGCTGCTCTGGGACACAGTAACCTGATGTGTAATATCTATTGCAGTGTGGGATCAGAACAGGTATTTCCGTTTCCGCTGGCTGTGGTACGAGACCCCAACATATCTCCCATACGAGGCTGAGAATGGGTACGAAAACTCCCTGATGGTTCAGCAGTCAGGAACTCTCGCATTAAGCTCCACTGTTCATGTGATGCGGAGCTTGACACCAAATGCACGACAGGTCTTCCTGATGCTTGCCAGGTATCAGATGGAAGAAGGAGATAGTCCGCATTACACGGGTAAGGAAAGCTTTTTGCAATACAATTTTTATCTTTAGTGGTCAGCATTTGCTATGCGTCCATTCCAGCACTTTTTCTTTATTGATCAACATTTGCTTTGCATCTATCCCAGCACTTTCTTCATTGATCAACAATTGCTGTGCGTCTATTTAAACACTTTTTCTTTATTGATCAACATTTGCTTTGCATCTATCCCAGCACTTTCTTCATTGATCAACAATTGCTGTGCGTCTATTTAAACACTTTTTCTTTATTAATCAACAATTCTTCTGCCTTTCTATCCCCCAATGGAGCATAGGCCCTCAACCAACTCACGCCAAGTCATTCTATTTTTCGCCATTGCATGGAGCTCTCCCCATGTCCCCATCTTTCTAACTTCATTCTCCAGCTCTCTTCTCCATGTGTTTTTTGGCCTTCCTTTATTCCTATGCCCCTGTGGGTTCCAATGCAAAGACATTCTAGTTATGCTATTCTCCTGTTTTCTTAGTGTGTGTCCTATCCAACGCCAGCATCTTTTCCTCACCTCTTGGTCCACTGGAGCCTGTTTAGTTCTCTCCCAAAGCTCTACATTAGTTATTCTATCATATCATTTAATACACCGTGTCATACTTCTTCTATTTAAAGAGCCTCCCCTCATCTTGGTTGGCTAGGATTTACTTGCTTCTCTGTTTAACTTATCCCTGGTTGGTTGGTTTTTGTGGCTATGGTTTTTACAGGATAAGGTAGCCAACCTTAAGCCCAACCCTACCAACAATTGCTGTGCGTTTATTCCAACACATTTTCTCTATTGGTCAACATATTATGCTATGTGTCTATTCTATTCTAACATCAGTCACACATAGAATGGTATTCTTGGAGTCTTTACCCATGCTGTTTGTTGTGGGCCAGATTTAGTCTCTTTGACTAGCAATGTTTGGGCAGTAAAAAAAAAATATTGCTCTGACCTCTGGAGTGTATGCTCATAACCACATTTACAGAGTCAAAGAGACTTAATTTATATAGGTGAGCTCTGAGTTTACAGTGACCGATTCTGAGCTTACAGTGACTGATTCTGAGTTTACAGTGATCGATTCTGAGTTTACAGTGAGCCATTCTGAGTTTACTGTGAACGATTCTGAGTTTACGGTGACCAATTCTGAGTTTACAGTAACCGATTCTGAGTTTACAGTGATCAATGTGGCCACCGGATCATTGCTAGTTGTATTGTATTAATGATCTTTCTATGTTGGGGTTCGGCTTCTGGCTGAGACCGATTCTGAGTATATTGCGACCGATTATGAGTTAACGGTGACCCATTCTGAGTATACGGTGACACATTTTGAGTTTACTGAGTTTACTGTGACCCATTCTGAGTTTACGGTGACCCATTCTGAGTTTGTGATAACACATTCCGAGTTTACGGTGACCGATTCTGAGTTTACAGTGACTGATTCTGAGTTTACATTGACCGATTCTGAGTTTACAGTGACTGATCATTGCCAGTTTTATTGTATTAATGATCTTTCTATGTTGGGGTTTGGCCTCTGGCCTGAGACGATCCTTAGTTTCAAAATTTTGACCCCTGAGTACACTACTTTTGACTAAAGTGTTTGGTCTTCTCTCCAGTGTTTATGAAATACACATACACTTATAAATTTACTGTGAAACAGAAAGAGAGAGAAGAAACACATACACACATCTGCATATTGGCAGAGTGGAGAGATGTGCACATCTACATGTGACAGAAGCAAACAAATGCATAGATATACAGGAACACAAGTATGGAAGGCTTTATAAAATGCAAACACAATAAAACCATGGCTCACATATACACACAAAGGAGAGACATACATGCACGTGCACACACACACAAACAGACACAACCACTGATATGGTGACAGACATACATATGTTTGCAACCACACATAGGACACACACATACATATGGGGACAGACATGAATATATTTGTAAACACACAAAGCGGACACACGCACACACACTCTCTCTCTCTCTCTTTCTCTCTCTCTTAAATGGTGACAGAGATGCATATAGTTGCATACAGACAAAGGGGAGAAAGGTGCCTGCTCAAAGACACAGACATAAACAAAAACAGCAGAGATTCAGAAGTACACACAGACACAGAGACAGACATACTACAGACTCACATAGATGGATAAGAGAGACAGAACTCCCTGTGAGGGTTCCAGGGGCCTATTGTTGGGGAAAATAAGAATAAACTCACTGTCTCCCCAAAAACCATGTTGTAGGAGTCGACTGATTGGAGGCTTTCTTCGAAGTCAGAGTGCATCTACCTGAGAGGCAAGGAACAAACAGTCTGCATACAGATAAGTCAAATCTGTAAAATGGATGTGCATGTATCTCAGGTTCTGGGACAAGATCAAAGTCCAGTGATGGACGAACAACCAGAGCTTTCCGCCAGAGTTTACAGCAAGTGAATGCAAAGAAGGAGAAAGAGAGGGAATGAACAAACTATTTCTCAGAGAGAAAGGGAGAGAGAGAGAGAGAGTAGAAACAGATGTAAGATATTTGTGTGTAAATATTGGCTTGTGAAAAATACTACTTGCCTTTTGTTAAAGCATTGCCATAAAAATGAGTTCTTCTGTTTGCAGGGATGGCATTCCAGAGCCTTTACCACAAGTGTCGCGAGGCTTTCTTGGTGAACAGTGACCTTACTCTTCAGGCTCAGCTTGTGGAGTTCAAGGACCATCGACTCATACGTTCCAAGAAGGTGTGCGAGAAAGAAAGAGATACACACTCACACACACACACTCATATACACATACACACCTCTGTTTCTTTATTTGTTTGCCACATAATTATTCATTTATTGATCAGATTTTCCCCCCTGTCATTATGTTTTGTTTGTCTGTCTCTTTCTGTCTATCTGTTTTTGTGTGTGTATTTGTTTCTGTTCTTCTGTTTATATGTAATTTCTATTCTGTCACTTAATTTCTCATCTGTGCATCTCTGTTTCTTTGTTTGTTTTCTGTTGCCACTTAAGCACCCATTAATTGTGACCAGTAGGAAATACAGGTTAAGATTTTTTGCTTTGTTGACAAAATAAATAAATACATTTAAAGTTGAACAATATTTACTGAGCAAATACAAGATAAAAGTCCAAGAGAAAATCCACAGAGAAATGAAGGGGTTTAAGAACTAGATCAAACACAACTGAATCTTGAGGACTAGAGAATCTACATTGGTGATAGAGAACAGTTGTGCTTATAGCAAAGTCACTTACAGAAACAACAGTAGCTATTCCCACAATTGTGTGCATACTGAATCTGGGGGCATGATGGGAAGGTGCTGGACCACATGTGTGGAGGCACCAGAACCAGCATTCAGACTGATGAAGACCTATCTACACTTCTCTATAGTCATCCTAGAAACAGGTTGCCAACTGGAGGCCAGGCCAGTGCACATGGGGTCAAGAAGTCAGAGTGATTGTGGCTGTGATGTTAAGACCAACAGTCTGTACACAAATTAGTCAGATCTGTAAAATGATTGTTCTTGTGAGTCCTGGAACAAGGTCAGAATCCAGAAGTGGGCGAACAACCCAGACTTTCTAAGCCACAGAGTTGCAGAATTTAATACAAGTAATTTACACAGCTATGACTTTGGTCATTTACCTCTTCTTGTTCAGAATCGTGCTTTTGTTCAGAAGTGTGTATTAAAGTTGTTCGGAACTGTGTATTGATTTTCCCCATGTGGGTTCTGGGACTCCATTTCAGGCAAAAAAAAGGAAAAACCCACTGCCTACTTTAAAAAAAAAAAAAATCATAAAAGTCGACTAATTGGGAGCTTTTTTTTTTTTTTGAAGTCGGAGTGCATCTGCCCCAGTAAAATGGATGTATACGCAAAACTCTGGCCCTGGCAAAAAGCCGAAGTCCAAATGGACAAAAAAAAAACAGCACTTTGTGCCAGAGCTTACAACTGGTGAACACAGAAGAAGCAGAATTGGTTTTATTGTTCAGAATTAAATTTTAATTTTCTATTTTTCAGAATTATGAAGGCATTGAGCACCTCATGATACCCTTGGATAGAGCCACTCTGAAAGCATTTCTTCATGAATACAAGGACTCTGTTTGTTGACCAAACTTGTTATTATATTTATTATATTTGTTTCTTCTACTGTCATTCATTAAAATATCATTTGCCATTACAGTTGTCATAATGAAATATTTAGGGTCCTTAAATGTTAACAAAACATCTCATTTTTATCCAGTTACTTCAGTGAAATGTTGAGGCAGAGATGTAAGCATTGCTTGTGTGCTCATGCTTGTACACCGTGGTTCCCTCTCATTTTTTTCCCTGGGCATATCGGCGTGATGCTGACCACATCACCCATCTTGTGCCCATTGGTCTATAAAAATATAGGTCTAGCCCTATATGCCTAAAGGCGGGTAAAAAGGTCCTTTACTTAAATTTTAAATTATATCTGTGTAGACAGTTAACCTTTCCCTACGTTTGCTGGGCCTATCCTCGATTCATCTTTAACTGCACAATTGTCCTCGTTACAACTTATTTCATATTTATAAATACTTTTAAAATACATTGAGAATTTCATTTTAATTTTGTCTCACATAATTTTTATTTTTTTAATCTTCACTTTAAAATTAACTCATTCTCTAATTTAAAAAAAAAACTTATAAATTTTCTGCAAACTAAATTATTGTTGACTTATTTGCAAAGATTTAATTTAAAAAATGGTGACAAAGTGCATGGAAATATTTTTAACACAACAATTTTTATGGTTCAGATGAAGTTAATGGAAGTATGATAACAGAATGGCCATTTCACTTTGAACAAAACTAAAATTTTCAACATACAAAATGCCACAGGAAATTATGTCAGTTATAATGGGGAGGGGTGAGCTGCAGTACTGTAGCACCTGGATGTTTGCCAGCTGGCTCAGAGATCTTAGGTTCGAGTCTGCCGGGAACAGTGTGATGTTCTGTCAAGGAGCTGCTGATTGATGGGTGCGGGGAGGGGAGGGCCTCCTAACAAGCATGTCATAAAAAGCTGCTAATTAAGAGTTTGCTGAAATTGAATGTGTTTGGGTGAAAGGCACAGATATTGCAGCCTAGTTGCTAATCACAACACAGTGTACCAGCTACGATTTTAAAGTTCATCACAAATGTAGAAGAAAAGGAAAGTCATTAACAGATTATTCATATGCGCAAACAATTTGGTAAAAAGATTTGTGAATTAAATATATTTCAAGTGCATGATTGTTTTGTTTTTGTCTTTTTTTGCCTCATAAAAATAATACTAGGTGTTTATTTTGTGGAAAACCAAATCCTTGGTAAGTTTGTGGGTTCTTTCTGTCAAAGCAAAAATAAAATCTAAATCTGCACAGTTCTCAGTGAATTCACTTGCTAGGCAGTTCAAACAATTCCACCACCTAAGTCACAAAAGGTGCTGAATACAGGCAATAATAACAGTTTTCATGACAGTTTATTTTAAACTGTCATAATGACAAATAACATGACAAACGAAAATAACTAGCCAGTCGTCATGAGACCTCGTGGATAGTCTTCCTAGATGTCCACTCGTGTGTTTGGATTAAATTTGTGTTGTTTTACATGAAAAAATTCTGAAAATTCACAAAAAGACGAGCGGCTGATGAACCAAGCACTTCGACAGGAAAGTGAAGTAGGTCTAGGTTTTTCACAGTCCAACAGGTGATAAATAATTTGGTCTATTCAGACTCTGCCGAGTCACAATTTCATGAAGAATACGTTCACAGCTGAAGTGAGAGAGCTTGAATAATAAGAATCTTGACAATTATAAATCTAGAAATAGATCGATATCAGGAGAAGGGGGCGTGTCCCTCAAACAGCAACATCTGGGATTCACTTTGTGAAACAAGGCTAATCATGCTGAGTGGATTAGCACACAAAGGTGGAATATTGGCGCTCAGTGAAAGGTTATCCTATTTTCTACAATGTCTCCAAGTTTCAACTTATTCTAACCACCGATTTCCATGTAATTAATTTTTTTTTTTTATATCATGTCGATTTTTTTTTTGGCGTTAATGCCTTGGAGCTCAGGTCTAAGGGGCAGTTAGGTTCAGGGTCTCAGGTCTGGTAGGATTAACAACAATACTTACAGTTACAAGACAATTATTGTAACTTCTATCACACTGTTAAGGTTTTAGTTTGAAGCCCTTGTAGTTTGTCATTCGTACATAGTTTTATTTCTTTTTTGTTCCACAAATTGCAGTATTATCTTATTGGGGGGAGGAGGAGTCATTTTTACACATTTTGTGTGATTTGTAGCAAAGGACTGTCTACTGTACGATTATGGAAGGGGGTTGAACACCTTGTAGGGTAGCCTGTTGACACTGTTGTGTGTGGGAGTAAACTGTATGATTATGGAAGGGGCTTGAACACCTTGTAGGGTAGCCTGTTGACATTGTTGTGTGTGGGAGTAAACTGTATGATTATGGAAGGGGGTTGAACACCTTGTAGGGTAGCCTGTTGACACTGTTGTGTGTGGGAGTAAACTGTACGATTATGGAAGGGGGTTGAACACCTTGTAGGGTAGCCTGTTGACACTGTTGTGTGTGGGAGTAAACTGTATGATTATGGAAGGGGGTTGAACACCTTGTAGGGTAGCCTGTTGACACTGTTGTGTGTGGGAGTAGACTGTATGATTATAGAAGGGGCTTGAACACCTTGTAGGGTAGCCTGTTGACACTGTTGTGTGTGGGAGTAGACTGTATGATTATGGAAGGGGGTTGAACACCTTGTAGGGTAGCCTGTTGACACTGTTGTGTGTGGGAGTAGACTGTATGATTATAGAAGGGGCTTGAACACCTTGTAGGGTAGCCTGTTGACACTGTTGTGTGTGGGAGTAGACTGTATGATTATGGAAGGGGGTTGAACACCTTGTAGGGTAGCCTGTTGACACTGTTGTGTGTGGGAGTAAACTGTATGATTATAGAAGGGGCTTGAACACCTTGTAGGGTAGCCTGTTGACACTGTTGTGTGTGGGAGAATACTGAATGATTATGGAAGGGGCTTGAACACCTTGTAGGGTAGCATGTTGACATTGTTGTGTGTGGGAGAATACTGGATATAGTATGAGGCTGCATGACGTTACAATACTGAACTGGACTGTCTGTGATCAAGAAGAGGGAGGAGGAGAAGAAGAGGGAGGAGGAGAAGAAGAGGAAGGAGGAGAAGAAGAGGGAGGAGGAGAAGAAGAGGAGGGAGGAGGAGAAGAAGAAGAAGGAGGAGGAGAAGAAGAAGAGGGAGGAGAAGAAGAAGGAGGAGAAGGAGAAGAAGAAGAGGGAGGAGGAGAAGAAGAAGAAGGAGGAGGAGGAGGAGAAGAAGAGGGAGGAGGAGAAGCAAAAGAAAAAGAAGAACTTTAAGCATTTATTTATTCTTCCTCTACAATTTCACAGATTCTTCCATTCCATGAAATTCTTTTTTAATCCTTTCTACCTCTCTCCCATTTCCTTCCTACTGTGTCTAAAATATAGACATAGCATTGTATCATTCACAATGCTATTCTAAAATATAGACATAACATTGTATCATTCACAGTGCTATTCTAAAATATAGACTTAACATTGTATCATTCACAGTGCTATCTGGTAAACCTGTACGATATAGCCCCAAGATACGCAACTGCCATCTTTTGTCTTTCAAATACCATTTCTGTTAGGATGGCCATCATTTCGCCGTATGTTGTCGCCGCACTAACGATAGATGTAAGATCATTTGTCATTATTTTGTTTCTTTTTCACTATTAGTTTGTGTGCCAATCCATTTAATTCAAATAAAAATTATTATTAAAAATATAGAGGACAATATAAAAAGCTCTGAATAGTAGACAAGTTTCTGAAAATATTGGGCAGCAAAATCATGGAAAAGAAAAAGAGGTTAAAAGAAGTAACTATATCATACAAGCATGTGTGGATATTAGGGTTCCTACGTTCGTAAAAGCATGTGTAGACATTAGGGTTCCTACGTGTGCTGGGCTGAGAAGACTATCTAATGTCAGGACAGCAGTGTGATGTGATCATAAGTCTGCAGCAGCAGTCATCAGAATTTACTGCAGTTATCTATTTTTGGTAATCCAAAATCGTTCATATAACAGTGCAGCTTCGCCTACAGTTCCATGGTTGTCGCGGTATTTGTAACAACTAATACTTTATAATAATGGGTACTTTTCAGGTTTTTCACCCTATCTCAGGGCTCTGAAATTTGGTTGGGAAATCCCAGCGAGTTCCCTGGAAGGTACTTTAGTGTAGGGAAGGGAAAAAAAAGGGGGGGGGGGGTTGTTAGGGGTAAGGTCTGTTTCCTCTTGGCAGACCGTAGGCAGTGGGATTCGAACGGGATATTTTGGAGTGGGCGCTGAAACAGGCCGTCAGCGGGGAAGGGCCCTGAATGGGAGCAAGAGTTTCAATGTGTGCATACTCGCCGGTTAGGGTTAGAGTTAAGGTTAGAGTTAGGCTTAGATGCATGAATGCTGACAGGTCAACGAAATCCACAGCTAAAAACGAGGTCACGAAGTAAGAAAACCGCCTGCGAACAGTGATGGAGACAAGCGAATGAAAGTAACACACACTGGAAATGATGACGCAGTGAACAATGAACACGCCAAGAACAAACAACACATGACACTCCCAAAACATAACTGTTTTAATGTTGTCTTCTTCTTCTTCTCTTCTGCCTTTCTATCCCCTAATGGAGCATAGACCCTCAACCAACTCACGCCAAGTCGTTCTATCCTTCGCCATTGAATGGAGCTCTCCTTATGTCCTCCCCATCTTTCTAACTTCATTCTTCAGCTCTCTTCTCCATGTGTTTTTTGGCCTGCCTCTATTCCTATGCCCCTGTGGGTTCCAATGCGAAGACATTCTAGTAATGCTGTTCTCCTGTTTTCTCAGTGTGTGTCCTATCCAACGCCAGGGTCTTTTCCTCACCTCTTGGTCCACTGGAGCCTGTTTAGTTCTCTCCCAAAGCTCTACATTAGTTATTCTATAATACCATTGAATTCCTTCTATTCTGCGCAGGCACCAGTTAATGAATGTTTGTAGTTTATTAGTAATTGCCTTAGTTGTTCTCTATGTTTCCGCCCCATACAAAAGTGTTGTAGGCTACTGTTAAATGATCACCGATTACACTAAGCCTACTTCCCCCCCTCCCCTCCTTTTCCCCCATACTATAGGACCTTTCGGGGAAGTACCTAGGATTTCCCTACCAAATCTTGTGGCCCCCGAAATGGGGTGGAAAAGCCGAAAAAGACCTAAGTATACAGATACAAATAACAAATGTGTGCACTTGTTTTATATAAAACATTTGTATAGTTGACCTTGTATTATAATTTTTATCTCAGAAAACCCGCCAACAGCGGCAGTTGGCGTTTTTCTCCACAGTGGCAGTTGGCGTTTTTCTCCACAGTGGCAGTTAGCATTGGCTGTCTCATATTTTATCTGGTCTTTGGTTCAGCGCGTGAAATGAGCTGGGCGCAAGCAGAGAATTTGGACATCGAACTTGAGGACATAGAGGTTAAGAATATAAGCAATGAAACAGAAGATTCTGAAAGTAAACTTCATAGTCTACTGGATAAAAAGAATAATTCATAAAGTTCTTAAAGTAAACTCAATCGAATACTAGGCGAAAGAGATATTTTATGAGAGTTCTGATGGAAAATCACAGATTACTGGATAAGAGATATAGTCCACAAGGGTTTTGAAAGTAAACTTTACAGATTACTTAATGAGATACTTAGTCCACAAGGGTTCTGAAAGTTAACTTCACTGATTACTTAATGAGATACTTAGTCCACAAGGGTTTTGAAAGTAAACTTTACAGATTACTTAATGAGATACTTAGTCCACAAGGGTTTTGAAAGTTAACTTTACAGATTACTTAATGAGATACTTAGTCCACAAGGGTTCTGAAAGTTAACTTTACAGATTACTTAATGAGATACTTAGTCCACGAGGGTTTTGAAAGTAAACTTCACTGATTACTTAATGAGATACTTAGTCCACAAGGGTTTTGAAAGTTAACTTCACAGATTACTTAATGAGATACTTAGTCCATGAGGGTTTTGAAAGTAAACTTCACTGATTACTTATTTAGTCCACAAGGGTTTTGAAAGTTAACTTCACTGATTACTTAATGAGATACTTAGTCCACAAGGGTTTTGAAAGTTAACTTTACTGATTACTTAATGAGATACTTAGTCCACAAGGGTTCTGAAAGTTAACTTCACTGATTACTTAATGAGATATTTAGTCCACAAGGGTTGTGATAGTAAACTTCAGGGATTACTTGATAAGAATCTATTAGTGTTAGAGCATAGCTCTTTCTAATTAAATACACCCGGGAGTTCTTTTTTTTCTTTCTATAAAAGAAGGTGCCGGTACTCACCAGGAAATGTTTATTTCATTAGCGCCCAAAAAAGGATGCATTACATCTTTTGATCTCAAGCAACGTATAATATGGGTTTTGCTTTTCTGTGAATACTAGGTCACCTAGTATGATATGTTTTTTAGTACTTTTTACATTTGGTCGAAATATGCTGAAAAATCTGCTAACTTCCCTCGTATTCAGCTTCCTTTAGATGTAATAGACTCATAATGTTTCTAGTGGTTATTTAGGTCTTTCGGCAGCTGCTTTGAAACTTTCGAGCACTTAAAGAGTTAAAAAGTGCCGGTGTTGCATATCGCCAGAAAAAAGCTGTATACTCATGGATGGGTTTATATATGTATTTATATATGTGTGTGTATGCTATATTTTGTTATATGCTCTGTGTGTGTGTGTGCGTTTGGTAGGGGATGGTTGATAAATAGTTTGTTAATAGATAAAAAGATATAATACTAAGTTTCCTGTGTTTTTGTCTAGTGTTTCATGCTATTATATTGCAGTTTTTGAAACGTCCTGGTGATTGGGTAAACATAATATTTTGAGCTTAAAACGAGACATGCCACTGATATTTTGAGTTTAAAATGAGATATATCACTAATATTTTGAGCTGAAAAAGAGATCATAGAACTTATGAAAAAAGAGAACCCAAAACTAAGATTTACAAAAGCAGAGAGAATCGGATCTAAGCGCCACCCATCGCCAGTTGCAGTCATCATTACAGAGAAGTACCATGGTTCCTAGACGAACCGATCCAAACACAAAACTCAGCGAAAAATGCGGCAAGCACCGAAACAACCCCCCAACCCCCAACCCCCCCCCCCCCCACCCAGAAAAAAACAACTACTGATACCAGAGACGATACCGCCAGCATTAAACCACTTGAAACCTAAAGAATGAGCAGCGCCAGACAGCCAAGGTAGAAGAGGTTCACCAAAGCAGCACCAGATTTCTCCCCAAACCTCTTACAGAAACTGCATCCTCCTGATTGCACCAACACGCAGAAAAATGCACACACAAAAAAAGCACAAGAAGCAAAAAAAATTGAAAACTGCACAGCACAAAACTGCATGGTAAATGAAATGCCAAATTACCAAACACTTTCTTTATCTACCCAACTTTGAATTCTCGGTATGGTGATGGGATTTCCGCTGGGAGTAGAACAAAAATCCTAACCGGCACAGTTAGAAGTGACTTCATTAGTCATGCCACCCTAAATACTCAGGCTCAAGTTTGTATCTCTATAAATAGTTTTACAATATAGACATAGATAGGACATAATATAATATCTTCATGTTAACTTTACAGATAGATAATCCTTAAAAAAAAAGAAAACAACAACAACAACAATAGATTGCACAATTTATTGCCTGGCATATTTCATTATATCTCATAAATTATGCAATCTATTGTTTGTGTCTTCTTTGTTTAAATTCACAATGGGAAAACATTGCTTTAACTCTTTGAGTCCCAGGGGGTTTAGCATCACAGGCCCAAGGTGTAGTGAATAGAGACATAAAATCTGGCCATTATACGTTCATTTAGGTAGGAACCTGTGAACGTATAATGCATTCCTTGGGACTCAAAGAGTTAATTTTTAAAAAGTTTCTGGGACTACACAAGTAAGTCAACATGAATTGGATTTGCTTTATTCTTGGCACATTATCAATAAATAGAACCACAGACATAACTGCTGTGAGCAAGTATAATGTTTCATTGAACAAATACTACAATAATTGAAAACATAATAGCTCTTACCACCTTTTTTACACATTTTCAATCGTGCCCCTCCCCCCACCCCTTCCGACATAAAAAAATAAATAATTGCAGGGTGACAGGGGAGGGGCGGTGGTGCTTGTATGATGTTCTGATTGGTCAACTGGTTACATCATCATAGACATCTTCATAGATGTGGCTTTCCTGTGCTGGCCTTGTAGACACCACAGGTTTCTAAAGATTGGAGAGGGAAATTAGAGCTCTGCAGCACAGTCCTCATGGAGATGATCCACTGGTAGAAGGGAGGGAAAATAGTGTCAACCACATTGCAAAAGATGCCAGCATTGCTAGGGCCCAGACAACATGAGGGCCGTTGAGTGGGACAAAAGTTACAATCAGGTTCCAGAGAATATAGACATTAACTGCCAGAATCATCATCATCACTATCATTGTAATCATCAAAAAGGACAACAACATCCTCATCATCATCATCAACAACAAACCCCTAAAAATCCTGCCCAAAACAGAATAAAAGTTACTTTAAAAGAATAAAAAAAATCATCGTAATCATAAAGTGACAGCCTCTGCTTCTCTTTTTTCTCCACTCCTGGAATGCTTTTCAGCATCAGGCCAGGAAGAAATCCCCGGAATGCGTCCTTCTGTTCTCTTCAAATACAGCACTTTTCAGGGTCTCCTATTTTTCTGTGATCCATCTTCTGCATGGTCGACGTCTGGCTCTGTTACCTCTGTCTCTGTATAACACTACTCTCTGTTTGTTGCCAATCTTGTTAATATGGCCAAACAATTTGACCGGTTGCATACTGTTGCTTCTTCAGCAGCATGTATACAGAGGAATTCAGCCCGTTTAACAATTAATTATAGACGATAAATATAAATACATATATAAATGTTAGGATACATTTCAATTACGCTTTTGTTTTTGGCGCTGTACTGAAACATGCTAGAGGTAAGTATAACAATGTGTAACGGATATAACAGTGTAACAAGTTATTCAGTTTAGACACAGCAAAAATGAGCAATAATTTAAGGCTTTACCCTTTTAGGTTCTGAGACCAAACTTTGGGGGGTGGGGGGGGGGGGGGGGGAGTAGATCTACTGTCCTCTAAAAAACATGTTGCGAACAGCGACTTTTTGAGGACATTTACTTTAAAGTCGGAGTGTATCTGCATGCGAAGCAATGAACCCAGCCTACACACACACATAAGCCAGATCTGCACTTGAGGCATGGGCGAATAGATGGTTTGTCAGCATCAATACGGACAAATGTAGCACCACACTCTTCACTCTTTCCTCAAAGCAAAAAGCGGGCATCATCAAAATAAACGGAATACCCCTAAGAGATGATAAAGAGCCCACGTACCTCGGAGTCACATCAACTGCATGGTGTTCAGCATCTAGTACCACATTAAAGGAGTTGGACAAAGTGCAAAATCAAGCACTCAGAGTCATCACAGGAGGGATGAAATCAACCCCCATATTAGAAATGGAGAAAGCTGGGAAAACACAGGCACTGAGAGAACGCAGAGATACAAAGTTGCAAATACAAGCTGAAAAGTTCCTCAGTATGCCAGATCACCCGATGGAAAATAGATTTCAGAACCTAGCCTTGGGACGGTTAAAAAGAAGCAGCTTTATACATCAAGCAAAAAGAATATGTAGACAAACTGCTGACCTTCCAGAAATTGGTTGTCCACTTAACAGTATTACAGAACAAACCCCATGGAGAGAGAAATGCAAACTAACAGTACAAATCCAGACAAATGTGAAAGGGATATTTGACAAGAAAGAGCAAGATAGTGTACAACGAAGAATGGCAACCTTCAGTTATATTGACGAAGAATACCCACAAGAACAATGGGTCAGAGTCTATACAGATGGGTCCGCAGAAAGTGCAGTTAGAAATGGTGGTGCTGGAGTGTACATAGAATTCCCAGGTGGTACTAGGGATAAGTCCAGCGTACCAACCGGGAAGTACTGCCATAACTATGATGCAGAAACTCAGGCTATCAAGATAGCAACAGAGAAACTGCTAAATACCAATCTTGGCTCCCAGTATGTGGTAATGCTGACAGATGCAAAATCAGTACTTGAAGCACTCCAGTCTAGGAAACTCCCAGAATTGCAAACACTGCTGACACAACTTAGCCTTCAGCAAAGAGTTGTAATGCAGTGGATACCATCAGATTGTGGAGTGCCTGGAAATGAGAAAGCTGATCAACTGGCAGGAGAAGGTGCGACAAAAGTGCAGCCGGATGTACCAGTCATATACCACCAAAAGAAAAGAATAATTAAATCAATGAGGAAATCCACCAGCCCCAGCACAAGACGACCATTTTATTTTGGACAGATCAGAACAAGTCATTATCCTCTGCCTCAAAACAGGGCACAACCGATTACGTAACCACATGTACACAAAATTCAAGATAGGCGTATCAGCCATGTGCACCTGTGGAAAGGTGCCCCAGACAGCAGAGCTTGTACTCCAGGACTGCACCGAATTTGACACATTAAGGCCAACCTTTTGGCCAGAAAGAACAACAGTGGAATGTAAACTCTATGGACCACTGAATGGATGAACGACAACAGTGAAATTTATACAAGAGACAAAATTGCTGATATAGACAACTTTTTCAGGTGAACGAAAGAAGAAGAAGAAGCCAGATCTGCATGCGAGGCAATGAACCCAGCCTTCACACACATAAGCCAGATCTGCATGCGAAGCAATGAACCTAGCCTACACACATAAGCCAGATCTGCAGGCGAGGCAATGAACCCAGCCTACACAAATAAGCCAGATCTGCAGGCGAGGCAATGAACCCAGCCTACACACATAAGCCAGATCTGCAGGCGAGGCAATGAACCCAGCCTACACAAATAAGCCAGATCTGCAGGCGAAGCCATGAACCCAGCCTACACACATAAGCCAGATCTGCATGCGAGGCAATGAACCTAGCCTACACACATAAGCCAGATGTGCATGCGAGGCAATGAACCCAGCCTACACACATAAGCCAGATGTGCATATCAAATGTATACACTAACCTCAAGTTCTTGAACAAGACTAAAGTCTACACGTGGACAAACAGCCAGCAGAAATTGATGCCAGAGTTTACAACCGGTGAGCGTTAAGAAGTGAAACAAGACTTCTTTTTAGATACTGCTGAAGGCATATAGGCTTGAATTAGGAAGATTACAGTAACCTAAAGTGAGTTGTCTGTTTCTCATTTCTTCCTGATAAATCTGCAGTTTTTTGTTTGCAAAAACGTGACAAGAGGACAAAAATAGCTGTATCCAGCTCTACTCAAGTGTCAGCCCTCACAGAGGCCAGTTTCAGGTATCTGAGAAAGGTGGCAAAAACGTGACTTAAGAGGCCTTACAAAAAATGTGTCACAGTAAGGATGGTTTGGACATGTATGCAGAATAAGAGAGAAGAATCGGCCACCACAGACATAATGGAAGGCCAAGAGCCAGGCAACCAGACCACCAGGACAATGCAGGATTCACTAAGAAGATGACATCCGAGAGTCCCTCACTAACTTAGGACTGAAATGGTTGAGCTGAGTTGAGTCAAGAATTGACATCACAGCACTCGGGGCATTCCTATTGCCTGCTCCGTCCTCATCTTTAGCAACCAGCGCAGAGATCCAATACCGATGGTACCAGTAACAATCTGGTTTTATGTCCGTCTTGCATTTTCTCTGAGTGGACTGGAGTGAAACAAAGTCAAAAGCAAAACTGCTGATAGAGAAGTTTGGTGATCTCTCTGTCTTTGGTCTGTTCCCAGCCCTTTGTGCTGGAAGTTGTACTGGTGCGTCTGCTAGCTGCCTTGTGCACTGAATGCATGTGGATGTTATTGGCGTTGCTAGGGCTGCAGTCCGGGTCAATTTATTTATCTAGCTTATAAAAGACAAATTATGTTTATGAAAAAAAAAGAGAAACAGATTAATATACAAATTATTAAATTAAATTTTACCATGACAAATATTTTGTTGCAATAATAGTAACATAAAAATGTTCTTTACGCACACCTGCATACATAAAACAGTAGTTCATTACACAATTATATGTTATAAATACAAACAAACGCTAATACAGGATCACAGCAAGACTGACTAGGCATACAATGTAAAGTCAGAGTTCACATAGCCACACCCGCCGTAGGCTGAATTGAAGCTGTGTTTACTGCAGAAAACTATCAGTTGTAATTTCTTGAATGAACTCATTTATTACGAACTGGCAATCATATACTTGTATGTGGCTGCTTGTCACTCTACTTTAGTCTTGGTCATTCTTTGGTTTTATGTCTTGTTCTTCTATGACTGCAGACACTTTGTAGTATCTGGCCAATCTTCCTTCACATTACCTTGTGAATTTAATGTGTGGGGTGTGATGCTTATTTCTACTGTCATACTTTAAATTCGTTTTGTTTAGTCAAAAGACATGAATTTTCATACAGTCATGCAACTTTAGGTGTCCACACTGGCACTCGTTGAAAAATTAAGTTTGTCATCTGTCGTTGACTTCTGCACTCATGTGCACATTAATTAAAAAATAAATAAAAATAAAAGATTTCTGTAAAGTTTCATAGAAAACTTGAAACTGTAAAAAAAACCATCTGACACAGACATAAAACAACAGATGAACAAGTGACACAGAGACTACAAACAGAATAACACAAGGAAAGACTGCATTCCTTCAGGGGAAGAGCACTCCAACATACCGGTATCCATGGAAGTCACCATGGGCAGTAATATTTTAGCTACAAGCAATACCATTGTCACAGTCACCATGGTGTAGCAGCTAGATGCTCGCCCACAAACCTGAAGGTCGTGGGTTCAAATCGGCATGGAGCCATTTTTTCTCTTACATTACCTTGGCTCCCAGGTAGACCAGGCCTAAAATGGGTACCAGGTAAAGCCATGGGAAGTAAAGGTGGTAAGCGTAATGGTGACCACATCACCTATGAGGTCTATAAAAGTATGAGTCTAGCCACATATGCCTGATGCACCACTGGTACATAAAAGAACTAAAAAAAAAAAAACCACTATGTTGCTATAGACAATGGCAACTGAATAAACAGGACAGGAGGAATACTGAAGCCATAGAGATATATTTTCTACACAATTTGCTGACAATTGCAGAAGAAGATGAAAAAAGAAGATGAAGAAGGCTTTAAAATATTGTAGAGTGAAAAAACTGCTGGCTGCGTGGATTTGTATCCTGGTATGGGGCATCACAGGTCGACCCAGCCTAAAATAAGTACTAGGATGGCTGTCCTGGGGAAGTAGAGACGGCCAGTGTAATGCTGACCACATTACCCACCTAGTGCCGATTGGTCTGAAAATATATGAGCACTCTTCCCATATATCCAATGCGCCTAAAGACATGAAAAGGGATCTTTACTTTACTTATAGTGACAAATACCAGCCCTGAAAATGCACTTAAATGAAAATTACGAAAACCCCAGTTCTATGATTTTAGCATAGTGCCAACACCCTGTTTATGAAAGATATAAGACAGCAAAGAGTGATTTTCATCTGTATTATAGAGCAGCAAGTTAGTCTGTACAAAGAGCGATGATGATGATGAATAAATGACGGTCACGCAGGATATGACCTTATGAACTTCATGTACGATTACACCACACAGTTATGGCGGCTAACTGCCACTACTGCTTGTATTTACCACTTTTGCTACAAGCCTGAAGATTTAGGGCCGCATCACTAGTAAGTAAAGTAAAGTTCCCTTTTCACGCCTTAGGCACATTGGGCACATGGCAAGAGCATGCAAATTTTACAGACCACTTAGCACTAGGTGGATCATGTGGTCAGCATTATGCCAGCCGCCTTTACTTCCCCACTGGTAGACAGTTCAGGTTGGGATTTTGTTTTTGCACTAACAGAAAAACATCCCCGACCTTACCAAGGATATGAATCTGGTTTTCCGCGTTGATAGTCCTGTGTTCTTAACTGTTCAGCCACTCTTCACCATACAGTCATGAATGGTCATAATTATAGAAATACATGCATGAATGAATCACAGACTTATGAAAGATCATGGTTATTGTATGTGCATAAACAAATTACTTTAGTGTATTTTGTGTATGAACGAATCACATAATTCTGAATGAACACCTCTGTGTACTCGAAGTAGAAGGTGACACAAAAAGGTGCTGGGGGGAGGGGGAGGGGGAGGTGCAAATTTAAAAGGGTGCTGGGGGCTTCAGATGACAAAATCCTTGTTTAAATGTGTAGTGATAATATAATAATAATTACTGAATGTCAAAAAAATAATATATTTGGAATAGGGAGTGAATAGGGAGTAATGGTTGGTTGGGGGGGGGGGGGGGGGGGGGGGGGGGGGGGGGGGGGGGGGGGGGGGGGGGGGGGGGGGGGAGGGGGGGGGGGGGGGGGTTGTAGGGTCTGGTAGTAAGGGACTCTAGAGGTCTAAGCTCCTAAGTTAACCAACACAGTGAAGTCATAATCAAAAGTTAAAAAAGAAATAACAAAACAGAAATATAGGAAATTAGATGGTATGCCCATGCATACACAAAGATGCCATTACATAAAAACACAATACACATATACATGTGGATCAGCAACATTGCTCGGTAAATGTGAACATTAAAAATTGCCTACAACCAGGTCTGGCATCTATTCATTACATTAAGATCACGTCATTTGTTAAGGTTCATAAGATTATACCAGTCAGTGGTTAGATGTAAACATACCCCAGATAATGGCATGTGTTCATCCCATCAATCATCACATTAGGTTCTCAAGATTAATCACATTACAGATGACATCACAAGCTAGGAAAAAACACAAACTCTTTTCTACACAGGGAGTCGCCGTTGCCGAGCGGCTAGACTCTCGCTGTGGATCAGGAGGCCGTGGGTTCGCTCCCTGGCGGAGCCGGACTAATTTTCAAAAATGACCTTGGCTCCCAGGTCGACCCAACCTTGCGTGGGTACCGGGTGCAGTCCTGGAAAGTAAAGGCCGCCGGCGTGATGCTGATCACATCACCCATCTTGTGCCGATTGGTCCATAAAAATATAGGTCTAGCCCTATATGCCCTTTACGCCTTAAGGCATGGAAAAGGGTCCTTTACTTTACTTACATACTTTTCTGCCATGAGGTCATTGGGCACTTAGTGATAGACCTAAGTTCTTATAGATCAATCAACACTCGATGGGTGATAGGATCAACATCACGCCGGCTGCCTTTACTTCCCAATGATTTTACCTGGTACCCATTTTAGACTAGGTCAAAAAAAAAGAAAGCCTAAAATAAAAAGCACTCAATGTGGATTTGAATCTACAAATTTCGGACCTGAGATAAGCTTCTAGCCGCTACATCAAAGCAGCTCTCACATGAGTCAGTGATTAGATTCAGTCATACCCTACATAATGGCATATATTCATCACATTAAGCTTGTATAATCAGTAATTAAATATACACTTGACTGTATAAGTTAGTCCATCTAGAAAAAATCCATAAGATTAAATTGTATCCCTTTCATTGTCATCTTTCCCTATATCCAGGCAATAGTGTTGTATTGTGTTACAGGCAGATTAAGAACAGGGATACAGTTTATCCTCTACATAGTACAAAACTTGGGCAGTATTGTAGAGAAAATATCTTTCCCATGCAGTATGATCTGCCTTGTTTACTTAAAATAAAATGTAACACCAATACGTCTGGAACAAAGCATGCCGCAGAAGCTGATGGATTAAAAGTGCAGTGTTTGGTCTGTCCGCATGTCGGTGCATGCCTCCAAGACTAGCTCCATGCCAAGGCTAAGGGCTTAGTCTGCCTGCCAACCAGCTTCATGCCAAGGCTAAGGGCCTAGCCTGCCTGCCAACCAGTTTCATGCCAAGGCTAAGGGCTTTGCCTGACTGCCATAACAATAACTTTCAGGTTGCAGTTCTTCAAATAAAAACTTTGTCCTCGTAATCGCTCCTGTGTCTTAAACTCTTGGCACAAATAATATGTCAGTTTGATCTTATCCCATTAGGTCCAAATCATCAGTAACCCTAAACATCTTTACATCCGTTAGTTAACAGATCCAGTCACAGTTATAAAATCACATCAGTTCATAACGTTATTTTTACAATCATTAGTAATATGGCATTTGATTGCATTAATCAGGGATTATACCTAAACATATTCATACGGTCAGATTCATTCATCATGTCTATTCATTCCATAAGGTTTATGCCATATGTAAAAATACAATTAATTACACCAGTCAGCAATTAAAGCCAGACGTACCCAAGATAATAACAACTATTCATCACATAATATTCACATCATCAGTAATAAAACATTTGATTGTTTTACAGGATTAAATCAAAACATACTGATATGATCACATTCATTCATAATCATTGCATACATTAAAATATGTAGTCATCATATATCTATTCATTCCATTAGGTTTACGCCGTCAGTGAAACTACAGTTAATTACATCAGTTAGCAGTTAAGACCAGACAAAATAATAACATCTTTTCATCACATTATATTTACATCATCAGTAATATGACATTTGATTGCTTCAGTGAGAATTTAATAAAAATATTGATAGGATCACATTTATTCCAATAAGTAGTCATCATATCTATTTGTTCCATTAAGTTTACGCCGTCAGTCAAACTACAATTAATTACATCAGTTAGCAATGAGGTCTAGATATACACAAGAGAATAACAGCACAATAACATAGCATCACATTAGATTCTATTTTTAGAAAAGTTACACTGTTTGTATAAGTTAGTTATTAGATCCGCAAAACAATAATTTTATACAGCTGCACCGCATAACATCCCCACTCCCACCGTCGTGCCTTATGTGGCACAAAGGGCTCACAGTCTATTCCTCCATTCTGTTGTATCGAGTGCGCAGGGAACAGATTTCTGCGGCTCTAGACACTGATGTAAGGGCACTGAAAGATCAGCATTCACACCCAGAAGACATCATCATCTGCATACACAGCATAAAGAATGGGAAGAACAATACAAAAGAACAGTGGCGCTTATCAGGCAACCACATCAAGCATGACCATGGGGATAGCACTAGCATGAGCATCGAAGCAAACAGCCAAACAGGCAGCACCTGTTTCAGACTCCATGAACATGCATGAGAAGATAGCAACAGGTGGTATGCGCTCTGAATGGGTAGAAAGCATTGAAAAATTGCACTTAACCTCCCTCACTTGGATTTACACACCCGTCATGCAGGCGTAAATGGTAATGAGCCAGCAGACCAACTGGCAAGCAGTGCAGAAACACATGTGGGGAAAAAGCATGGACAAAGAAGATTTCATCAATGCTGTAAGGACCAAGCTAGTGGATAATGACGAATCTCTGACACTGAGAAGATTGCGTGACATGGGAGTAAAGCATGGCAAAGCATGTCTATTCCGCTATCAAGGCTGAGATAGGAGACAAATAACCAACCTCTCATAGGAACAAATAGAAGAAGTACCCTGGAGTGGTTTCTGCATCGGTTAACTGAGCACGCATGGGAATGCCCAATGTGCAGTGACGTCGATTGTGATAACATAACATAACCCAGTGTTGCAAGGTGTTTATTTATAAACACATCGGGTACAGTGAGAGATGTGGTGAACATCATACTGGCCGCCTTTACTTCCCAGGACTTTATCTGGCACCCATTTTAGCCTTGGACAATCTGAAAGCTAAGGTCATTTCAACAACATCAACACACACAAAAAAAAAAAAACTCAGATTCAATGTGAAATTGAATCCAAAACTTTCCAGCCAGTTAGCAGAGAGCCTAGTAACTTTGGATACCAAGATGCTCATTAGAAATGAAACCCACTACCAATCCAATAATCAGAGGGCTGTGTAATACAAAACATATGAAAAGAATTGTATCTATTCATCAACTCAAATCATCCCTGTAGGTTCATGATGACTTTTAAATTACCTATATCATCATCATCATAAATTTTCACTTCTGCTTTTAAGCATCATGGGGAGGAGTGGTTTGCGATCCATTGCTTGATGGGTAGCTATGGCTAGTGTCAGTCTGTGTAGATGTAGAAGCTCTTCAACTCCTTGAGTAGCAGAAGTTGTTATCGGAAATTCCCATATGTCTATTAAAAAAAAAAAAAAAAAAAAAGGAAAAAGCACAAATGTATTGCTTTCAAAGAAGCTGAATACCGGGCAAACCAGATTTCTTAGTATTTTGTAACCAACTATGAAAAAAAGACTAGAACATATTACATATTGAGTGGGATTCACAAAAGTGCTAATCACACTCCACATGTTGTTTCGGACTGAAAGAGTTAATGTCGTCAATCCATGTTCTCTTAGGGTGACCTTTTGCTTTCACATCAGATCATTGAACATGCAGCGCCAAACCATTTGATCTTCTGTTTCTCAATGAATTTGTGCATGGTGTTGTTCCCACAGTTTGTCTGATAGTATCATTGTGATTATATCAGTTAGTAGTAAGACTAAGACTTATCCCTAATCATTACATATGATTAAATTCTGTATTAAACGAATACTTCTTCGGCATGGGTTTATCATGCTCAGACCATATACTGCTGTTCCTCCTAATTTCATTACTGGTTTCATTGATGACCTTTGACCTCACATATAAGGACCTGCCTATTGCACCCATTTGATTGAGCTCGCTGTGCTGGTTCAGATCAGTCTGCACTGAGATCTTAGCCCGGTCCAGCTCTCGTTGAGTGAACCCAAAGTTGCTTGCCTGCATCATCATCGGCTGGTGGAATGATCTTCCTCGCGGTGGTAGCCGAGGTCGGAATGATTTTCCAAATTCATCATTGTCCCGCAATCTGCAGAATGGATACATACAAATATTTAACATCAGACCTATTCACAATTTAAAAAAAAAATGTGCACAAAATATTGCAATATACAAAATAAGGTAGCAAAATATCATGAAGAATAAAATTAAGTTAATAAGAAGGTAGTTTAAAAATAAATAATAAAAAAAATATTTAAAAAATTGTTCCAGAAATAAACTAGAACACATAGAAATATAGCTAACTTTTTGTTAACAGATAAGTAAAGTAAAGTAAAGATCCCTTTTCACGCCTTAGGTGCATCGGGCATATGGAAAGAGCATCCCATATTTTTACAGACCAATCGGCACTAGGTGGGTAATGTGGTCATCATTATGCCAGACATCTTTACTTCCCCAGGACATACATCCTGGTACCCATTTTAGGCTGGGTCGACCTGCGACACCCCATACCATGATAAACAAAATCCAGCAGTGGGTTTTAATCACAGTACGTTGGAATTACGAGTCGGACTCGCAACGCCTGAGCCATGGACGCGGCTTAATCTGCAGAGTGGATACATACAAATATTGAACATCTGACCGATTCACAAATAAAAAAAAAATATGTTAAAAATAGTGCAATATACAAAATAAGGTAGCAAAATATCATAAAGAATAAAATTAAGTTCATAGGAAGGTAGTTAAAAAAATTTAAAAATAAATAAATATAAACAAATCGAAGAAAAAAACTAGAACACATTAGTATATAGCTTACTTCAACTGCTAGGTTATATTAAGGCCTCGAGGACAGCTAAGGTGGGGTTTTTAAATAACCAAAATTTGGGTTCCTTATTGTGACAAAGTTGATAAGCTGTAAATAGGTTGCAAGAAGTTAGAATTAGAAGCATGGGATAATATTGTGACAACAGAGATGAAATGCCTTAGAAGAGCTGCAAGAGTTTCAAGGAAAGACAGAACACGAAATCAGACAAATGCTAGGAATAAAGCCAGTTTTACAAGTCATCAAAGAACAATAAATGAAGTGGTTTGGACACCTAACAGGAATGCCCTGGTACTATCTGTCACAGCCAGCCACACTGAAACCTTACAACGGGTATAGAGTGAGTGGAAGACCTCGGAAAAGATGGAGTGATGGCATTAAGAACAGCCATACAGAACTACACATCAATGTTAATAGTGCTCTTGACAGAGCTCATCAACGAGTGTTACATCTCCCCCTGACACTTCGCTGAGGTACAAGGTAGAAGTGAAGAAGAAGAAGAAGAAGAAGAAGAAGATACCCAAAATAATACTAATATAATTAGTAAATTTTGCGGAAAAAAGGGGTTTGGGGGGGGGGGGGGGGGGTGGGGAGGAAATATTCTAAAAGCAAATTGCATTAAACCAAATTGAAAGAAAATTGTATTTGAAAAAAAAGGCATTTTGAGGCCCCTACAGACTGTGAGGCCCTAATCTGTAGCTTATTAAAAGTAAAAAGTAAAGTACAGGACCCTTTTCCACGTCTTTAGGCGTATAGGGCACATAGGGCTTGACTTATATTTTACAGACCAATCAGCACAAGATGGGTGATGTGGTCAGCATCAGGCCGGCCGCCTCAACTTCCCGGGACTGCACCTGGCACCCACTCAAGGCTGGGTCGACCTGGGAGCCAAGGTCATTTTTGAAAAAAGTCTGGCTCCACCAGGGAGGGAACCCACGACCTTCCTATCCGCGACGAGCGTCTAGCCACTCCGCCATGGTGACTCCCTGTAGCTTATTAAGCTTATACCTAAATTAGGTTCTGGAAATACCAAGAACCACAACTCACTTCTGAATAGCGCTGCCAGCGACCAGTCTCTGTTTGACATTATTGAGTGTCTCCTGTGTCCGTGGGTCATATACCTTGGTAGATCTCCCCATGGCAAACTTATTGTTTTGGATGGTATGTCCAACTATTTCCATCAATCTGCTGCTTGAATAATCTGTATGTAGGCATTATAAATAAAAATATATACATATAAAATATTTAGGCTGTGCAAATATACATGTATATAATAAAATAAGGGACATTTTCCCACATCTTTAGGTGTATTGGGCATTTAAGGCTAACTAAATCTGTATTTGGTAGACTTCGGCACTCAGTGGGTGATATGGTCAGCATTATGTGGCCAGCTTCACTTCCCAGGACTTTCACCTGCTACACATTTTAGGCTGGGTCAAAATGGCAGCAAAGGTAATTTTTGAAAGAAACAAAAAATATTGGCTCAGTTAGAATTTGATCCCACAACCTTCGGATCTGGAGGGGAGGGTCTAGCCACTATACTATGGCAGCTCCTATAAAATATATATAGGCTTTATAAATCCTATCTCAATATACGGACCTGTGTCATGGACAGTTGGAAAATTAGTGAAAAGTTATTTGCAAGTGGCAGAGATATGGTTTTATAGATGAATGATGCGAGTACCCTAGACAGAAAAGAAAAGCATGTATATTATCTTCCCACCGTCTTCTTGGTGCACCTCAATGTCTACTCCCATCCAACTCTTTAGCATACGCAGTCTCCCTGTTATTTGCCATTCTCTATCTGCCCAATCTGTTGCAGCTTACTAGATCTCATGCCATTCATAATAATCACAGTAAGAGCATGCATCTTTCCCATTGCAACATACGCCTGTGAGACCTGGACACTTACTAAACAAGCGGAACAGCGCATAAATGCATTTGAATATAAATGTTACAGACAGGTTCTAAGAATATCTTGGGTAAAGAAAAGAACAAATGCATCCATACTTCAAGAGCTGAATATTGAAGAGGGTTGGCTAGTAAAGACAATTAAACAAAGAAAATTGAAATATTTTGGTCACTTGAAATGTCATGGAAGTCTAGAGAGAACAATAATGGAGGGGTATATGCCTGGGAAGAGAGGAAGAGGAAGGCCAAGGAGAAGATGGGTGCAGGATGTGGCAGATGATCTCCAGATGGGTGTATCAGACACAGGACATCTTGCTCAGGATAGGAAGGTTTTCCGGAGGGTTGTTATGGCAGCGAGGTTCCGCGAGGGACATGCTACTGAATGAATGAATGAATCATACAATAACAAATCAATAACAAAAACAAGAACCTGGAACAATGGTGCCCCTGGCAGATGGTCTCAAAACAGTCATGCCATAGTTGTTATCATTGGGATCAGCCAGGGTGGGTGGTTGCGTCATGGCGCCCACATCTCCAGTCATGGGGATCTTCAAGACTTCCTTGATGTGTCTGATGGCATCTTCTCTGTCTTTCTTGTCATCTGAGGTGTTACCTTCTTGGGCTTTGCTGCAAATGAAAACAAAGATACATTTAAACATCAGTTCATATGAAGTGCGTCACTCTTGGGAGAAACAATGGAGACTGGAGAGTTGAAAGCTAAAAAAGCATTTATAATATACTCAAATCACTTCTAATTGCTGGCATCAGAAGGGATAGTAGACTGCAATGAAAGGTAACAGAGAGATGAAATCTGCATACCAAAGGAGTTTTATGGGAGTAGACCATGAGGCAGACCAGAAGACTGTAGAGAGATCAAATACAGACAGACCTGCAAACACTTGGAGTCACCAACAGGAAAGAGAAGGCCAGTCACAGAGATGAATGGAGGCGAGCAATATATGCAGTAACGAAGCTCAAGGAATCAGAATGCTGATGAAGGAGAAAGAAAGAAAGAAAGAAAGAAAAAAGAAAGAAAATTCATGATAATTGCACTTTAAATCGTGACATTATGTTGGAATACGTAGGTAACTGAGGCGATGAGTAGGCCTTCTTCTGGCCGACACTGATAGTATAACTTCCTGGGTACCTGCTCATTGGAAATGCTCTTTGGAGGTTGAACAGGAATTTCAGAATTTGCTTTCCTACACATGCATAATACAAACATATATAAACACACACACACACATACATACAAACATGCATATATACATACATATATACAAACAAGCATACATAAATACATACATTTATATGTATATACACACTTACATAATATATACATACTTATGCACATATACATGCACACATACATAAATTCACACACATACATACATACACACATACATACACACATACATACACACACATACACATATATAAATACACATACATGCATGCATACATACATACATATATATACAAACGTACATAAATGCATTCACACAAATATCATCATGTTGTGCTGTTTCATGTCATACAGGGCTCACAGTTTATCCTCTCCTTCCATTCTACACATCCTACACAATTGTTTTAATACGTCAGATAGAATCCAGCCCTGCCCCTTTTACCTGCCATTCACACGGAGAAACTTGAAGCACAGAACTCACCACAGCCGGATCTGTGTTATCGCCAGCAGGTGCTGCAGTGTCCCGATGCGATGGATAAACATGCCGACCATCTGGAGCAACAGCAGAATCAACAGAAGCATCACAAACCCCATCCCCAGAACGCTCTCCTGAAAAAATATATCATCATCATCATTATTATCAATATTATCAAGTGCCTTGCTGACCGGCGTGGGCGATCACGCCTCTCCACAATCAACGATTATTTAGCAACATTTACTGATTGGTGTGCTCACACCCCTCCATGCCATGCAAAAGGCTGATAAGAATCTTTTCACTTTATCATCCCCTGCTTCTTTTCTTTAGATCTTTCCAGTGGTCACAACATGTTCTAGTTTCCTTCTTAGATGTAGATACCATCTTTGTAGAAAACATCTTTGCTGCCTCATTTACCATTTTTAAGATGGTGCTGAACAGGCGGAAATGTAGGTGTGGAGGTTATGAAAGCGAAGATTAATTTTTAAGATTGTATGACTAATGCTGTCACTGTGAATTATTCAGGCTAGATATTTAGTTTTGCCCCAAGTAGAGAAACATCTTCATCTTTTACCAGGGATAAAACATGGGGTTTCCCGCATGAGAGCTGACCATTCTTAACACTTGCCCAGCCATTCATCTCACAAATGTAAAGGTAGACCATTTATAAATGAATGCTGATTTAAGATACGATATTACAGGGAATAAGGTGTGAATTTGAAATTAAGTGTGGATTTGGTAAGAAAGGATGCATGTGAGGGACAGTACGAGGTGTGTACAACCGACTGCTACTGGAACAGTTAAAATTGAAGAATCTACACATAACGATATTACAGGGAATAAGGTGTGAATTTGAAATTAAGTGTGGATTTGGTAAGAAAGGATGCATGCGAGGGACAGTACGAGGTGTGTACAACCGACTGCTACTGGAACAGTTAGAATTGAAGAATCTACACATAACGATATTACAGGGAATAAGGTGTGAATTTGAAATTAAGTGTGGATTTGATAAGCAAGGATGCATGCGAGGGACAGTACGAGGTGTGTACAACCGACTGCTACTGGAACAGTTAGAATTGAAGAATCTACACATAACGATATTACAGGGAATAAGGTGTGAATTTGAAATTAAGTGTGGATTTGGTAAGAAAGGATGCATGCGAGGGACAGTACGAGGTGTGTACAACCGACTGCTACTGGAACAGTTAGAATTGAAGAATCTACACATAACGATTTTTGCTCTACTGCCTGGTATGCTTTGATGATTTTTCTTAGCTCAGTAATCATATACACAATCTTCGTCATCCCCCATGTGGGATGCATTTTTTCGTTATATTGAAGAACAACCCTGGCTGTTGCCAGGGGCCGCAATATAACCTACGGTTGAACGCGTTTCTGTGACCTCTCCACAGGTGATCCTCATCTGCATAGCGGCACTTTGTGTCACCGGATGTTTATCGCTCTGTGTGATGCCCTGATGGGGTAAAATTTACTTACTTCTTACTTACTAACTTAGTAATAAACTATTCTTATATGTTATGCTTTCATTTACTCTGCCTCAAAAGCTCTGTGGTTTAAAGGTTAGTGAAATACAACCCTCACGATTGCCAGTGTTCAATTCTGAAAGAACAACGGAACTACCAACAATGTTCCCAGTGCGCAAACCTGAGTACAACTGATGCTGTTCCTTAGCTGGAGTTCCCATGGCTTTTTTAGACAGTGGTATGAGAGAAGAGACTGGGGCTTCACCATGTAATATTCTCACAAGCATGGGATCCTGGACAGACAACTGTCATTGTTAAAACTGAGTCCTTTTAAACTGTTACACGAAACCAGATTTTCTCTTGTTTCTTTTTTCACTTTGTATGTCCAGCAGTTGTGCTCACTGACATCCTCTAGAAGCAGTATCTATTCACTGCCAACTTACAACAGCATTGTATCATCATCATCACCATCATCATCATCATCATCATCAGCAGCATGGTCATCATCATTCTGTTATGCAGTTATTCATATGACCCCTCTATATGTGGGGACTGATGGCTGGAATACTCTACCCCTTGTTTCTGTTGTTGTGATCTGTGTTGAGAAAGGCTCCAGCCAAAATGTCGAGTTTTTCTTGTGTGCATACATATATGTTGTAGCGGCGTCTGTGGCTAAGGCGTTGCGAGTCTGACTCATAATCCAATGTACTGTGATCGAAACCCACTGCGGGCGGAGTGGATTTTTATCGTGGTTTGGGACATCACAGGTCGACCCAGCCTCAAATGGGTACCAGGATGGCTGCCCTGGGGAAGTAAATATGGCCGGCGTAATGCTGACCACATTACCCACCGAGTGCCGATTGCTCTGTAAAAATATGGGACGCTCTGCCCATATGCCCGCTGCGGCAAAAGGCGTGAAAAGGGATCTTTACTTTTTTACTTTATGCATATATGTTGTACCTCATCTACCCTTCATTAACCTTCGTAGTCACAGTTTCGTAAATTAATTTCCTGGTATCAGCTTGACAGCAGTCAACAACACTGCTTTCAACCTTTTTTGAAGCATTATTGGTTTCACATATGATTTTAAAAATCTGGCATAAGATAAATAGAAAGAGGGGAATAGACCATGAACCATGTGTGATATGAATGGCACAAAAGAATGATGATGATAAGGGTTATGATGACAATAATAATATTAATATTAATTATAAAATGTAACTGACCTCAATTTTTCTGTTTAAATGTGGCCCGTATTTGATGGTAAATCTGGCAGCATTGGTCAGCTGAAACATGAAGTTCAAGGCCATCCACAAGAGGTTGACGATGATCATAGCAAATGTTGCAGAATTTCGCAGATCTCTCAGGCCATCAGCAATTTTTTTCTGCGTGGAAATGTCGTAGTGTATGTAATTTGTGCGCAGTCATACAGACGAGAGAAAAGGGGACAAACATGGCGGGGTGGAGAGGATGGAATTGACTTGAGGGTTAGGCATGAGATGGTTGGGGGAGTTGGGGGAAAGCTATGCTCCAAAATTGAGATAAAGTGCAGAAAAATCAGAAAATGTAAAATTATAATTTAAAAAAAAAACAAAAACAACCAAAAACAAAACAAGAAAAAGAAGCAGAAGACAAAGAGGAAGAAGAAGAAAGAAAGAACAAAGAAAAGAAGGAAAGAAATAAGAAGAATGCACTTTAAACAAATTAAACAAGAGTGTGGTATAATCGCTTAGACCCCAGCATAGTGAATAGGTCACCTATGCATCTTGCGTGAAGTGGACAAAAGAGGAGGGGCCGCAGAGGTGAATATGTGGACTAGTGTGCAGCTTCCTCATGTTACGACATCCCTCATCATACACCCAAGGGCTTTCAGGATGTGCTCACAAGAAAAAAGATCCAATAAAAATAAGAAGTAAAGACAGCCGGAGTGATAGTGATCTCTTCAGCACTTGAGTGCCAGCTGGTCCATAAACAAGTATTACTAGGATCCTTCAAGCATGGAAAAGTGTTCTTCAGCTACCTTTTTTTGGGAACCTCTGATATTTATACATCACAACATTGGGAACCTTTGATATTTATACATCACAACACTGGGAACCTTTGATATTTATACATCACAACATTGGGAACCTTTGATATTTATACATCACAACATTGGGAACCTTTGATATTTATACACCACAACATTGGGAACCTTTGATATTTATACATCACAACATTGGGAACCTTTGATATTTATACATCACAACATTGGGAACCTTTGATATTTATACATCACAACATTGGGAACCTTTGATATTTATACATCACAACATTGGGAACCTGTGATATTTATACATCAGAACATTGGGACAATTTGGTAATTAGACACCATAATATTGAGAACCTGTGATATGTATACATTAGAACATTGGGACAATTTGGTAATTAGGCACCATAATTTTGGGAACCTGTGATATTTATACATCAGAACATTGGGACAATTTGGTAATTAGACACCATAATTTTGGGAACCTGGTCATTAGACTCCACAACATTAGAAACCTTTGATATTTTTACATCACAACAATAGGAAACTTTGGTAATTAGACACCATAAGGTTAGGAAACTTTGGTAACTGGACACAAAAACATTAGGGAGCTTTGGTATTTAGACACTACAACCTTGATAACCTTTAGTGCTTAGACATCTCAATCCTGGTAACCTTCGGTGTTTAGACAATACAATTTTGGGAACCTTTGGCATATTACCATTGTAAATCTAATGTATTTAGAGGGTAAGATTGTTGGTATTCTGACAGCTCCACTTTGCAAATCTTGGATGTTTAGACACTTTACATTGGCAGCATCGGGTATTTAGACACCTCTACTGTATGAGCTTCCAAAATTTAGACACTTCCGGACTGGGGGGGGGGGGGGGGGGAGGGGGGGGGGGGGGGGGTTGTATATGTACACCACCATATAGTAAGCTTCTGATGTAGAATGATTTACCCACATGTTCTCCATTGGTGTTTAAAAAAAATTAAATACAAAAATACCTTTTCCTCTTCACTGGGCCGAATTGGCAGAAGGTATCTGTCGACACATTCTCTCCAAAACGTCATCTCCTGTGTGTTGCCCTATTAAAAAAAAAACGGTTTTTACTGCCTGTAGTGTAGGAAAGTGGAGTTGTGAGCCTGAAGATTTAAGGCTGCAAGGCTAGTGCAGTCGCCTTGAACTGTGTAGGATAGGCTTGTTATTTTGTTTCCGCAAGAAAAAATCTCAAATCCTTACTGAGGTGGAACGAACCAGGTCACCAGCATGAGACCTGCACAACCAGGCAAACCTCCATATGGCCCTGGACAGTGGGGTAAATGACATGACATTCTGTTTAACACAACTAGAATAGAATGTCATCATAAAGTTCCATTTCTCCCATTAATTGTCATAGGAAAGTTTGCAACTAATTACTAGATGGGCAGCAATGGCTTTTGTCATTCCATGATGATATAGAAGCTCTTTAATGTCATCAGTCCACGACCTCCAGGGTAACCTCTTGCTTTCACATCAGATCTTTTAATATATAGTGGCTGCGTTAATAGTTGTTCTGGCTGCATTCTTACTAGATGACCAAATCATTTGATCTTATTTCAATGATTTAGCTGCACGGTCTTGTTTCCAGTCTGTCTGATAATATCACGTCTAACTTTGTCTCGGATGTTTAAGTTGGCAGCTTTTCTCAGACATCTCATTTTACAGAATAATAATCTTGTGTAATCTTAGATAATGTCCAAGTCTGGTCTGGTAGCCCAGTGATTAGTGATTAAAAAGGATTATCATCACAGCAATCGGGACAGATCCATAGGTGCTCCGATCTCCTCCTCACAAGCTCCACAAGTGTAAAATGACTGATAATGCCTGTTCTGTGTTGGTTAATAAAACGTCTTGTCCTCTTAGTAAAATGTTCATTTCTTGCAGCTCCAGGCTGCACCCCCATGTCCATCAGTCTAGACAGGGATATGGAGTCATGTCCTTTGGCGTGCTCTTCGGTACGGTAAGTGCAGCGCATAGCATTGATAACATCCCTTCTGTCCAGTACTGGGCCAGCCATAGCAGCTGCAGTGTCAGCAAGATAGTCTGCACGCTCATTCCCTTGACCACCCGCATGACCTGGCACAAAGATTAAGGTTAGGGCAGATTTTCCTGAAGTGCTTAGTGTTTCAATCCATTCTTGCCTGATAAATCCAGCTTGGATTTTTTTAAGCATGTTAAAAAATGGTAGCCCAGTGTTGGTATGAATATGCTTCTGTATATACGGGAATATGCTTCCTAGATATTTAAATTCTTAAACTTGCTTCAGACAAATACCATTCAACCCTATATTTAGCGAACTAGAATAGCATGTAATTTTTTTTTCTTTGCTTTGAAATGTTCTTTATGTACTTTACTTTTAGAACCTCAAGTTTTACTTTACTTTTAGAAACTCATGTTGTACTTTACTTTTAGAACCTCATTTATTTAGACACCCAACAGTGGAAACCTTTAGTAATTAAATGCCACAACTTTGAGAATTTGGTATTTAGAGTGCCCACCAGTAGGCATTTGATTTATTAAGCAAGAATTTGCTTTTAAACTACAAGAAGAATTATCTTCAAATATGAAGACGAGACAGATAAAGTAAAATATTCTTAGATAAATCATTTTTATGCTGAATAAAGATTTTTCAGAGTAATTATCTCACTACTGCAGGTCTCACTTTTGACGTCAGCAGACATGGTTTTCTACAGCTTGTATGGCATGTAGATTTATATTTTTCCAGAATCTGTGAATTAACTGTTGCACTAATTTAGTTGATGTGTTTTATATTAGCTGTAATAATTTCTTCTGATAAGATATCATCTGGACCAGCAGCTTTTCCGTTCTTGAGGTGTTTGTTTGTTGTCTTTTCAAAGTTCTTTTTGAGATGGTTTTCCTATAAGTGCTTTCCCTGCCTCTAAATGGTATTAACATTCTTAACTGTGAGTTAGCTGCATTACTATAATAGACAAAGGACAGTAGATAGAATCCAAATTTAATTCTGTGGTTTTATAATTGATCTTGGCTCCCAGGTCGACTTAGCCTAAAACAGGTACCAGGAAATGTACCTGGAAGAAAAGACGACTGCCATAATGCTAACCATCAAGAGCAGATGGGTGTACACAATTATGGGTCTAATGACGTAATCTCTTGTACAACTGGTAAGAAATGAGTTTAAAACACACACACAAATCAAATCAAAAACTTTGTCATAACTTACAACAATGGTATCACCATTTCCTAAACCTCTGTCTTCAGCCCAAAGTGGGTTCTTCAATTCATCTCTTTTCTTTCTCCTTTTCCTTTTTCCTTGTTGCACTTCTGGTATGACGGGAGCCACCTACAGTGATCAGACAATGCTACAATAAAAATCTCAGAATAACTAGTGCAAAAGTTAGTGATTACAAATGTTGGATCGATCGATGGACCGGTATGTCCCCTCTAAGTGCTGTCTAAGGTTTTACCTTTCTGATATTTAAAAATCTCATGGCAGGCCAATTAAACAGATCACAGATACCCTGTTCAACCTCCATAAAAGTTCTATTTAGGGCAGCCATAAAGACTACACAGACCTGCCAGACTTAACCTGCAGTCCAAAGAGTCATACAAATGTTACGCCGTCTCTACAAGTAAGGCTGACTACAGTGCAGCTACTGCGGTTGGTATGAACGTTGTGTGGTGAGACCTCAATCTCTTACAGAGTGTAACTCTTGTATGACTGCTCAAAAACATACAATTTTTTTTTGTGTGTCTTCACCTCCCCCAAGAAACATACTATCTATGATCAGCTATTGCCTGAGTTGTCAACCATTAGATGGTGTATGTGATTATTTCTTTTTGTTGTTGTTTTTTGTTTTTTGTTTCAGTAAACAGTGCGGCGTCCGTGGCTAAGGCGTTGCGAGGTCCGACTCGTAAGCCAGCATATCGCGATCGAAACCCACTGCAGGCTGCGTGGATTTTTGTCGTGGTATGGGACGTCGCAGGTCGACCCAGCATAAAATGGGTGCCAGGATGGGCTGTCCTGGGAAAGTAAAGACAGCCGGCGTAATGCTGACCACATTACCCACAGAGTGCTGATGATCTGTAAAAATATGGGACACTCTGCCCATATGCCCGATGCGCCGAAAGGCGGGAAAAGGAATCTTTACTTTACTTTACTTTCAGTAAACAACTGAAATCTGGTTAGATGATTCAATATGCAGCATTTCAAATTATACCACTCTGAAGGTAATAAATTGATTCTAAACTTAAGGGCTGCTGTTTAATCCTGAGACTAAATGAGTTAAAAAACTGCTGGGAAATCAAACTCTTGTATTAGTCGATAATCATGAAGTGATCTAATCTACAAGCCCCACTCATGTATGACAAAATGAATCTGATATAAACAACAAGGACAAATACTGATGGAAACAACCCTTTGCTAGAGCATGGTCACCGCTCTACTTACTTCAGGCGGAGGCTCTTTTGGTCGAACAGATCTGCCAGATTTGACTGTTGTGGTTGCTGCCGATTTAGAAGACTTTTGATGAGTCCTCCGAAGCTGGTCAATGACCACAGTAGGAATGGCGGAGTCTTCATCCACACCACTTCGATCTTTGTTCAGTAACAGCTGATGGAGAGAATAATTAAAATTTCATGCTCTATTATACATCATCATCATGTGCCTTGTTCAGTAACTGTTGATAGAGAGAATAATTAAAATTTCATGCTTTATTAAACATCATCATCATGTACCGTGCCGGTAAGCAAAGGCTGTCAAGTTTTGCCATCTCACAAGATCATCAGAACCATTCCAATCTTGCCAGGCGTTACCAAGTTTTCAAATCCATTACTTCTCATTTCATGTCCGAAAAACACATACTTTCTGCATCTGTTCCAATCAATTTACGACTCTCATCTGTCTTTATTAGGACTGCATCCGTGATTTTTTAAAATTATTCTATTATCACAATTTTGTACAGACTAACAGTTAACAAATGTTTTGTTATAATATACTTTGTTCCCGTGTGAATTCTGGGGAACCATTGTTGAACAGACTCACGGCCCTCTGTAACAAGCATGTTGTAAAAGTCAACTACTTAGACAATGTTTGGTTATGAAACAAGACCAAAGCCCAGAAGTGGACGAACAACCAAAACTTACTTACACACATACATACATACATACACAGACAGACACAGACAGACACACACACAGACACACCAGACACACACACAGACACACACAGACAGACATACACACACACATACACAGACACACACACACAGACAGACACACACACACAGACAGACACACACACACAGACATACAGACACACTCATACATACATACGTACATACATACATACACACACAGGAACACACACACACAGTCATACACACTCACACACACACACAAACAGGCACAGACAGACACAGACAGAAACAAAGACATGCAGACACACACACACCACACACACACAAACATAGACATACACGGACACACAAACAGGCACAGACACACACAGGCACAGACAGACACAGACAGAAACAAAGACATGCAGACACACACACAGTCACACACCCAGGCACAAACAGACACACACATAGACACACACTCACACAGACAGACACACAGCCGAACACACATTACAGCGAGAACAGCAGGACAGAAGGCTAAACAGGGTGTCCCCACAGGTGTCAATGACCTCTCACCTTCAGGTAACGACTGATCTCTTCCAAATATTGAATCGCTGTTTTTCCTTCTTGTTGTGCGGCCACTGGGTCAGCCGCCGGGTTTAAGCCTAGTTGTTCCTGTGGAGTTCCTGCTCTCTGAGGCATGATGGTTTTTATAAGTTTTGTCAGTTCCCTGATGTGTTCTGTGTGATTGATAAAAGAATAATGTTTTTATAAGTTTTGTCAGTTCCCTGATGTGTTCTGTGTGATTGATAAAAGAATAATGTTTTTATAAGTTTTGTCAGTTCCCTGATGTGTTCTGTGTGATTGATAAAAGAATAATGTTTTTATTAGTTTTGTCAGTTCCCTGATGTGTTCTGTGTGATTGATAAAAGAATAATGTTTTTATTAGTTTCATCACTTCCACAATGTGAACTGGAAAAAGATGACGATTTCTAGGAGTTTAAACAGTTACTGATTGTATTCTGTGTTAGATTAAAAAAAATATGATGGTTTTTAGAAGTTTTAATTCGTTGATGTGTTCTCTGTGAAATAAAAAGATGTTGGTTTAGAGCTTGTGTGATGTGTAAATTGCCTAACGTGTTTTGTTTGTGTACTAATCACAGAATTTACGCCATGTTGCTCACATATGAGATCTTATGGCCATTCCCATGGGCTGTCCTATGTTCTAGGGGTATCAGGTGTTGCTTGTTTTGAAGGTTTTGAGCGCATCCACCACCAACGAAAACCAGTGGCAATGAACGCAACAAAATCATTTTATACTCACGAACCGTTACAGCTTTGTCGTGTCCCCTTGCAGTACTTCTTCATTGCACACAGCTGCCTGTGATGGCTGGGCTAGTCATAACAACAACACATTCCAAAAACAACATTCGTTTACATAAAAGACAGTAGCAAAAGAAAATCTGCGCAGTTGCGTCTCGGAGAAAGTGTGTCAACCTCATCGAAGGGACACTAGTCACTTTTCAGCACACTGTGTATAAGATACCTCGTAACACCCCTAGAACACAGGACAGCCTGTGGCAACGGCCAAAAGATCCCACACGTGAGTGAGATGGGGTGAATTCCGTGGTTAGTACCTCCGTATGACATACAAATATGTTGGTTTATAGTAGGTTCTGTAATTTGCTCATGTGCTCTATGTGAGAAAAATACGATAAACACTGAGCTGTAAACAACAGGCTTACTTGTGATGTTTCAAATAAACAAACACCCCTCCCCCCTCCCCCTCTTCCCTTTCCAGCCCCTACAAATGTTATTATAATGTCAGATTCAAAGTGACGGTTTTCAGGTTGTAAAAAACTTGTCACTTTCCTTATGTGTCCTGCGTACTACACAATACTTTACTACACAATTCGATAGAACTAAAGACAAACAGACACTTAGGTAAAGAAATACACTTCAGATACTTGAATAGTCAGACAAAAAAAAAACGACACTCAGATACACAGACAGACATGTACCCAAATAGATTTACAGAGATGGGAGATATGGTCATCATCATGCCGGCCGCCTTTATTTCCCAAGACTTTATCTGGTCCCCATTTAAGAGCGGGTCGACTTAAGAACCAGGGTCATTTTGAGAAAGTCCGGCTCTTTTTTATTTAGTGACACAGTGACATTTTTGGGAGCTACCCTCTCCACGAAAGCTGAAGTAGCGTACTATGATTAGTTCCTCATCTTCTGGCCATTGGTACTGGGTTCAAATCCACACAATGAAAATTAGAGGGAAAACATTAACCTTGTTTTCTAGGTCGACTCAGCCTAAAATGGCTACAAAGAAATTTTTTGGAAAGCAAAGGTGGCTGGCATGATTTTGATCATGTCATTTGATTAGTCGAGTATCATATGCCAAGTGCCCCGCTGGCATAAAAAAAGCTCTCTACTAAAATACTTACCTTCTCCCCTGTTGAATATCTTGGCAAAAAAACCTCTCTTTGGCTTGTTTTTCTCTTGTTCCTCCTTCTCCTTCTTCTTCCTCTCCATCTCCAGCCTCTGTGCCTTGGTTGGTACTTCTCTGGTACCCCATGACACATCATTCAAGTTGCAGATTGAATAGATGACCAACAAAAGGTATCCTGAGGGGATGGTGAGTAGATACAAAACGCCATGCAGAAGGCACCAAATTTCCTGCAGAGATAGGAAAAGTAAGAAAAAGTAAAGTACTTTTCTCACGCCACTGGCCTATCTGCGGCGTCGGTGGCTTAGGCGTTGTGAGTCCAACTCGTAATTCCAACGTACCACGATCGAAACCCACTGCTGGCTGTGTGTAGTTTCATCATGGTAGGGGGCGTCGCAGGTCGATCCAGCCTCAAATAGGAACCAGGATGGCTGCCCTGGGGAAGTAAAAACGGCCGGCGTAATGCTGACCACATTACCCACCTAGAGCTAATAGTTTGTAAAAATATGGGCGCTCTTACCATATACCCGATACGCCTAAAGGCGTGAAAATGGATCTTTATTTTTTTTACTGGCCTATCTGGCACATTCTGTTAGATGCTTAATTTTGTAGACCTGTTAACAATGCATAGGTTATGTGGTTAGAAAAAATACCAACTGCTTTTCATCCCATGAGATTTCCTTTTACCAACTTCAGACTGTCATGGAATAGCAACAAAATTAGTTTTATCAGGGCAACCCTAGTTATGAAGCAAGAGGAAATCCAATAGGAAATTTAAAAAACACACTTAAGGTGTGCCAGGACACTATTTAGGGATCACATAATACAGTTCACCATAAATAATAATAAGACAACCAATCATCATAAATTAAAAACAATAAAAACAGAAGGCAACCCACTGTTAAGAATAAAAAAAAAAAAAAGACAATCCACTATAAATTAAACAAGACATCCGTCGGTAAATAAAAAAAAAAACCAAAAAAAAAAACCAAAGACAACCCAATATAAATAAAAACAAGACAAGCCACCATTACACAATAACATTATACAGCTACCACCAAAATTATAAAATGACAATCTCCTGATAATGACAAGACAAACAATTATTAATGGCAAGACAACCCATTATAATAACAATAACAAGACAGTCGACCATAAATGGTAAGGCAAGCAATTAAAATTATGATAACCCATTGCACACTGCAAGCAATCAAAATTAAGATAACCTATTGCACACTGCAAGCAATAAAAATTAAGATAACCTATTGCACACTGCAAGCAATAAAACAAAAATAGAAAATCATTTACAAAAATTTAAAAAAAAAATAAAAAAATAGTATGATAACACATATGAAAATGTCTCATCTTTGAATATCTAGGCTCTATAATAAACAGCAATGGAGACTGTTCAACAGAAATTAAAAGGAGGATGGCCTTGGCAATGCAAAGATTGAACAGCCTTAAAAGTCTATGGTTTAGCACCAGCAAGGAGATTAAAAATTAGAATTTTGAGAGCATGCATCTTCCTTGTGGCTACATACGGATGTGAGTCGTGGACTATCTCTCAGTCCTTAAGAAAGAGAATAGGGGCTTTTGAGCTGAAATGCTATAGAAAGATTCTCAGAATATCTTTAACAAAGATTAATGTGAAATCAGTTCTAATGCAGTTCAAATCTATTGATGCCATTTGTTTTTTCAAATGGATTGCCTTGCTGGTAGTTTGTTTTGTTCACAGTTATGGTTTATCATTTATAACTGCTTGTCTTGTCATTTTCAAGGGTTGTGTTATCATTATCATCATCATCATGTAGCAGGTCCTTTGCAGAACGTCGCTCTCATCACAGTCTGCCTGAAAAAAAAAACATGGTCTCTCACCAGTTCTCCTGCCTCATATACCTTCATACTCAAGGAGTCACTTATATCCTGTGCCCATCTATGTGTCGGTCGGCCCCTGCCTCTCCTTCCTGGTACCATGCCTTCTGCTATAATTTGTTATAATCCGTCGTGGCGCTTGATATGACCAAAATATTTCAGCTTCCAAGACAGGATGCTGTTTATTAGCCAGTCTTTCTTTCTTGATGTGTTGATCTTTCAAGATGTCAGTATTTTTCCTCTTCTTTGTCCAAGATATTCTGAGAATCTTTCTTTAGCATTTCAGCTCAAAAGCCCCTATTCTCTTTCTTAAGACAGATAGTCATATAGGACAGTTATATAAGAGCACCACAAAATGTATGTGACGTAATCTGTAATTCCGTGTGGCTGGACTTTTAGATTTGAGTCTGTTGCAATCCCGATATGAGCATGCTTAAACAGGTTAGTTGCATATCCTTTACAGGACATTGTAGAACCAACCCCAACAGCCCCTGGCTGTTGTGTGGTTTTTCTAGGCAAATTTACGTCCAGTAGTTTGCAATTGCTTACTGGATGGTCGGCTCTCTTGATACCAGTCAAAACCAACGCAAGGCGCTTGGCTTGCAGCTGGGATCAAGCCTGGCATCCCGGGATTACAAAGCGTTCGCATCGACTTAGCCACAAAGCCGATATGCTTAATTAAACAACTATGTCAAACAAAAGAGAACAAGTCAGCGTACCTGTGGGTGACAAAGTCCAGCAAGGACAAAGATGCCAACCAACATGACAATGACAACAACACTGGGATGCAGGATGTCCTCCGTGGTGGCCGTGATGATGGTTCCCACCAAGACTATCATCATGATGAAGCTGTAGAGAATGCTCAAAATTCCCGCCAAGATGAGCTGTACATTGGATTTGAACCAGAAGCAGGCGATGACGAAGACGATGGCGGGGACGGTGGAGAAGACATATGCATCTATGAGTGAGAAGTTGAACACAAGCTTGACAGCACCTGAAACAGAGGGATGGTTTGAGGGGACAGGTGTCAGGTAGTCATATATTTGCAGCTGTGGTTTGCTTGGCTACGAGGTGCTGATAAAGCAGCGACAATTTCTTTCACTCCGTATTCAACAAAATAATCTTTCTTTTCACCTTTCTCATGATGCTGCTGCTGCTTATCATCGTCACTATTATTGCCTTCTTAGCTAAATATAAAGAAGAAAGAGAATAAGAAAGAAGGAGAAGAAGGAAAAAAAGAAGAAGTAGAAAAAGAAAAGGAAAATGCAGAAGAAGAAGAAGAAGAAGAAGAAGAAGAAGAAGAAGAAGAAGAAGAAGAAGAAGAAGAAGAAGAAGAAGAAATAGAAGAAAGAAGAAGAACAAAGAAGAAAAAGAAAATAAAGAAGGAGCTATAGATGGTAGAATGGAAGAAGATAGACTGCAGATTATGAAAAAAAGTAAAAGAACAAGATAATAGCCTGCCATTATAGCACAGAGTAAAACAAATCTAAGAAATAGAATATTCAGAATGCAAAGAAACATTTTCACCGGCATCAAATGGAAAGGTGTAACATAAAAATGACACACTAACGCAAACAGTAAGCTAAAAACACACAGACGGTATAAAAGGTAAAAGACAATTATGCGTGCCTTTAAGTGTACTGGGCATATAGTGCTAGAGCAGCGGTTCTCAACCTGTGGGTCGTGACCTTTTTGGAAGTCGAACGACCCTTTCAATAAGGTCGTGGGGACCCATGACCCTTGATCCGCAGGTGAACGCCTGGCCACTACACTACAACGGCTCCTAGGAGAGGTTGTAAAAAAATCAATAATTGGTGGCCCAACACTGGCATTTCAGCATGCAGAAATGCCAGTACAGGCTCAGTCTCCCTCAGATGATGTAAAAGAATATAAAAAGCCAGGTTGCTAACTAGACTTTTGCAAATCAACCCTGACTTATTCTAAGTTCTCTACTACTTCTTCTTCCCCTTTTGATCACTCAACGGAGTCTAGGAACTCAACCAGTTTGGCCAAAGTAGAGTTTGTTGCTAAAGAATCCAGCTTACTGAGGGCCTTCTTCATTTTGTTTCTTTTATTTCTAATATTCTGAGGACTCCAGTGCAAAAACATTATTGAATTTATATTATTACTAAGCTTTCTCAGTGTGTGACTATCCAACTTCAACATCTTTTCCTCACCTCACGATTTAGAAAGAATATTTGTGTCATCTCTAAAATAGGACGTTAGCTGCAATGTATTCTCTAACTATGGGAATATTATGTTATAAGGGCTTCATGTCTCCCATCATGCAACTCAGGCACCGTTGTCTGAAAGACACAAGACTGACTGAGCTATGTTTGAAGTTAGATAATACTGGTAACAAAACTGGTTTATAATTTCATTGGTAAAAGGAAACAGGGGAAACTACCATAATTTGTGTCCCAAGAAAATCTTTATGGAAGCCCAATACAAAAACTGCCATTTTGAAATATCTGAGCATCATGGAAAGGTACAGTTAAAAGTAAAGTTGGTAGGATCGTCTTCATTGCACCAGGTTGTATCGCACATTTTATCCCTTGGTGAAGTAGTCAAGCTGTTTGCCTCAGGCTCTGAAGGTCATGGGTTCAAATCACAGTGGCGCCATTAAGTTCATGAGTGAATTTTTTACGGAGATCTATGGGTACCGTTGCTGGAACTAAGGAGATTCGGCTCTGTGCGATGCTCTCATCAAATAGCTAGCTGTTCTGTGGAGAGAGACTGAGTCATACAGGATAACCCCCAGTGCAATAAAGTCGATCCTCTCACTTCTCTCAACATCAAGGCAGATTGGCTAATAAACATTATCTTGTCTCGGAAGCTAACATATTTTGGTCATATCAAGCGCTATGGCAGACTGGAAAACAAATAATAGCAGAAGGCATGGTACCAGGAAGGAGGGACAGTGTCCCTCCGAAACCAAACTGGGCACAGGATAAAAGTGAGTCCTTAAATATGAAAGCACATGAGGCAGGAGAGCTGGTGAGAGACAGTGTTTCTTTCAGGCAGACCATGATGAGAGCGACGTTCTGCAAAGGATGATGATGATGATAAAACAAAAAAGATGGATAATATGAAAAAGATGGATAATATGAAAAAAAAAAAGAAGCGTAGGAAAACAAAATTGTAAAGGATGAATAATACCAACCAGCAATCATCATAATGATTGTGCCAGGTCCCAGTATCGTCATCAGCATCAGCAGCCATTGGTAGGCAATGTACAAGAAACTCATATTAGCATTCCTCTTGGTAGTCAGGCTGGCACTGTTGAGCAAGTCCAGGATGTTGGCGATTGTGGAAGGCATCCAGCGTCGCCTCTGGTTGAAGAACTCGAAGAAGCCTTCAGGTGCAAAAGTCCAGGCATCAGCAGCGGCTGCATATTCTATTCTGTAACCTTGCTGGAGCAGCAGGGTGCAGAGCCAGCGATCCTCACCTGAGAATGGGAGATGGGATATCACATGCCAGATGGGATATCACATGCCAGTTGGGATATCAAATGCCAGATGGGATATCAAATGCAAGATGGGATATCAAATGCCAGATGGGAAATCAAATGCCAGATGGGATATCAAATGCCAGATGGGATATCAAATGCAAGATGGGATATCAAATGCCAGATGGGATATCAAATGCCAGATGGGATATCAAATGCCAGATGGGATATCAAATGCCAGATGGGATATCAAATGCCAGATGGGATATCAAATGCCAGATGGGATATCAAATGCCAGATGGGATATCAAATGCCAGATGGGATATCAAATGCCAGATGGGATATCAAATGCCAGATGAGATATCAAATGCCAGATGGGATAGCAAGATTCCACATGCTAGAAATTACCCGCATGGTTTAACTCATTCCACCCCCATCAGTGTATCATGTTTGTTAACTAATATACATGTGCGCTGAGTAATGAGGTAGCACAGTGGCTAGCAACATCTGCTTACTCAAAGATCTTGAGTTAGAGTCTGTGCTGGGGGGAAGTGTGTGAGGAAGTTTCAAGGGCAGCATCAAGCAGTTTGAAAAATAAGTACATGTTTACTTCTAGTAATCCAGAATCTGGCAACTCTGACTGTGGAAACAGAAATGAAACAAGGCTGTGTCATATAGCCAATGCTCTTTGGAATAGCAATTGCTTGGGTCATGCAGAAATGCAGAATCAACACCCATTTGGGCATCAAATGAGTTGACCAAATTCTAGAAGACTTTGACTTTGCTGACAACATAATGCTTTTGAGTTCAACACACCCAGATATCCAAGAAACAACAGACCATCTCCAAAAAAGGGGGGGGGGGGGGTGCGAGCTAAAAGCGTTTTGAAGTTTTAAACAACAGATCAACATAATGGCCCACGAGTGTAACCCATAAGGGCTTTGTTCTTCTTCAAACTCAAGTCTTGAGTCCGAAGAAGCTCAGCACAGTGCATAGGGTCTGTAGCACCGGTGAGGATCCTGAAATACTTTGGGTAGATTTTTAACTTCAAATGTTGCCAGGACAGCACTGTTAGGCTATTCTTTTCAATTTTCAACTACCAATGAATTTTTTACGTGCGCAACAATGTACACGGGCGTTCAATCTCACTACCCAGAGACCAGGGGATTTACTAGAAGTCCAGGTCCACATGAAAAAAATCCTAGACCTTACCGGGGATTGAGCCCGGAAACTGTAGCACTCAAGGCGGACACCATGCCTGGAGACCACAAAGCAGATAAACAATACTGTGTTATAGACACGACAAGAAGATCTATATTTTGCGGCCTATAAAACACAACATGTGTATATACATAGAAGAAGAATAGGTATTCTTTTGTGGACAGAAACAAAAATACTGAGCTGCTAGATCAGTAGCTTTAAACAGGGAAGGGCTGCCTCTGGGTGGGGGGGGGGGGGGGGTTTTTAAAAAGCGGGGTGTGGGGGGCATCAATTTTGAAACTGAGTTATTTGCAATCAAAATTGTATGGTTTTTGTATTTGTAAAAAATCAGAAATGTCAGTGTTAACAGTTATGAAAGCAAAACAGCCTTGCCAACTTGATTGCCCCACAGGAACAAGTATCTCATTCTAGCCGACAATCTCTACCAGGGCTTATTTTTATGCTAGGTTTTATAATATAAAGCATATTGAACAATCAGGACAGGGCTTTTGTTTGGGTAGGTCTTATTTTCAAGGAGAAGGGTACCGTAAACAGAATACGTTTCACATGGTGGGGGTTCATACAGCCAGATGGAAACTACTTACCTTGATCAAACTGTAGATGATGGCTGGGTTCTGTGGGTTCTGTAGTGTATCTCTTCATGACGTTGGTGTCCAGTAAGGCAGATCCTCGAAACAAACTGTTGGAGGTAGTGTCAGTTATACAGTGTCACAGGATTAGAACCAACTGTTGGAGGTAGTGTCAGTTATTCAGTGTCACAGGATTAGAACCAACTGTTGGAGGTAGTGTCAGTTATACAGTGTCACAGGATTAGAACCAACTGTTGGAGGTAGTGTCAGTTATTCAGTGTCACAGGATTAGAACAAATTGTCCAAGGTAGTGTCAGTTATACAGTGTCACAGGATTAGAACCAACTGTTGGAGGTAGTGTCAGTTATTCAGTGTCACAGGATTAGAACAAATTGTCCAAGGTAGTGTCAGTTATGCAGTGTCACAGGATTAGAACCAACTGTTGGAGGTAGTGTCAGTTATTCAGTGTCACAGGATTAGAACCAACTGTTGGAGGTAGTGTCAGTTATACAGTGTCACAGGATTAGAACCAACTGTTGGAGGTAGTGTCAGTTATTCAGTGTCACAGGATTAGAACCAACTGTTGGAGGTAGTGTCAGTTATACAGTGTCACAGGATTAGATCCCTCTGTTGGAGATAGTGTCAGTTATACAGTGTCATAGGATTAGAACCAACTGTTGGAGGTAGTGTCAGTTATAAGTGTCACAGGATTAGAACCAACTGTTGGAGATAGTGTCAGTTATACAGTGTCACAGGATTAGAACAAATTGTTGAAGGTAGTGTCATACAGTGTCACAGGATTAGAACCAACTGTTGGAGGTAGTGTCAGTTATACAGTGTCACAGGATTAGAACCAACTGTTGGAGGTAGTGTCAGTTATACAGTGTCACAGGATTAGAACCAACTGTTGGAGGTAGTGTCAGTTATTCAGTGTCACAGGATTAGAACCAACTGTTGGAGGTAGTGTCAGTTATTCAGTGTCACAGGATTAGAACCATCTGTTGGAGATAGTGTCAGTTATACAGTGTCATAGGATTAGAACCAACTGTTGGAGGTAGTGTCAGTTATAAGTGTCACAGGATTAGAACAAATTGTTGAAGGTAGTGTCATACAGTGTCACAGGATTAGAACCAACTGTTGAAGGTAGTGTCATACAGTGTCACAGGATTAGAACCAACTGTTGGAGGTAGTGTCAGTTATACAGTGTCACAGGATTAGAACCAACTGTTGGAGGTGGTGTCAGTTATGCAGTGTCACAGGATTAGAACAAACTGTTGGAGGTAGTGTCAGTTATACAGTGTCACAGGATTAGAACCAACTGTTGGAGGTAGTGTCAGTTATACAGTGTCACAGGATTAGAACCAACTGTTGGAGATAGTGTCAGTTATACAGTGCCACAGGATTAGAACCATCTGTCGACTGTTTAAATTGTACGCTGTCACAGACACACACAATCTGCCAGTTATACGTGATCAAGCTCTGACACATTGTGTGACTCAGTTTACATTATATACAGTGAAATTATGGATAATTCTTCAAGACCCAATCATTGCATTCAAAACAAAACAAACACACACACACAAAACAAAAACAAAAAACGGGCTCATCAACAGCATTGGAAAGCTGAGATACTTTAGTCATATCTTCCTGTTCATAATGTTCACTGACTGTAAACTTTGGAGGGCATTTCTGGTTGTTTGTCCATTTCTGGACTTTAGTCGTGTTCTAGAACTTGAGCACATTCACGTTACAGATCTGACTTTTTTTGTGTGCAGACTCCCAGGCAGACGCACTCCGACTTCCAAGGAAAAGCCCATAATTAGTCGCCCATACTTTATGCTTATTAGACGGCAGTGGGTCTATTCTTTGAGTTGCGTGAAGAATTGACATCACAGCACTCGGGGCATTTACATGAGTGCTCCATCCTCATCTTCAGCAGCCAGCGCAGAGTTCCAATACTGATGGGACCAGTCACAAACTGGTTATATGTCCGTCTTGCCTTTCTTCTGAGCGTAGTCAGCCAGCCAGACCCTCTGGTTACACCCAGGTGCTTCATTCTCTCTAGTCATAATAATCTTTCTCTACTGATTCCGTTGCTTGTTCCCAAAGGGCCTTAATCACATCTGCCTTGTCATGAATCAATTCACCACCGAGTGGTGCAGATCCAGTCAATCTGTCTGCCTGTTCATTACCCACTACACCGGCATAGACTGGAGTAAAGATCAAAACTATGCTCACTACCCGTGACCTTTCCAGTGAAGCTTGCCACTCTGCTCAAAGCATCCCTGTCTTCACCTTTCACAGCATGCTTTCAAAGTCTGTTAGAATTACGACATGTGTATGCATCTTGTTCTCTAGCCATCGGAGAGCTGCAGTTCTTTTCTTCACAGCAATGGGGTCCTCGGACCAACTCACCAACTATAGCCATATAAAATGCCACATTTACTTAGAAAGTGTGGCTTCTTGAAGAAGACGCAGGAGTAAATCAGTACAAAAGTGGACATTGCCTTTGGGAGGTACCTAGGGAAAATACACGAGGCTGGGAAACTGGCAAGGTCCTGTCCAGCATAAAATGATAGGAGTAAGGCTCTAAACACCACTTTATATGATCAAGACAACAAAAAAGACATAAATGTGCACAATGCTGTTCATAAATGCAGTTTACAATACGATGATAACATGCCTAAACATCAACCCCCTCTTCCCGGAACTACCACTCCAGCGCGCCTCACCCCTACCGAATCATCAGTCATACCTGAAACAGCCAGGACTGCAGAGGACACAGCCGAATACATGTTCTGCAGCTTTCTGCAACCAATGACCGATTGCATATTCAAACTTCTGATACCAAACCATAGGTCCTGGAAAGATGTAGGCAAGATTTGTTATCATTTTATTACACTCTGTCTGTCTGTCTGTCTGTCTGTCTGTCTGTCTGTCTGTCTGTCTGTCTGTCTGTCTGTCTGTCTGTCTGTCTGTCTGTCTGTCTGTCTGTCTGTCTGTCTGTCTGTCTGTCTGTCTGTCTCTTTGTGAAGTCTTCAAACAACACTATAAAAGGGCAGAATGTTAGACAGGCCTTGTTGCTCATTTCTTAACCCTTTCAAAATAAATATCCTTTGTTTGTCATTCTTTTGCTCTCTCTCTCTCTTTCTCTCTGTCTCTGGATGGATATGTTTATGTATGTATCTATGTCTGTATCTATGTGTGCATCAATGTATGAGAGTAAATGTGTGGGCATATATGAAACTGTATGTATGTCTAATTGGGTGTGTGCAGTGTGTGTGTGCATGTGTTTGTGTAGTGAGTGTTGCGTGTGTATGTGTATGTGAAGTGTTTGTGCTTGTTTAGTGTATGCGTAGTGTGTGTGTAATATTTGAAGTGTGTGTGTGTGTGTGTGTAGTGTATGAGTGTTGTGTGAAGTGTGTGTTGTAGTGTGTGTGTGCGTAATGTGTGTGTGCAGTGTATGTATATATGTATATGTGTGTGTGTGTGTGTGGTGTGTGTGCGAGCATGTGTGCGTGTGTGTGTGCATGCGATCATGTGTGTGTGTGTGTGTGTGTGTGGGTGGGTGTGGGGGGGGTGGGTGGGTTTGTGTGAGTATGTATGTGCGTATGTGTGTATAAGTGGGTGAGGAATGAGTGAGTGCGTGAGTGGATGTGTGTGTGTGTGGATGTGTGTGTGCGCATACATTTATTTCATCCATGTTAAAAAAAAAATGTTATGCCTATTATTAAATGAACATGTGCTATATTGATTAAAGTAATTGCTGTGCGAAAGATGGCTGTTTCAAAGGGCTGAATGTAACACAGGCCTGCATGCCATGTTTGTGACTCTTTGAGAATAAAGTTTGTTGTTTTGTTCTCTCCCTCCCTCTGTCTCTCCTAACTAACTTGTCTTGTTAACTATTTCTCCTTGTGTGTTAATTTCTGTATCCTTGTTAATAATAAGCGTAGTTAACCCCGATACATGCGTGGATAAAATGTCTTAGGAACTAATTTTGATTACAACAAAATATAGTGACACTCATACCATTTCCAATGGGATGAATTCGTCCACACGCAGCTCCAACTTTCTCATCCTTCATTCTGTCGAGTAAAATCTTGATGGATCCAGGAGAGAAGTCGGTGTCTCCATCCAGGGCCAGGATAAAAGTGTTTTGTGCCTGGGCAACAATAACAGATCTTAATTCTTTATGCAGTTTTTCAATACAATTGTTGCAACAAAAAAGCAATCAGTGTTTTTCTGCCTAGTCATTTACATATATCAACAGCTACGGAAGAAAAGGACGCTAGTATTCAGTGGCTTAGCAAGGTCAAGAGTTACCCAGTGTACCCGATTTCCTCACATGTACACACACACACCTCCCTTTACACCCACATATATATTATTTTAAGAACACTTTTTTGGGGGCCATTTTGTCACACCCCCCCCCCCCCCCCCCCCCCCCCCCCCCCCCCCCCCATGTACCCCCCCCCCCCCCCCCCATGTATTATTAAAATGTTGAAAACACTTATTTTTGCCATTTTGATTTTGTCATCCACACCCCCCTTTCCCCCCGTGATGGCACCTGATGTGGTCCAAACCTTACATACCTCTTTCCTAGAAGAAGAAGAAGAAGAAGAAGAAGAAGAAGAAGAATAACAAGAAAAAGAAAATGAAGAAGAAGAAGAAGAAGAAAAGAAGAAGAAGAAGAAGAAGAAGAAGAAGAAGAAGAAGAAGAAGAAGAAGAAGAAGAAGAAGAAGAAGAAGAAGAAGAAAAAGAAGAAGAAAAAGAAGAAGAAGAATAACAAGAAGAAGAAAAAGAAAAAGAAGAAGAAGAAGAAGTAGCAGCAGCATCAGCAGCATCAGCAACAGTAACAGAAGAAGATGAAGATGAAGAAAAAGAGGAGGAGGAGGAGGAGAAGATAAGAAAAGGCCTACTTTGACTGCAGATTCCTCTCCCAACAAGTAGTTGATCTCATTGATGTTCAAGCCGTGATGTCCCTTTTTCAGGTTAATTTCCTGCATTTTTTCCAGAACGTCTTGTTTGCTCATCATGATATGTCTGTAGCCAAGCAGGTAGTGCATGTACATCACCTTCAGAACAATCAGTAAGATGTGATGGTGACTGAATGAACAGCAGTCAGTAAGATGTCATGGTGACTAAATGAACAACAGTCAGTAAGATGTCATGGTGACTAAATGAACAGCAGTCAGTAAGATGTTATGGTTACTGAATGAACAACAGTCAGTAAGATGTTATGGTTACTGAATGAACAACAGTCAGTAAGATGTTATGGTTACTGAATGAACAACAGTCAGTAAGATGTCATGGTGACTAAATGAACAACAGTCAGTAAGATGTTATGGTTACTGAATGAACAACAGTCAGTAAGATGTTATGGTTACTGAATGAACAACAGTCAGTAAGATGTTATGGTTACTGAATGAACAACAGTCAGTAAGATGTCATGGTGACTAAATGAACAACAGTCAGTAAGATGTCATGGTTACTGAATTAAAGACAACAAGTAAGATTTTACTGTAACTAAATAAAAAAAACAGTAGGTAAGATGTGATTGTGACTAAATTAAAATACAATATAAGACAATCATCAAGATGAGATGGAGACAGTCATTAAGATGTGAGACACAGAGAGAGTAAATGAGATTCAGTCATTAAGATGTAATGGGACTAAATGAAAGACAATTAATAACATGTGATAGGAATAAATAAAAAACAAAAACAAACCTGAGACCATCTCTTCCTGTTGCGGATCTTCTTGATGTCCTTCATATGAACAAAGAGCAAGTTTTCTCCTGGCATCTGCCAAATCAGCTGACCACCATAAGGAGTCGGCACCTTGATGGGAGGGTGTACTTTCATTGGTTTGCCGTGCACAGAGCTGCATCCAGAAACACACAAAGTCATGGATTAGTGAGTTCTTTGACCAGTTATCCTTATCGCTATTCGGACAAATCCATAAGTGCTCGGATTCCGTCTTCAGTGTATTCCTAAGCATGTGGCAACTGTTAGCACCAGTTCAGTGTATTCCTAAGCATGTGGCAACTGATAGCACCAGTTCAGTGTATTCCTAAGCATGTGGCAACTGATAGCACCAGTTCAGTGTATTCCTAAGCATGTGGCAACTGATAGCACCAGTTCAGTGTATTCCTAAGCATGTGGCAACTGATAGCATCAGTTTGGTGTTGGTCTACTACTCTTCTGTGGATACAGTGCTAACATCTGGATATATCTCTGAAGTTCTTACAGTCTTTTCAATGTTGCCCATTTCCTATCGCCTCCTGAATCATATACTCTGAGAGGATTGAGAACATTGGACCCAGTCCATTGCTTAAAAATTTACAGTACCAATAACAGAACTATGAGGATATGCGATAAGTTTTTAATCACTCCATAAACCAGTTAGTCTTCATTATGAAAGGAATGAGGTTTTTATAATTATGATAGGAATAAATTAAAAAAAATTTATTTTAGGAACTATATAATTATATATATATATTTACATTAACAATTAACTTCAATTATACTCACGACTAGAACCAGCTTATTATACGGGAGCGACTAATGTGTAACTACTGTACAATCACCTGAGCATTGAAAGGTTGTCAGTCTTTTTTTTTTCAAAAATTAACTTGGCTTTCAATTCGACACAACTTTAAATGGGCACCAGGTAAAGTCATGGGAAGTAAAAGCGGCCAGTGTGATGCTGACCCACACCTGAAGACATGGAATATCGTCCTTTTCTTTTCTTCCTACTCATGAATTTTAATTAGAATTTACAAGTTTAAGACAAGTTAAGGGGAAATAGCAATACCACTCTCTTCTCATGTGGATTCCAGAACCCTACTGAGGGTGGGGGTGGGGGGTGGGGGTGGGGGGTTGTGTATAAACCTATTGCCCCCAACAAGCATGTCTTTAAAAACAAAAATGGCAACTAATATGGGCTGTTTTCCTTGAATGTCGAATGCCTCTGTCCGAGAAGTGAGGAACCAACAGTCTGCATACAAATAGGCTAGATCTGTAAAATGGATGTGCATGTACAACACAAGTTCTGGAACAAGACTGGAGTCCGGAAACTGATCAACAACAAGAAAATTTTATGCTAAGAAGATGCAGAAAAAACCACACTTTACTTTTCATCTACTCGTCCCCATCATCATCATCCTGATTATGATGTTGATGATGATGACGACGATGATGATGCTAATGATAATGATGATGAAGATGATGATGACAATGATGGTGACGATAATGATGCTAAATATAATGATGATGATGAAGATGATGATCAAGAGGAAGATGGTGATGATGATGATGCTAAATATAGTGATGATAATGATGATGATGATGATGAAGATGATGATGATGATGATGATGAAGATGATGATGAAGATGATGATGACAATGATGATGCTAAGGATAATGATGATGATGATATTGATAATGATGAGGATAAAGATGATAATGATGACGATGCTAAAGAAAATGATGATGATGATGAAGATGATGATCATGATCATCATCATCATCTTCTCCTTTTTTTTTACTTCTTATTCTTCATCATTTAAATAAAAATATTTGTTCTGTTTTTGAATGCAGTTGCATTTAATTTTGTTTGTCTTCCAGCTGAGCTGCCATTTTGTCGCACTTTGACAGACACATTTGATAGACACATTTGATTTCTTAAGGAATTTATTGACCGGGTTCGCTTACTAGTGAATAGATAATCCAGTGTGTGATCAAACCCTATCTGCGAGCTACGTCCATGCAAGGGTTTGCTTACTAGTGAATAGATAATCCAGTGTGTGATCAAACCCTACCTGCAAGCGACGTCCATGCAAGCCACTAACTCCTTGACCCATTTGTTGGGAACTTGCTCATCAAAGTCGTCTGGCTCCATAGCGTCATCAAAGAAAATGTGTGCTGCAAAAAATTAAACAGATATAATACCAAAGAAGCAATCACAAGAAAAATACTAACTGTTACTGACCGTCAGTAACGGTAGTCAGTAAAATTAACAGCTTCCATCTCTTCAGATTAAGTGCTCCACTGTGTTGTAAGGATTTATGGGAACATCACAGCTTATGGCGATGGCTGGTGTACCTAGTGAGACCTGCTTATGTTAAAAAGAATCATTTGTGGACCATTTTTGCTCTTATCAGTAAAAAGGACCCTTTTCCCCGTCTTTAGGCGTATATGGCATAAAGGGCTAGACCTATGTTTTTATAGACCAATCGGCACAAATTGGGTGATGTGGTCAGCATCATGCCGGTCGCCTTTACTCCCTGGGACTGCATCTGGTACCCACTCAAGGCTGGATCGACCTGGGAGCCAAAGTCATTTTTGAAAAAAGTCCGGCTCTGCCAGGGAGCGAACCACCACCTTCTGATCTGCGGCACGCGTCTAGCCGCTCCGCCATGGCAACTCATCAGTATTTGCTGTTTCTTCAGGTGCTTCGTAACTTCAATGTTTGATTCTAACTGTTTGCGATTTGGCAGCAGGCCGCCATGCATTGACTCCGAAAGGGGTTTCAAGAGCCGAGCATCCAGAAACAATAACATACTACTGAATGTAAAATTACCTAGCAGAACTAAACAGCCAATAACGTTGGAGTTGCTTCAACAACGTCCTATAAAGGATACACAACTAGCTTTTTTAAAAATAGCTATATTGGACATTATCACTGTCACCCACAACCACGGACACTACAATCATCATCATTATCAACACCACCACTACCTTCATCATGACAATAATCGTCGTCAAGTTCCATCGGAGCAATTATAAATCCTCGGCAAATTCACTGGAAAGGCCCACCACACAGTTAGCCAGACTGCACCTAGTTCACATCAGTATCCGGGCTTATGCTGGCCATTGAAGAAGCCTACTGCTAGCCAATGGGAAAGTCCTCATTGCTGCAATGGTGGTTTTTGTGTATGAGGCATTTAAAGGCTGCAGTTGACTCAAGGGTCACTACTCTGTGTGACTGATCTGGTCATCAACAGTCTGTAACAGATGTCACACCATTTTGAAACTTCCTACTGCTCCATTCATACTTTTTCTGGACGGATAGGCATGCATCATCAACCTGGATCTTCATTCACCGTTGGATTTCTACAGGTTTTACCTCTTCATGTATTTTAAAAAAGTTAACGGAACACTGCTCCTCTTTGCCACAGTCAAAAATGGGGAGGCCATCTTTAAACCATTATTATGACATTATCAGGTTGGTCTGCAACATAATGTCATGTTCACAACTTGAACAGCAAAGCTTGGCATATCATATCATATCACAACGTCTAGTTTGAGAATGGAGGTGGAGGCAGTCACTGCTGCCTTCTGCTGGCTTGAGATTCAGCTGTAAAAACATGCCGTCATTGTAACTGACTCACAGAGCATGTTGAGAAAGGTGGAGACAGGCATGCTCCGTGCAGAGTGGCAAGCATCACTTCATAGGTCCTGGTTAGTTAGCATCCTTTTATTATTTTCTCCAGTCATGCCGGTGTGTTGGGAAATAAGCAGGCAGATAGACTGGCCGCTTTTGCATCACCTGGTGGTGAACTGATGTATGACAAGCTGGATGTTGTGCAGGCCCTTTGGGAGCGAGTGAACAGTGCCAAGGCACAGATAGATCATTACAGTCTGGGGAGAATGGCACTGCGAGGAGTTATGAGGGGATCTGGCCGACGCTCGACACTCAGGGGAAAAGTGACACGGATATACAATCAGACAATTACTGGTACTATCAGAATTTTAACTCTTTGCTTGCTGCTAAAGATGGGGACATAGCGCTAATGGGGGGTGTCTCGGGTGCTGTGATATCGATTCTTAATTCAACATTTGAACAACAATATTAACAGGTTACAAGATTATTATAATTTCTATCACACATTTAAGGTTTTCATTTAAAGCTCCCTGGATAACACTTCTGTATAATAGTTGTGTATAATAGTTCTGAACTCAATTTGATTCTACCCTCATCTGCTTATTGCTTGTAGTAGTAATATTCACCACAAAACATAGTTTAAAACACATTCAACAGAGGAAAATCCAAATAACTTCAGCTTTATGAAATTTGAAATAAAACGACTCACCTTCAAAATTGTAAAACTCAGGGTCGAATCCCTTGACTTTCTCATTAACCAGGCGTCTAATGTATTGATCTCTGTCCAGCCTGTGGTTAGATGAAAATTTAAAAACAAAGTAACAATGAACACAACTGGTTTAATGATCGCAGTAATTCTGGTACTACTCACAAAAGTAACCCCATCTTGTAGTGTGAGATTTCATAGCAGTTCTAAATAACCTCCTCCCACCACAATTGGTGTCAAGAACCCACACAAGAAATAGGAGGTCGAAACATATGGAAAACCCTAAAAATCCTAGACACCAACGATAACAAACAATGGGAGGAAAAAAAGGTTAAAGGTCACATACACACTACAAACCTGTGGAGGGATTTCAGCAGTTGAATCATCTCTGTCCTCGTCTCATGCCACATTGTTGCACAGGCATAAAGCATAGGAGTGGCTGGGTTCTCTTCTGCCGCAGGTTTTCCCAGAGGAGACAGCTCAATATCAGCCACATCATCTTCATTCAGTTTTCCTGCCAGCTGACACAATAAAGACACATGAACAGTTTTTAACTGCTGAAACTGCGACTGCTCCAAAACACTGAGAGAAGAAATGCAGCTAGAAAACTGTTCTTCCTTATGTTTACTGGTGGTAAACTCTGACAGAAAGTTATAATTGTTGTCCATGTATGGACTTTAGTTTATTCTTGTTCAGAACTTGTGTGTTGTGTGCACATCCATTTTACAGATCTATCTCATTTGCAAGCAGATTTTTGCTTCCTTGCTTCTCAGGCAGATGCTCTTTAACTTTGAAGGAAACCATAATTAGTCAACTCTTATGATATGCATGCGTAAGTAGTTGATCTATTCTAGTTTTCATCCATAATGGGGCTCTGAAAAACACATGGGAAACATTATCTATTATTATTATAATATGCTTTGTCTTGTAACACTAGAAAAAAAATACATAAAACAACAATGAGTTCACCTGTTCTATTAGGCACTAAAACTTAGAGAACAATTAACAAAAACGAAACCTTAGTAAAAACCTTTAAAAGCAGAATTTATAATGAATTAATTACTGACATAATGGAGGATAAAAGACTGCAATTATTGGGGCATACGAGAGAGAGAGAGAGAGAGAGAGAGAGAGAGAGAGAGAGAGAGAGAGAGAGAGAGAGAGAGAGAGAGAGAGAGAGAGAGAGAGAGAGAGAGAGAGAGAGAGAGAGAGAGTGAGTGAGTAACAAACAAGAGACAAAAACTGTCTCCACAAAAAAGTTGAATGAGAAAGACCAGAAAGCAGATCAAGAAGACAGCAGAGATAGTTTACAGACAGACCTACAAACACTTGGCCCCATTCCATGATAAAGATCCACGCAGCCAGCAGTGGGTTTTAATCATGGTTCATTGAAATTATGAGTCGGATTTGCAACGCCTTAGGAGTCTTCATTATTCATATATAATTAGTCACTTATTGCGTCGCTTTGTTCAGAATTGCTATTTATATGACAGTATCTTTGTGCAATGATCACTTCAGATGGCTGGTAGGAGAAACTAAGCAACATGAAATTCTTCTTCTTCTTCTTCGCGTTCACCAGCTGTATACTCTGGTGGAAAGTTCTGGTTGCTCGTCCACTACTGAACTGCAGTCCTGCTCCAGATCCTGAGTGTTGTGTGTGCATAAGTTTTTCATTCTCTTGAATACAGACTGTTGGTTACTTGCCTCTCCTGCAGATGCACTCCGACTTCAAAGGAAGCTCCCCAATTAGTCGACTCTTACGACATGCTTTTGGGAAGGCAGTGGGTCTATTCTTGTTCTCCCCACAATGGGGCCCCGGAACCCACACGGGGGGCAACATGAAATGAAACCAGATGCAATCACGTTGATAACCTAAATTTTAAACTTGTAAAATATAATTTTTAAATGTTAGTTAGTTAGTTAGTTAGTTAGTTAGTTAGGTTATCCTCATTGCACTCCGGACATGTCCATAGGTGCTCAGATCCTCCCCTCAGTATGAACCCCAACGTCCGATGGCTTATAGAACCAGTTCTATGTTGATTAACAAGTCTTTTGGCGTGTCTGGTGTGCGTCTCGTTTTTTGCTGTGCTGATCTTAATTCCCAAGTCTGCCATCACGATGTGCCTATGGTCGAGGCGGCCAGAAGAGCTAGAAACAGAACCTTATATCTCCCTCGACACCCACAGCGGTAAAAGAGGAAGGAAGAAGAAGATGCACGACTTTGAAGGCTTGATACATGACTTTGAAGGTTTGATAATATGACCTTGTATGTTCAATACAGACAGTGAATGCTTGACATATGACTTACACATGACTTGAAATGTTTGATACATGTTTAACTTTAGAGCCTACCTTATAATACACAACTTTGATATCTCCATCGTCTGTGACTTCAGGATATTCACTAACTTTGGATGGATTTCGGATGCGATTCAACATAATGGATTCACAAGTGAGAACACTACAGTAGCTGGGGTTGACGAACAGTCTGAAAGCAATGAAAATTTAATCTAACAAATCAATAGAATTTTGACATCTGACAATTTTGACATCTGACAATTTTGACATCTGACAATTTTTTCAGTCTTCAGTGCACATCATCGTCAAGTGCCTAGCCAACTAGTGTGAGTGATTATGACTTTCCAAAGTCTACAATCTACAACAAAAAAAGGAAGGAGATGATGAAGATGCAGAAGAAGAAAAAGAAGAAGAAGAAAATGAAAAAGGAGAAAAAGAAGAAAAAGAAGATGATGAAGATGCAGAAAAAGAAGAAGAAGATGAAGAAGAAGAAGAAGAAGAAGAAGAAGAGGAGGAGGAGGTGGGGAAGAAAAAGAAGAAGATTAAGTGGCTATTGCTCTTGCATACAAACACTATGGTCATGTTTTAAACTCTACTAACAGCTATACTTCCTGTCAGCAAATCTTCCTCTTCTTCTCCTTTGGTTCTTTTCTGCCTTTTGTAATCATGTTTTGAAGAAGCATCGGGTGTGAGACTTGGTATTTGCTCTGTCAGAGTGCATCTGCCTGAGAGGCAAGGAACCGAAAATCTGCATACAACTAGGTCAAATATGTAAAACGGATGCGCATGCAACACACAGGGTTTGGAACAAGACTATAGTCCAGAGATATATGAAAAACCAGGACTTCCCATCAGAGTTTACAGCCAGTGAACGTGAACAAGAAGATTATATATTATACCAGGTCACCAGCCTGCTAGATATAATATTTTATTCTGGAGGCGTGTCTTCCAATGTATGTCAGTCTGTTTTTGCTCCCAAGTCTTCCAATGTATGTCAGTCTGTTTTTGCTCCTAAGTCTTCCAATGTATGTTAGTCTGTTTTTGCTCCCAAGTCTTCCAATGTATGTCAGTCTGTTTTTGCTCCCAAGTCTTCCAATGTATGTCAGTCTGTTTTTGCTCCCAAGTCTTCCAATGTATGTCAATCTGTTTGGGCTCCCAAGTCTTCTCTTTCTCTATTCCTTTTCCATCTTTTCCTAGTCGAACAAACCTAAAATTGCTAGCAGGAAATGTCAAGAAAGGTAAAGGTGACAGAATGATATTGACCACATCACAAAGTGTCAACTGGTCTTTATACGAACAGATTTACCCCCACATATGCATATGTGATAGACATCAAGGTGTGCATATAGCTCATTTACATTATTTACCTGAAAACTACAATAGTGTCTCAGAAGTTTCTTCAGTAGAAAGTTCTGGTTGTCTGTCGTGATCCAGAACTTGAGTTTTACATGCACATGCTTTTTAGTGTCTGCCTTATTTGTATGCAGACTGTTGGTTTCTTACCTCTCAGATGCACTCTAACTTTAGAGGAAACACCCATAATTAGTTGCCTCCTATGGCATGCTTCTTAAGAGGCAGTGGGTATTAAATAAAGTTGAGCCCTTGAACCCCACATAGGGAGGAATAAAACAGATTCAAAACTCAATTTGATCACATACCTGGCAATGTTAGCAGCCCGGTCCAGCTTTGGTCTCCACATGTGTCGTGTCAGAACTACCAGAGAAAGCCACCAGGCAAAGCCAAACAGAAAATGGTACAAGTACGTCTCCAGGCTCACTGTGTCCTGCATGCCTAAGCATATACTTTCTTGGCCAGATTGTCGATTATCTTGTAAGAAATCCAGAAAATTGAAGTGGCAATTGAGGTAGAGGATTCCAATTGTTACTGGCATCGCCAACAGAGCAGGGATTGTTAGCGAGAACACTTGCATCTGGAATACACAGGCTCCGAAGGATGCAAAGAATGCGACAAAAGCTGTGAAAAAAATATCATTAGTAAACTGTATTACTGTCAAGTGTAGGCAATGACAACAGGAAATTTAGAGGGAAAAAGAGTTTGAGGGTGTTCTAAAGAGAATGTTTTGGATACTTAGTCATTTTTGCTAGCAAAACATATGGGAAAAGAGTGACAGAAGACGAAAACACACACACACAAAACTACAAATATAGGAACAGACATGAAACTCATCTAAACAAGATAGCAGAGAACTCAAATTCCAGGGGAAGTGTGTATGGGTAGTAGCAGAGGAAGACGAAGAAGAAGAAAGCAGCAGCAGTAGTAGCAGTAGCAATGGCAGCAGTAGTGGCAGTAGCAAAAACAGTAGTAGTAGCAATGGCATCAGTAGTAGCAGTAGCAATGGCAGCAGTAGTGGCAGTAGCAATGGCAGCAGTAGTAGTAGCAGTAGCAATGGCAGCAGTAGTAGTAGCAGTAGCAATGGCAGCAGTAGTGGCAGTAGCAAAAACAGTAGTAGTAGCAATGGCATCAGTAGTAGCAGTAGCAATGGCATCAGTAGTAGCAGTAGCAATGGCAGCAGTAGTAGTAGCAGTAGCACTGGCAGCAGTAGTAGTAGCAGTAGCAATGGCAGCAGTAGTAGTAGCAGTAGCACTGGCAGCAGTAGTAGTAGCAGTAGCAATGGCAGCAGTAGTAGTAGCAGTAGCAATGGCATCAGTAGTAGTAGCAGTAGCAATGGCAGCAGTAGTAGTAGCAGTAGCAATGGCAGCAGTAGTAGCAGTAGCAATGGCAGCAGTAGTAGTAGCAGTAGCAATGGCAGCAGTAGTAGCAGTAGCAATGGCAGCAGTAGTAGTAGCAGTAGCAATGGCATCAGTAGTAGTAGCAGTAGCACTGGCAGCAGTAGTAGTAGCAGTAGCAATGGCAGCAGTAGTAGCAGTAGCAATGGCAGCAGTAGTAGTAGCAGTAGCAATGGCAGCAGTAGTAGCAGTAGCAATGGCAGTAGTAGTAGCAGTAGCAATGGCAGCAGTAGTAGCAGTAGCAATGGCAGCATCAGTAGTAGCAGTAGCAATGGCAGCAGTAGTAGCAGTAGCAATGACAGCAGTAGTAGCAGTAGCACTGGCATCAGTAGTAGCAGTAGCAATGTCAGCAGTAGTAGCAGTAGCAATGGCAGCAGTAGTAGCAGTAGCAATGTCAGCAGCAGTAGTAGCAGTAGCAATGTCAGCAGTAGTAGCAGTAGCAATGGCAGCAGTAGTAGCATAAAGCACTGGCATCAGTAGTAGCAGTAGCAATGGCAGCAGTAGTAGCAGTAGCAATGGCATCAGTAGTAGCAGTAGCAATGTCAGCAGTAGTAGCAGTAGCAATGGCATCAGTAGTAGCAGTAGCAATGGCAGCAGTAGTAGCAGTAGCAATGGCATCAGTAGTAGCAGTAGCAATGGCATCAGTAGTAGCAGTAGCAATGGCATCAGTAGTAGCAGTAGCAATGGCAATCAGTAGTAGCAGTAGCAATGGCATCAGTAGTAGCAGTAGCAATGGCATCAGTAGTAGCAGTAGCAATGGCATCAGTAGTAGCAGTAGCAATGGCATCAGTAGTAGCAGTAGCAATGGCATCAGTAGTAGCAGTAGCAATGGCATCAGTAGTAGCAGTAGCAATGGCATCAGTAGTAGCAGTAGCAATGTCAGCAGTAGTAGCAGTAGCAATGGCAGCAGTAGTAGTAGCAGTAGCAATGGCAGCAGTAGTAGTAGCAGTAGCAATGGCAGCAGTAGTAGTAGCAGTAGCAATGGCAGCAGTAGTAGTAGCAGTAGCAATGGCAGCAGTAGTAGCAGTAGCAATGGCAGCAGTAGTAGTAGCAGTAGCACTGGCATCAGTAGTAGCAGTAGCAATGTCAGCAGTAGTAGCAGTAGCAATGGCAGCACTAGTAGTAGCAGTAGCAATGGCAGCAGTAGTAGTAGCAGTAGCAATGGCAGCAGTAGTAGTAGCAGTAGCAATGGCAGCAGTAGTAGTAGCAGTAGCAATGGCAGCAGTAGTAGCAGTAGCAATGACAGCAGTAGTAGCAGTAGCACTGGCAGCAGTAGTAGCAGTAGCAATGGCAGCAGCAGTAGTAGCAGTAGCAATGGCAGCAGTAGTAGCAGTAGCAATGTCAGCAGTAGTAGTAGCAGTAGCAATGGCAGCAGTAGTAGCAGTAGCAATGGCAGCAGTAGTAGTAGCAGTAGCAATGGCAGCAGTAGTAGCAGTAGCAATGGCAGCAGTAGTAGCAGTAGCAATGGCAGCAGTAGTAGCAGTAGCAATGGCAGCAGTAGTAGTAGCAGTAGCAATGGCAGCAGTAGTAGCAGTAGCAATGTCAGCAGTAGTAGCAGTAGCAATGGCAGCAGTAGTAGTAGCAGTAGCAATGGCAGCAGTAGTAGCAGTAGCAATGGCAGCAGTAGTAGCAGTAGCAATGGCAGCAGTAGTAGCAGTAGCACTGGCAGCAGTAGTAGTAGCAGTAGCAATGGCAGGAGTAGTAGCAGTAGCACTGGCATCAGTAGTAGCAGTAGCAATGGCAGCAGTAGTAGCAGTAGCAATGGCAGCAGTAGTAGCAGTAGCAATGGCAGCAGTAGTAGCAGTAGCAATGGCAGCAGTAGTAGTAGCAGTAGCAATGGCAGCAGTAGTAGCAGTAGCAATGGCAGCAGTAGTAGCAGTAGCAATGGCAGCAGTAGTGGCAGTAGCACTGGCAGCAGTAGTAGTAGCAGTAGCAATGGCAGCAGTAGTAGCAGTAGCACTGGCATCAGTAGTAGCAGTAGCAATGGCAGCAGTAGTAGCAGTAGCAATGGCAGCAGTAGTAGTAGCAGTAGCAATGGCAGCAGTAGTAGCAGTAGCAATGGCAGCAGTAGTAGCAGTAGCAATGGCAGCAGTAGTAGCAGCAGTAGCAATGGCAGCAGTAGTAGCAGTAGCAATGGCAGTAGTAGTAGTAGCAATGGCAGCAGTAGTAGCAGTAACAATGGCAGCAGTAGTAGCAGTAGCAATGGCTGCAGTAGTAGCAGTAGCAATGGCAGCAGTAGTAGTAGCAGTAGCAATGGCAGCAGTAGTAGCAGTAGCAATGGCAGCAGTAGTAGTAGCAGTAGCAATGGCAGCAGTAGTAGTAGCAGTAGCAATGGCAGCAGTAGTAGTAGCAGTAGCAATGTCAGCAGTAGTAGTAGCAGTAGCAATGGCAGCAGTAGTAGCAGTAGCAATAAAAGTAGTAGTAGCAGTAGCAATGGCAGCAGTAGTAGCAGTAGCAATGGCAGCAGTAGTAGCAGTAGCAATGTCAGCAGCAGTAGTAGCAGTAGCAATGTCAGCAGTAGTAGTAGCAGTAGCACTGGCAGCAGTAGTAGCAGTAGCAATAACAGTAGTAGTAGCAGTAGCAATAACAGTAGTAGTAGCAGTAGCAATGGCAGCAGTAGTAGCAGTAGCAATGTCAGCAGTAGTAGCAGTAGCAATAACAGCAGTAGTAGCAGTAGCAATGTCAGCAGTAGTAGCAGTAGCAATAACAGCAGTAGTAGCAGTAGCAATGGCAGCAGTAGTAGCAGTAGCAATGTCAGCAGTAGTAGTAGCAGTAGCAATGGCAGCAGTAGTAGCAGTAGCAATGGCAGCAGTAGTAGCAGTAGCAATGGCAGCAGTAGTAGCAGTAGCAATAACAGTAGTAGTAGCAGTAGCAATGGCAGTAGCAATGGCAGCAGTAGTAGCAGTAGCAATAGCAGCAGCAGTAGCAGTAGCAATAGCAGCAGTAGTAGCAGTAGCAATAACAGTAGTAGTAGCAGTAGCAATAGCAGCAGCAGTAGCAGTAGCAATGGCAGCAGTAGTAGCAGTAGCAATAACAGTAGTAGTAGCAGTAGCAATGGCAGCAGTAGTAGTAGCAGTAGCAATAACAGTAGTAGTAGCAGTAGCAATGGCACCAGTAGTAGCAGTAGCAATAACAGTAGCAACAACAGTAGTAGTATCAGTAGCAATAACAGTAGTAGTAGCAGTAGCAATAACAGTAGTAGTAGTAGCAATAACAGTAGTAACAGTGGCAATAACAGTAGTAGTAGCAGTAGCAATGGCAGCAGTAGTAGTAGCAGTAGCAATGACAGAGTAGTAGTAGCAGTAGCAATAACAGTAGTAGTATCAGTAGCAATAACAGTAGTAGTATCAGTAGCAATAACAGTAGTAGTAGCAGTAGCAATAACAGTAGTAACAGCAGCAATAACAGTAGTAGCAGTAGAATAACAGTAGCAGTAGCAATACCAGTAGCAGCAATAGCAAACACAGTAGTAACAGTAGCAATAACAGTTATGGCAGTAGCAATAACAGTAGTAGTAGCAGTAGCAACAACAGTAGTAGTATCAGTAGCAACAACAGTAGTAGTAACAGCAGCAATAACAGTAATAGCAGTAGCAATAACAGCAGTAGCAATAACAGTAGTAGCAGTGGCAATGACAGAAGCAGTAGCAGTAGTAACAACAGCAGTAGCAGTGGTAGCAGTAGTAGTAGTAAAAGTAGTAAAAGTTGCAGAAGGCAGATCATGATGACAGTGGACAAGAGTAACTAGGAATTAACTGTGATGAAGACTCAGTTGGTGATATGGTGACAAAGAGAGAGAAATGTGAAAAATACGTTGGAATAGGAAGAATAGGAGAAGGATGAGAAGAAGAAGAAGAAGAAGAAGAAGAAAAAGAAGAAGAAGAAGAAAAAGAAGAAGAAGAAGAGGAAGAAGAAGAAGAAGAAGAAGAAGAAGAAGAAGAAGAAGAAGAAGAAGAAGAAGAAGGAGGAGGAGGAGGAGGAGGAAGAGGAGAAACGAGGAAGAAAAACACATTGTTTACCGGAGACCATCAAAGCAATGGCAGAAGCAACAGCCTGTGCTTGTATGGGTTTCTTCTTGACAGTGAAGGCATCAAATGCCTTGTCGTAGCTGAATCCATCATCCAGGTTCAGGTAATAGCCCTGTATAATGTTAAAATAGGTTTTAATTAGAATTGCAGCATGTCAACTTCTAAAATTTCCGAGGCATCAAAAAAAAACATTTGTTAGCCCCTCCATCTCCATTCTTGGGTAGGCTAATTAGCCAGCTAGCTAGAAAGGCAGCATGCCAGACAGAAAATCAATCAACCAACCAACCCACCAGTAACTAGAAATACAGCCAGTACACCAGCAACTAGCTATCCAACCAACCAACCAATAATTAGATTTACAGTCAGGACACCAACGCTAGCTATTTAACCAACTAACCAACCATTCAACTTGCTATCCAACAAACCAACTAACCAATAACTAGATATACAGTCAGGACACCAACAACTAGCTATCCAACCAACTAACCAACCATACACCCAACCAGCGGACTAACTAGCCAAATTAAAAATATCTTACCAGAAGTATTGTCAGTCCGATCTTCCACAAAAAGGTGAAAAGATGTGGGTAGTGACGACCGTTCTGCAAATCAAACCGGATCTTCAGAACGACGTTCTTGAACCAGTTTTCATACTTGAGCTCACAGAACAGTCGGCCATCTGTGAAATTCTCCCAGTGAGCACAGGAGACTAACACAAATGCAGCAACAATCTCGGCATCATGGTAGGAATCTGTTGTGAATATGTAGGTGCCATTTTCTGCAATAGATAGTGCATAGAAACATCAATAGAATTACCATCAACGTCATAGTTCAGTAACACTGTATGTCTTTGGCTGACTAGTTGCTGTTGATTTATCATTTTCCTTCATCTCTGTAGGTCAGATGCATAGGGGATTGCGTGGTCTTGAGGCAAGGTGTTTGCCTCAAGTGCTAGAGGTTCCGGGTTCAATCTCCGGCAAGGGCTGGGATTTTTTAACGTGGTCTTCATCATCATCAGGTGCCTTGCCGACTGGCATGGGCGATCATGCCTTTCCATAATCTGCGATCTCCTGCAGTATGTATCAGTTCGTGTGCCGACACACCTCCATGCCATGCAACAAGACTGTCAAGCATCTTCTCTCACTGTCTTCCTCTATCCCTCCTTCCACAGATCTTTCCAGCGGTCACAACATGTTCTATTTTCCCTCTTCTCATAACATGGCCGAAAAATGATGACTGTCTCCTTCTGATGTCTGTGATGTTGTCTTCGGGCTCCCGCCTCTTTCAAAACCTCTTGGTTGCTCTTTTTGGCTGTCCAAGGTATTCTAAGAATTCTTCTGTAAAACCACATCTCTAAGGCCTCTAGAAATTGTTTGGCCTGCCTACCAATTGTCCAGGATTCACAGCCATATGTTAAAACTGGATGTATGTAGCAAGCAATAATTCTTTTTCTAACTCTCAATGACAAGGATATATTGCACAAGATGTTTTTCATTTTATAAAATGCAGTTTTTGCAAGTCCTATTCTGTTTCTTATCTCAGTTATGCATCTTCCATCTGATGTTATCCATGTGCCCAGATACCTAAAATTCTGTACTTGTCCTAAAATAACGCTATCGACTTTTATTACACAATTAGGAATAATCCGTTTCTTAGACTTGGACTTCTAATAATTTCCCCTCGTCTCTGGGTACTGAGATCAGACACTGGTGAGCATTGTTGTGCACGTAAAAAAAAAAACCTTGGCGGTTGGAAATCTACCTAAAAGTAATTTCAGGATCCTCGCCAGTGCTACAGAGCCTGTGCACTGTGCTTAGCTTCGTCCGACTTGAGTTAGAAGAAGAACGGAGCACTTATGGGTTATTACCCATGTGCCATGATGTTGATCAGTTGTTTAAAAAAAAACGGGGGAAAAAAAGGTCAGATGCAATGGACTTTATGTTTTTTCTGAGGCCTGTCCAATCAGCCAATGCAGCTTTTAAACCCGTCTTCTTTGTTTACTGGCTGTAAGCTCAGGGGGATAAAACCTGGTTTTTTCATCCATTTGGACTTTGGCTTTGTGCTGGGGCCTAAGTTCTGTGTCTTTTACTGGCTTATTTGTTAGCAATTGGTTGTTCCTTGCCGATCAAATAGCTTGAATAACTGCAGTGTTAATCAACGAGGAATGATCGACTTAGAAACAATGATATCAGGAAGGGAGTTGGCACAGAACCAATACTAAACTTTATTCGTAGACAACAAATGAAATGGTTTGGCCATGTAATAAGACTGGTATCAGACAGTGCACCACAGAGAGCAATTTTATACAAATACAGCAGTAACAGACTCAGAGGTAGACCACGCAGAAGATGGACTGCAGAAATATCAGAGAATGAAATGTACTTTCTACAAAGCTAACAGAAGGGCTAGTTCGAGAGATTTCTTCCTGCCCTGATGCCACGTGGCATTCAGGAGTAGAGAAAAGAAAAAGAAGAAGAAGAAGTGTTAATCAATCTTAGAAATGTATATTTCAACTCCATTGCCAGCGGTGAGGCCGTTTGCCGCTTGATTTTAAGGTTGCGTTTTCAGTGTCAAATTTCCACTCTAGTTACGATCATATTCAGGGTAATGGGTGCGCTTGTGGTCTGTATCTTTCCATCCCTAAAAGTAACTTTTTTCTAAAGGTATCTCAAGGAGGTTGTCACTAGAGTCATGAAGTTTGTGCTGTTGGTGTGGAGAAGTTTTTCCCTGCTGCATATTTGAGGTCCGTAGGATTCCTATCTCAAGAGTGAGAATCAAACAAAACGGTAAACACAGTTCAACCGTGTAACCATACAGCACAGTTGTATTGGAGTACCAGAAATGGTTACTGAGTAACATGTAATCCAGTGTGGGTGAGTTGTGAGTGCATTAATTTGATGTTTACCTCACACGAAAAGTTGAAAGATTCCTGATAAGAAGATAAGTAAAAAGTAAAGTAAAGAACCCTTTCTCACGCCTTCAGGTGTATTGGGCATATAGGTAAAGGTAAGTTGCGTATCCTTTACAGGATGTTGCAGAACCAACCCCAACAGCCCCTGGCTGGTTTTTCTAGGCAAATTTACGTCCATTAGTTTGCCATTGCTTTTTGGACAGTCAGCTTTCTTGATACCACTGTCGAAACCAACGCAAGGCGCATGGCCCCACAGCTGAAATCGAACCTGCCATCCTGGCATTATGAAGCGTTCGCATCGACTTAGCCACAGAGCCGACGGGTATATAGTACTGACCTATATTTTATTGACCAAATGGCACTTGGATGTGGTCAGCATCATGCCAGCCACCTTTACTTCCCAGGACTGTACCTGGTACTCACTTCAGCTGGGTCGACCTGAAAGCCAAGGTCATTTTATGGGGGAAGAAAAGTCTGACCCCTGCCAGGACCCGAACCCACCACCTTCCAATCCACAGGCAGGCGTCTGGCCACTAGACCATGGGGGCTGCCCATACAAAGATTAGGAATGCATGAATGAGACACCTGCCTATACATTTGTAGACAGAGGAGAACTGATTACAAATGAAGAGTAAACCATGGGACATATCAGTTCATCAATTAGTTATAGAGAAATCTGCATATGCACAGGCAGAAATGTAAAATTATTTAATCTTCTGATGTGTCAGGCATTTAGTGGAGACATTTAGTGGTGGTCTCCTTTCTTCACCCATATAAGGGTGGCTGGCACAATGTCTTGTGGTTTAAAGCTAGTATGTGATATGTGCTCTTTTGGTAAAACACATCCTTTTCAGCAAGCCATAATTAGTTGCCTGTTACGACATGGTGAAAATATGGGGGTGACTGCAGTCAAGCAGGCTGCCCGGCCGAAACGTTACATTGTGTTGTTTTGTGCACGTTTTTCTGCTTCCCCATTTTGTTGAGCTTTTTAGTCTAATTTCTCTGGAATTCCTGTTATGACATGCTTGTCAAAGGGCAGTGAGCCCATTCTCTTCCCCCCCATAACAGATGGGGCTTTAAAACCTATACGAGGTTCTAGCATGGTGATACAGCCCTCGATGAGTGGCATTGACTAATGCCATTCTTTATGAGTGCAGAATGTCTTTAATACCTTCAATCTAAATTCCTCTTGGAAACCTTACTCTATTGTACCATCTCGTTAGTTGTAGCCACTTGTTTAGTAACCGGTGTTGCTGTATCCTAGCAAGATGCTTAAACTGATATCTCTCTCTCTCTCCCTGTTTTCTCTCTCTTTCTCTCCACTCTCTCTGCCTCACTTTTGCCATCTATCTACCTGACTCTTATCATCTCTATTTCTAGGTCTATTTCTCTGTCTGTTTATGTGCCTCTTTGTCTCTATAATGTCTCTGTAATTATTTCATCTCCCCCCTCCCCCCTCCCTTTCTGATAAATATGAATAAATAAGAGAAATATGTAATAAAATAATGCAGTTTTCACTTACGGTCATCAAAATATCCCTTCACAATAATCAACGGGATGACAGAAATCTGAAAGAGCATCATGAAGAAGTCAAGAACATATCTGAGAATCTTGATGCCTGTCCCCTGATAGTTACACTGCAAACACAGTCCAGTTGTGGTCTGGAAGTCCGAACTGGACATCACAAACTTCAGCACCGATGGCAGGATGGCGGTGGCACTCAGCAACATCACAGACCTGATGATGTCCAGGTTGGGAAGGACGCGGAAGACAAGAAGACACAATCCAACTGCATGGCAGGTCTCCATGAAGATCACCTGAATAAGGTAAACATGAAAGAAGTGGAAAATTATGGAAACCTGTGATGTAGAAGAATGGATGCACGTGGTCTGTACAAAATATATCTGACTTTCTAAAAATAAATGTGTACCAAAAACTGTGTGTAGCAAGACGTGTGTACCCTGTGTACCCTCTCCACATTAAAGGTTAGTAACAGTGTACCACTGCTGTCTTTGGGAAAATTATGTTTGGTGAGGCCCAAATCCCTTCTATGGTGTGACTCTCTTACTATAGTCCAAAACAAAATAATAGTAGAAAAAAAAATCAACCATCTGCCATGGAAGTCTAATTTTAATAGTCATGAAACTGCATTCATTAACCTCTAAACGACAGCGACGACTTAATCTGATACAAATCAAGCAAGTACCCGTCACCTACATTTTATTTCCGTGACCACAAGCACCGCAAGCTGGGTACTCAGTTTCCTTGTGCCCCCCCCCCCCCCCTCATATTTTTAGGGACAAGCTGAGCTTCCCAATAATTAGCGTAACTTCTTTGTCGTAGGTGGCTATTTTACACTTTTATCCAGCAACTTCTATACACTGCGGTTAGAATAAACAAAACAGACACAAAAGACATTTTCCCTGTATTTTTTTTCTTCATGGCTGTACATATATGTGTGACCATACACATGTCAGACATTCTACCAGGTAGATAGAAGTACAGTTTATATTGGAAAAACATCAGTTAAGTGATAAAACGTTGATATAATAAATACATGCTTTTACAAACTATTAATTTATTATGAGTATACACACAGATACAAATTTACAAAGTATTTGCTTTACAAAGTATTTGCAACAAGTAAACAGACGGACATTTACATAATTTGCAATGAGCAAATAAACAGACAAAAACAACAGACAATACTTGCCCAGAGCCAAGTTGACACTGATGGTCTTTTAAAATTTCCAAAGCAAATTTTGGCCAGTGCAAACAGCCAACCCAGACCATAGGGTATACAGAGAGCAACGATCAGAAACAGGAAAGCTACTTGCTGAAAGTGACGAAATAAAATTAATTGATTAACTATACCACTGAATAAAATATATTCAGATCAGGATAATCTCAAACAGGAGCATCTTCCTCTTCTTTGTCGTTCTCCCTGTCAGTAGTTTTCAGACCACAGGCCTCTGAAAGTCTGTGTTGTGACACAGCCTGGGTTTCCACCCGCAACACCTGTATGTAAAGAACTTGTCTGTAGCACATGTTCAGTGTTCTGTGGTGCCTGTACATATGGGCAAAGGTTTGAATCTCCAGTCATAAATTTGTTGTACATTAGGCGGTGATGTCCTAATATCCTACCCCAAAAAAGGGAAATCCACAGGTCACGGGACAGTCTAATATTTCAGGGCGACGTAGATAGGCTGCAAGCATTCTTGGGACCTAGGCTGCACTCTTTCGTGAGACATAGGGGGTTGGGGTTAAGGCCAGTTCTGGATGTTTTGGGGTCATTAAAAGCATCAGAAAGCAGGGAAACCAAGTCTTACCACCCTCTAAAATATTAGACTGTCCTATGACGTCATCTAGAGTAGAATATTACAAAAGAACCCATTTGGCTGAAGAGTCCATTGTGTCCATTATGCAGTCTAAATATAACGGTTTGTTTCTTTCAAGCACAAGTATACATCAGAATAAATAACTAATTGATATGTTTATGAAGACATATCACATTGATCTTTACAAGACTAAATATAAAGGTCCTGTGTTTTCCTCTGACCATACTGAATGACTATTTTGCATCTAAAGGATAGACATGATATTTGGGACCAGTCATATGTAAATAAAAAAGACCTTTCCCATGCTTTAACACGAATTAAGATGTAGTGAAAGTTTACACTGTAGGCGTATTAGGCATATAGGGCTAGACCTATATTTTATCGACCAATAGCACTCTGTGGGTGTTGTGGTCAACATCACACTGGCTGCCTTTACTTCCCAGAATTTTACCTGGTGCTAATTGAAGGCTGGGTCAACCTGGAAGTCGATGCTATTAAAAAAAAGGTTAGGCTCTGCTGGAATCTGAACCCACGACCTTCAGGTTTGCAGGCAAGCACGAAACAACGTTGGTTCCCAGAAATCCCATGCATTCAATTTAAATTATGTGATGTAACCACAAGGAAGGCTAGCGAAATACTTCTACCTTTAGGAACATTAACTAATGAGGTCCCAGTCTCTTTCCCAGTGTGACTCTCATACCACAGACAGAAAACCTTGATAATTTTTTTTAAAGATCAACCATCAATCGGGAAAACTACACCCTGGTGCTCAATGATTATGGGATTGTTAGACGCATTTACTAACCTCATAGTTGCAGATGCAGACTTTAGTATGTGTACAAGGATGACATTTCCCACCATTCCTATAGGTATTGTGGCCATGTTATGAGAGTGGTCCAAAACAGTGGCGAGGTGTGATTAATTTGCATGTGTGAGCGTTAGCAGGTAGCGATTACACTGGAGGGGTATCACATGATTTTTTTCCTTTTTGTGAATTCACGATAAATTAACATCATTGTAAATGACAGCTTTTTTCACGTTATAGTTTCTGCGTGAGTCTCATTGTCACACTGTGACCGTTGCGTTCGCTGTGTTAATATTAATATTCTTAACAAGGTTAACGTGCTTGGCCAGGCATAAGTGGGGAAGTTGTAATAAATAATAAACAGTAGTAATATAGGGATTTTAAAAAAATGCCTTTTTCTGTTGCAATCGCAAGTATAGGCAGCGATTCCTGCTGTTACATGCACACCTCGTCACTGGTCGAAACATGCTGGCCTAGGGTTCAAATCCTCATCAAGATGGATATTAAAATTGACCTTGACTCTCATGTGGACCCAAATTAAAATGGGAACCAGGAAAGACAGCAGGTGTGATTTCGACAGTATAGCAAATCGATTACAACGAAATATGACGGGAAGTAAAAGCGGTCTGTGAGAAAAGTACTTGAGGGAAATAAAGAAAGGTATTTCATCAGTTCAGTTCAGTCAGTCATTACCTTTATGTTTGCTCCATTTGAGGCGAGGTGTACCTTATCATGTTTAAGGTTTGTAGTCAGAAACAATAAGCCAAGCTAAGAAAAGAGTTAAATAAAACATGGAATTATAATGTGAAATGAAAGCAGTAAATGGTCTTATTTTGACTTTTGTGTTCTACATGGTATCTTCTTCTTCTTCTTCTTCTTCTTCTTCTTCTTCTTCTTCTTCTTCTTCTTCTTCTTCTTCTTCTTCTTCTTCTTCTTCTTCTTCTTCTTCTTCTTCTTTTTCTTCTCCATCTTCTTCTTCTTCTTCTCCTTCTCCTCCTTCTTCTTCTTCTTCTTCTTCTTCTTCTTCTTCTTCTTCTTCTTCTTCTTCTTCTTCTTCTTCTTCTTCTTCTTCTTCTTTTGTAAGTATCTGGACTGGCTCTAGTTGCTGCTGATGCTTCTTCTTGATACTGTCGTTCCATTATTTGGGTGATTTTCCCTTGTTCCTTGTTTATTATATTTGTCTGTCATGGATCTCTAAGGCAGCTGGTGCCCCAGAAGTCACATCAGATGACCAAACCATTTCAACTGTTGCTCTTTAGTGAAATGCACGCACAGTTGTAGTCCTAGTCTTTTTCTAACTTCATTTTTAATTTCATTTGGGTTCGTCACCCTGGCAGCTCATCTAACAAATCTATCTCTGTGATGATAGGCATACAGTTAAACAGATTATCAGTAACAGAGATGGGGTTAACTTGCTTCCCCGGTACTACAGTTTTGTGTAGTCACAGGTTTTCAGTGTGTCTTCTACATTTCCGTCTGCCTCTTGATATTTCCATTTTCAGTTGTATGCTCTCTGCCCACATTCTTCTTCTTCTTCTTTTTTCCTACTACCTACGTCAGAAAGTGTTACATAGAGAGAGAGAGAGAGAGAGAGAGAGAGAGAGAGAGAGAGAGAGAGAGAGAGAGAGAGAGAGAGAGAGAGAGAGAGAGAGAGAGACAGACAGACAGACAGCAGACAGACAGATAGATGTTTCCTGTCGTTTGCTAGTTGCTTGTGTTGATGGCATATTGTTTTTCTGTAATGTCTCTTTCACTTCCCCCCCCCCCCCCCCAACTCATCTCTTTCTTGTTCAGTCTCTCGACTTGTAGCCTGCTGTTCTCATACAGTATGCTCAAAGTGGACCTATTGACTATTTGGTATTCGGCCGAATAGTTGCGGTCGGGCCGAAATACGAATAGTAGTTACCTTACACCCGCTTCTTCATACACAGCCTTAATACTCACAACATAGAACAATTGATTTTGTTGAAAGCTAATGCAGCTTTCTTGCATTAACTAAGCTGTCAGTGACAATTTCCAAGTTTAGTTACTTGTTATAATACTTAGGATTATTTCATTCCAAGTTATTAGTTACCACAGACTAACTGAAGGATGCAAAACATAAAATGTTTTTAAATGTTTTCTTTTCTGCACGAATACTAACTAGACATGGAAAGAATATAAACTCCGGCCACATCCAAGTCGATAATATGAAATCAAACGAACGGAAACATATAAGTACGTGGGTGCAAACTTCAACTGCTCCAACTGCTGAGAGAAGAAATACAATCTAGAATACAATCTAAAAATTAAGTATACTATGCCCTTCAACATCTGCTAGAGTCAAAGTGTCTGTCTCGCAACACCAAGATCAAAATACATAAAACGTTGATTAGACCAGTCGTGTTATATGGCTCTGAAACTTGGAGCACAACTAAAAGAGATGAGGTCTTATTACAGGTTTTAGAAAATAGTCTTACCACAAATCTTTGGACCCATCGAAGATGCTAGCAGCGGGGAATGGAGAGTGAGAAGCAACAACGAAACGCATAATCTGTTTAGATCACCATTGATCACTGGCATCTTGAGAGCTAACAGGCTAAAATGGTTGGGGCATATTGTAAGAATGTCAGATGACAGGGAAGTAAAAACTGTATACACCTGAGAGAGGAATGGGCGTAGACCACGAGGCAGATACAAAAGAATTTCGAGAGATAATGTCCAGCCAGACCTGCAAACAACTGGTGTCACAAATTGTGACGAGAAGGCTAGCCAGAGAGATGACTGGAGACGAGGGATATCTGCAGCAGTAAACCTCAAGGGCTCAGAATGCTAAAGAAGAAGATGACTATTCTGTGCTACTTATGTAAAGTAAAAGTTCAGCATACATTTGGCATTATGAATGTGTGTTTTTTTAATAGATATATTTTATACACAATACACTATTCGTATTCGTATTTGGCCGAATAGTGAAAATCACTATTCAGCACAGCCCTAGTTTATATACAGTTTATTTGTTAATGGCTAACCAAGTTACTGTTGATTGTAATCAGGTCTTTACATTTCTGGTGAACAGATGTGCTGGACATGGTTTTTTTCATATTTATATTTTAGTCAGTCGAGTCAGTTTTGGGAATGTGTATGTGTGTGTTTGTGTGTATGTGTGTGTGTTTGTGTGTATGTGTGTGTGTGTGTGTGTGTGTGGGTGTTAAAAAAGTTAGTTAGTTAGTTAGTTGTGTTATCATCATTGCACTCCAGACATGTCCATAGGTGCTCAGATCCTCCCCTCAGTATGAACCCCAACGTCCAATGGCTAATAGTACCAGTTCTATGTTGATTAACAAGTCTTCTGGCGTTTCTGGTGTGTGTCTCGTTTTTTGCTATGCTGATCTTAATTCCCAAGTCTGCCATTCTGGCGAGTGATGTGGATTCACTGCCACCAAAGTCCTCTTTCCTTCCCATTTGTCTGAGGGCATTGATAATATCAGCATGATCCATAGGCTGACCGTCGGTAGTGATAGCGGATCCAGCCAACCTGTCAGCTCTTTCATTTCCATTGACGCCTGTGTGTCCCGGAACAAAAATAAAGGTGACTCCACGCACGGTGGACTTCTGTAATGATTCAAGCCATTGTCTTCACACCGAACCTGCCTGAACCCTCCGGATCAAATTCATTGAATCACTGAGTATACATACATGGGTGTATTTTTGTGTTTCAAGCCAGGCAAACGCTTGCATCACTACCATAACTCCATCGTCATGCTGCTAATTGTCATGGAGAAGGCGCCGTTGGCTTCCTCGACTGTTCTGCCCGCTGAGCGTGCTGTAAATGCCCATGCGCTTCTTTTTTTGGCGTATAACGGATCCGTCTGTGTAGATTAGTGCATCTGCTTCGTCTAAATTTTTACTGATGAGGGCATTGACCTCTGCATTAACAGCAACAGGATTCTCTTCTCTACATCGCCTGTTGAGTGTGGCAGTACAGGAAATAGACGCATGAGGCACAGGTATCCACTCTGCACCAGGTATGATGTCGGTTAAGCTGCATATTTGCCTAATAACATCTTCTGTTAGAAGAGTAACACCACTGACCACTCAACTAATTATGTGTCTGCAGAAATAATATGTGTTAGGCCAAAAGAGGCTGATATTGCAGCCTAGTTTAAACCGCAATGTCCATCTGTTATATTAGGGCCAAAGCTGAATAATAATAATAATAATAATAATAATAATAATAAAAATAATAATAATAATAAAAAGAAGAAGAGGAGGAGGAGGATAAAGACGAGGAGAACTCTTAACTTAAGTCAAGGCAGATAACCCCTGTATGCAACAATTAGGGCAGATAACCCCTGTATGCAACAATTAGGGCAGATAACTCCTGTATGCAACAGTTAGGGCAGATAACTCCTGTATGCAACAGTTAGGGCAGATAACCCCTGTATGCAACAATTAGGGCAGATAACTCCTGTATGCAACAGTTAGGGCAGATAACTCCTGTATGCAACAGTTAGGGCAGATAACCCCTGTATGCAACAATTACCTTCTGAAAAACGAAGCTGCCCAGACACAGAAGGAAAAGGAGAATATACACAATGGATTTGATGACCATCAGTATGGGCTGCTCATGTACGTCGTATCGTTCTTCTTCCTCGTTCAGCTCCTGAGTTATGTCCCATGCTCTGTGAGAGGGAAATGGAATAAGTTCATCAATTATTCAGAAATCCAACTTCATAGCAAGCTGGTCAGGTATATTTGGTCCACTCTCCTTGTCAGCGAAAACCACACACACATGCATGCACATGCATACACACATGTGCACACACACATGCACACCCACTCACACACACATACCCACACATACCGACACACACCAACACACACTCACCCACACACATGCACACCCACCCACATGCATGCACACACATCTGCACCTACACACACATGCACCCAGACACACCTACACTAACACACGCCCACATGCACGCACACACACACACACACAAGAAATGTCCATAGCTGTCTTTGTGAGAAAGAAAAATGGAAACTGACTGCAGTCTTCCCAATAGTCTTCAGTTGCAAAAACCATCAATAAATTGTAAGACAGCTGCAGACAGTGCCAGCACAAACAGTCTATCACCAGAATTGCAATTCTTGGTCGGCAGTTGCATGAAGTTCCATCATTTCTGTGGCAATATACCACTCACCATTATCTTAATCTGCAGTTCACGACACTTGACGACACATACCACACTGGGCAAAATCGAAAAGTATTCCAAGTAGAAACCGCACAGTCTGGTGCCATGGACTCAACTCTGTATAGGCGACAGGTCTGTAAACTTTCTGTCCAAATATGGTGAAAATGCAACAGCCAACAGGAGCTAGAAGCAAATACAGTAACTTGCCAAAACTAACTATTGGATCCCTATTATGCCTGGACTGGAAGCCCACAGGAAAGGAAACCTACTTTTAAAATAACCACAGGAGATGAACATACCGGAAAGGATTAACTAGGATAACAAACGCCTGTAGTTGGAAAATATCGCAGCCATGTTGTAAACAGGCACAACACATTTACATCTTCAGATGAAGGAAGAAGAAGAAGAAGAAAAAGAAGAAGAAGAAGAAGAAGAAGAAGAAGAGGAAAAAGAAAAATATGTGTTAACTACAGTGAATCCACATACAGATTGTACTGAAAAATTATGATTTTTTTCTCTATGATTCTTAACACATTCAGTCTCAGACACCAGTTGTTTTAACCCATTGTCTTTCTTATGAAATAATATCTGTTGTGTTGAGTGTTGACGTTCTTCTCCCTTCCAACGTGGCAAACCGAAACAAAAAGAACATTGAGCAGGTTAGGGTGGGAGATCATGGGCTCCATTACACATAACTGGTAATAATGGGATCCAAGTCCTATAGAAGTGCGATATATTATAAATATATAAATATATATTCATAGATTTATTTGTCCGGTTTTGCCCAGGATAATGAAAGAAAGTTTTATTCTCCCATCCCCTTGTCCAGCTTTATAATGCTTTAACCAACCCCAAAACATCTAGAACTGGCCCTAACCCCAACCCATGAGAAAGTGGAGCTTAGGCCCCACGACTGCATGCAGCCTATCTACCAGCCCCTGACATATTAGACTGTCCTGTGACCTGTGGATTTCCCCAGTTTGGGGTAGGATATTAAGAACACACCATAATTTGTACAGGGTGTGGGAGCTGGCCCCAAGATGGAATGGTAGGAGTCTCCTAGACCTGGTTAAGCTTTACCTCCTTACAGCTGAGAAAGATTGTTGGGGTGTTGGGGGGGGGGGGGGGTGTCAATGCCTCAAAAGACTTGAGTCTTCAGTTTTTAACACCTATGTTCCTCACTTATCAGTTATTTGTAAGCATCAGTTATATGTGTTTATAATACAATAAAGTCATTGCATATGCTGTTCCCAAAACCTGTTGCACAGTTCCATCTCTTTTACATCTTCTTCTTCGATCCTTCTATCAGAAAACTTATATCAGCCCATCATGCAGTCCATATCTTCTCGTGTACCATATAGTACAGCTCCATGGTGCTCAGGAACTTAGAGTTGCCTACACTAATATATACAGCAAAGACACATATGCCACTTACGGCGCTGGAGCCGCTTCCTTAGGCTCCTCAATTGGGGTCTTCACACTTGTTTCATCTTCTGAACTCTCGCCGGCTGATTCTGCTGTTGTGCGAATTCTTTTAGGAGAAAATAAGTAACAAGAGAAAGCATGTCACTCCTGCAATTTCATTCATATAGTTTAAAAATGATTGGAAAGACTGAATATAGAAGAATGAATGAATGAAACAAACTTTATTCTTAAAGGGTCACAAATTGGGCAAGCAGGCCCATTTTACATTTGGCCCTTTTAAAAAATAGTCATTCACACTTGTTGTATTTTTCAATAAGCATGTTATATTTATATGATAATGTGCATATTATGAATATCAAGGAAAAAACACAAAAGCATGGGTAGTAAAATGCATGCACACACTAGCGCATGCACACACACACACACACACACACCTGTGCACAAGCACACACCCCCTCACACATGCTCACCCACTCACTTGAACACACATATATACACATCGACATACCTTTTACACACACACACGTAAACACACCCCCATTCACCCACATACATACATACCTACCTACCCACACATACACACACATTCCACCCACATACATACACACAGATACACACATGCACACAGAGACACACCCACTGAAACAAATGCACACACACAAAAACACACCTATGCGCACAGACAAACACACACACAGATACACACACACATAGACACACACATGCAAACACACAGACAGAAGAGGCAGAGACAGATCACAAGAGATGATCTTTGATGGACTGAAGCTGTGGCCTAGAAAACTATCATAGGTGAAACTGATTCAAAATATCACAGAATAAAATCTGGGGAGAGACATGAGCACCTATGTCACCTGGCAGGGCACATAATGATGATGAGTGTACTGTAGTCTTTTTCTAATGACGGACTTTCTCACTCTATTAACACATGTGGGCTCGCTCTCCCATTGTCCCATTCTTATAGCCCATGTATTCTAGTCCTTCTTCTTCCCTTTCTTATAGCACATGTATTCTGGTCCTTCTGTCTTCTCTTTCTCATAACACATGTGTAATAGTTCTCTATTTTCCTATTCTTATAACACATGTGCATTAGTTCTTTATCTTCCCATTCTTATAACACATGTACATTAGTTCTCTATCTTCCCATTCTTATAACACATGTGCACTAAAATAGTTCTCTATTTTCCCATTCTTATAACACATGTTCGTTAGTACTCTATCTTCCCATTCTTATAACACATGTGCACTAGTTCTCTATCTTCCCATTCTTATAACAGATGTGCACAAGTTCTCTATCCTCCCATTGTTATAACACATGTGCATTATCTCTTTATCTTCCCATTTTTATAATACATGTGCACTAGTTCTCTATTTTCCCATTCTTATAACACATGTGCACTAGTTCTCTATCTTTCCATTCTTTATAACACATGTGCACTAGTTCTCTATCTTCCCATTCTTAAAACACATGTGCACTAGTTCTCTATCTTCTCATTCTTATAACACATGTGTACTAGCTCTCTATCTTCCCATTCTTATAACACATGTGCACTAGTTCTCTATTTTCCCATTCTTATAACACATGTGCAATAGTTCGCTATCGTCCCATTCTTATAACACATGTGCACTAGTTCTCTATTTTCCCATTCTTATAACACATGTGCACTAGCTTTCTATCTTCCCATTCTTAAAACATATGTACACTAGTTCTCTATCTTCCCATTCTTATAACACATGTGCACTAGTTCTCTATCTTCCCATTCTTATAACAGATGTGCACTAGTTCTGTATCTTCCCATTATTATAACACATGTGCACTAGCTCTCTATCTTCCCATTCTTATAACACATGTGCACTAGTTCTCTATCTTTTCATTCATATAGCACATGTGCACAAGCTCTCCCATCTTAAAATCCTTGTGACATGTAAGTGCTAGTTCCTTTGTCTTTCCATTCTTATAACAACTGTAGGTTAGTTCTTCTATCTTCCTATTCTTGTAACACACACATGCAAGCTCTATATCTTCCAGTAAATAATCACATTACACAAGCACACATTATCCAGAATTAATTGATGAATGTCCACTTCCATGCTACCAGCTGGTGACTACCTACACTCCCAGCTCAATGTAATTTGGCTTCTACACAAAATCTGACAGCTCCGCTAGCACTCTGACCTACTTATCTCCCCTCCCCAGTGTTTTGCAGGATGTTAACCTGTCTGATGATGTCTTCCGCCTGAGCCATAATGACTTTTTTTGTTTAATCAACCATATCCAGCACTTCGTGCAAAGGATGGTCTGTGTTTGCAGCTATTCTGAGGTATGAATTCAAATGCTGCACCTTGAGCCTACATGCAACAGTCGGCAAACCCAGGATGTGGCACCACCACTACACAAGCACACTGTCAAACAGACACATACTCAGTGCTAGAGGATGCTGTGGTCTTGTTGTAGATGTAGTCATCTTGTAGAGATCCTGGGGTAGAAGTCTCCACGATCGTCTCCATTGGCACAGAGAGGATCTAGGACACAATTAGAGGAAGGCAGATAAGTTAGAGGAAAACAGGTACATGAGAGAAAGACAATTAGAAGAAGATGATGAGTTAGAGGAAGACAATAAGAGGCAGACAAATAAGTTAGAGAAAGGCAGACAACTTAGAGAAAGACAGATAAGTAAAGGAAGACAGATAAAGGAAGACAGATACTTTAAAAGAAGAGGACAAATTAGGGAAACAGATTAGTAGAGGACGATGGATAAATTAAAGCGACAGATAAGTTAGAGGACGCCATATATTTAAGATAAGAAGAGATAGGTTAGAGGACAACAAATAGAGAGCAAAAGGCAGACAGGTAGAGAAAGATTTATATATATATATATACATTTTCAAAATTTAATTACCAGGCTTCACCTGGGAAATTGAAAAAGTCCTATTCTTCCTTCTGCATCTTGGTCTCTACAACTGCCCTATATGTAAATCTAATGAAAGTAGGGGTCAAAATAAAACCTATATTTAATATTTCCTTCTCTACTTCATCTTTGTCTCCACTGCTGCCGTATCTTTAGAAATTGCCCTTAAGTGCACCCAAGACATCTCCTGTAATACTAACACCAGTACTGAACAGTTTGGGAGACAGAAAAATGTACTGTCTCAGACACATATGAATATGTGGTTTCAAGGAAGATAACGGTGAAATATAATTTTGAAATTACTTTCTCAATAGCAATAGAAAAACAGCATTCAAAGGGATATAAATCTGACACAAATTTACTTTTACTAACTGTTGCAATAAATAAAGAAATGCACAATAAGCTAGGTCGCCAATATGACTATTAGATTATTCATTGTAGTCATAATGACAAATGAAAATTAAACCTGTGTACTGGTCACAGTTTGGGAGGGGTTAACACTTCATTCTTTCTGAAAGTATTCTCAAGATAAATATGACATTTCTTGTACCTTTACCTTAAAAAAAAAACACACTGCTCTTCTCCATTTTATTTTTTCAATTGTGCACCTTTTTCTTCTCATGATAATTCTCATTAATATTTTAGTTACATGACTCATTAAACTAACTGTTTGATGTTCTCCACATTCCACTACACCAAATGTTTTTGGTAAAGTTATGAAAAGAGATTTTAAAAGGTCATCAGTGACATGTCCACTGTTATAAATATCATTGAACATTGTTTAGAATAAACACATGAAATTCATAAAATTTTCATGATTTGTAGTATAAATATAATGGAGAAAGATTTGTCTGATGTAGTTTACAGCTAGGCTGCAATATCTATGCATTATGTCAAATTATGTGCGATTTCAGGTAATCCATAATTAGGGACCTTTTATTATATGCTTGTTAGGGAAGTGGGTCTAATCCCCCCCCCCCCCCCCCCCCCCCAACCTTCCTCAAACGGGAAATGTACGCACACTAGGGTTGTAAAAGAATTGATGAATGGTAAACGGTTTCTGAAGGACACACAATCTTACCGCCATTTGGTCGTTGAGTTCCTCCTTCAATACATCAGCCATTAATAGCCTCTCTCTGCCTGTTTTGAGTTTAAACCTATCCATTTCTTTCACTCTCATCTCCTCTTCTTCTCTCAGTCTCTCTTGCTCCTGCTGCTGTCGTAGATTCTCTAATTCTGATTCTAATGCCTTCTGCACAGATTCTTTCATAAATATCTGACGAAAAAAGTCAAAGGTTATGAATTAACTTATGCAAACTGTACGAACAAATGAACAAACAAACTTATTTGTTCCCCCCAAACGCTTACAAAATGGGCATGCAGGCCTGTCTGACATTAGGCCCTTTCAAGTGCTCATCTCTCAGACGGCAATTGTATTTTATGTATCAGGCACTCTATGTTCGTGTATCCAAATGTGTATTCAAAGAGGTATGACCATAGGCACATGAGGTTTGATTATTAAAAACAGAACGGTTTGACCAGTCGCTCTACTCTTGTTGAGCTACTGAGAAGGAGATCGGAGCACCTATGGATCTGTCTGCAACGCTGTGATGATAGTCTTCACTAATTACTAACAACTAAAGATGTAGTATGACTGGGCGAATTGGAGGGAAAGTGCAAAAAAAAAGGGGGGGGGGGGCGCTGGTTATGAATGTTGACACAAAGAAAACATTGAGGGAGAGATCAGCTCCAGTGATAATTTTCTGGAGGGTAATGGGGGCCTCAGTGGTGCAGAATGCTAATAAAATAGAATAATGCATTTAAAATAGTATGAAATGCATAAACACTACCCCCCCCCTCCCCCCCCCCCCTTCTTTCCTTTACAAAATATGAGTCTCTAACACTACACAGAGTTGACTGCTCTATACAAAATATGAGTGTTTAACACTACACAAAGTTGACTGCTCTATACAAAATATGAGTCTCTAACACTATACAGAGTTCATTGCTCTATACAAAATATAAGTCTCTTAAACTATACAGAGTTGATTGCTCTATACAAAATATGAGTCTCTAACACTACACAGAGTTGATTGCTCTAAACAAAATATAAGTCTCTAACACTATACAGAGTTGATTGCTCTATACAAAATATGAATCTCTTAAACTATACAGAGTTGATTGCTCTATACAAAATATGAGTCTCTTAAACTATACAGAGTTGACTGCTCTATACAAAATATGAGTCTCTAACACTATACAGAGTTGATTGCTCTATACAAAATATAAGTTTCTTAAACTATACAGAGTTGATTGCTCTATACAAAATATGAGTCTCTTAAACTATACAGAGTTGATTGCTCTATACAAAATATGAGTTTCTTAAACTATACAGAGTTGATTGCTCTATACAAAATATGAGTCTCTAACACTATAAAGAATTGATTGGTCTATACAAAATATGAGTCTCTAAAACTATACAGAGTTGATTGCTCTATGTAAAATATGAGTCTAACACTATACAGAGTTGACTGCTCTATACAAAATATGAGTCTCTTAAACTATACAGAGTTGATTGCTCTATACAAAATATGAGTCTAACACTATATAGAGTTGATTGCTTTATACAAATATGAGTCTTAAACTATACAGAGTTGATTGCTCTATACAAAATATGAATCTCTTATAAACTATACAGAGTTGATTGCTCTATACAAAATATCAGTCTCTTAAACTATACAGAGTTGATTGCTCTATACAAAATATGAGTCTCTAAAACTATACAGAGTTGATTGCTCTATACAAAATATCAGTCTCTTAAACTATACAGAGTTGATTGCTCTATACAAAATATGAGTCTCTGACACTATACAGAGCTGATTGTTGTAAAAAAAAATGTCAATCTAACACTATATACATCTGATTGGTTTATACAAAATGTCAATCTAACACTATATACCCAATGAGCCAATGGCGTAAAAGACTTCCCAAATTAACTGTTTTATTGGTTGCTTGAACACGCTGTAAACTTCATTATTTCAAACACAAGAATGTGTTGCACTCACCTGAGTTTGGCCCACTTTATAGTCTGTATCATCCATACTGGCAACACATAGAATGTCATGGAAAAGATCAGACTTGGAGTTGGGGTCTGCTAAATCTCCATATCTTAAAAAAAAAAAGGTAATGACAGTAATTTTTAGTAAAGTAATTGAGTAATCAGGTAATCACAGTTCTAAATTTGTAGCAAACAGTGGTGCTATATTAATATCTTACCACAAACAGGAGAAATCCACAGGTCATGGTAGATACACTGCATGCATTTGTGGGACCTAGGCTGCACTCTCTTGTGGAATAGGTGGGTTGGGGTCAGGGCTAGTTGTAGATGTTTTGGGGTCCTGAAAAGCCAGGAAACTCTAAAATGTTGGACTGTACTGTGACATCATCTGGGGTAGGATATTAATAAAGAACCCAAACAGTTCACTCCATAGTTTCTCTGTTCCTGTACCAAGGAAGACCACACATAATTTCCATCACTGCCCTTTATAAAAATAGACACAGACCGTGGTCTCAGCAAAGCTAATAGAACACACATTAACGGCATAAGGCAGCTACCAGAAGTGCCAACACAAACAGTTCGACACTAGATATGCAGTTCATCATCGATGAAAGCAGCAATTACAACAGATCAGTAGTTATGACTCTGTAGCTTAATAGCTTAATGTTTCCATTCTTATGTTGTATGCTCTTGCAACCCGTCGCTTTTCTAAGATCATCTAAGATATCTAGAGCATATTTTGTTGAGCATTTAGAACCACTTCTGGTTTACTTGATCTGGCAGAGATTCATCCTGAAAATGCACACTGTATATAGTATTATTATAGGCTTATTTACTGTTAATTTACTGGCACACACAATATTGAACATTGAATTCAGTACAACTCACCGTCTTCGAAACATCTCTTTGGACAATCTGATAGGAAAACGGAAAGTTCGAATCCTGGCAATTTCCTTGACTCCATTGTAGCGCAGCTGTGCGATCACTCTTTCTCTGGAAAATACTCCTGGCATTTGCATGTCATTTGGCTTGATGCATCTTTCAAAAGAGACATACAAATGACAAGGGTTAAAGACACGCATATGCTCTTGTTACCTTCTTATATCATGAACAAAACATACTGTCTATGTTTCTAATTAGAGTTCAGCTTTCATCTGTCTTGAGGTAGACTGTCTCATTTGTTTTGATGTAACTCAACAGACACAAAACTATGACATCTGTCTCATCAGGTAACCCATCACAACCCAAATATGACAATTATTTCATGATATAACTCAACACAACCCAAGCTATGGCATTTGTCTCAACATGTAACTCAGCTGAACTAAAACTATGACATCTGTCTTTTCATGTAACTCAACATAGCCCAAACTATGGCATCTATCTCATCATGTAACTCAACACAACCCAAAAATGGCATCTATCTCACCTTGTAACTCAACACAACCCAAACTATGGCATCTGTCTTATCATGTAACTCAATTAAACCAACAACATGGCATTCGTCTTATCATGTAACTCAACACAAAATAAACTATGACATTTGTCTCATCACTTAACACAATTGAAACTATGACATCTATTTCATAATTAAATCAACACAGCCCAAGCTATGACAACTGTTTGATGATGTAATTAAATACAACCTAAACTATGACAATTATTTCATGATGCTACTAAACACAACCCAAACTTTGACAATTGTTTCATGATGTAACTTAACACATCACATCTATTTCATGATGTTGTAAGAAAACAAGAATTGGCTTGAGACTGAGAAAATCTCATAGAGATGTTCAACAAAATTTTTTTTTTTAAATATGACTACCATGTGTACCAGGACGTGACTGAGTTGGTTAGGGCCCTATGCTCTATTGCAAAACTGAGGACAGACAAGAATTAACAATTCTGATTAGTCTTCATAACAAACCTGTTGAGGAATTCTTACCTGACAAAGAAGGGATGTGCTCCTCTCATTGCGTTCAGTAACTCATCCATAGAGTTCTGGAGAACATGAGCATGGACTTTCAAGAAGGTCACAAATATCATTATAAAAATGTCAAAGAAAAAACAATGAATAAAATAAACAATGTAACAGATGTGTCAATACCAACATAACATATACAGACATATAATGTAAAGAGCAGGCTAGAAGCAGTAGCATTAGAAGAAGGAGAAGAAATTTAAAAAAGAAGAAAAAAATGTAGAAGAAGGAGGAGGAAGAAGTAAGAAAAATAAGAACGGCAGGAGTAGGAGGGGGAGCAAGAAAATGAGCAGGAGCAAGAGCAGGAGAAGGGAGGGGAGGATGTAATAATAATAATATAGTAATAATAATAATAATAATATCAATGTATACCTAATAATCATAATAATAATAAGACGAAGAAGAAGAAGAAGAAAAAGAAGGAGAAGAAAAAGAAGAAGAAGAAGAAGAAGAAGAAGAAGAAGAAGAAGAAGAAGAAGAAGAAGAAGAAGAAGAAGAAGAAGAAGAAGAAGAAGAAGAAGAAGAAGAAGAAGAAGAAGAAGAAGAAGAAGAAGAAGAAGAAGAAGAAGAAGAAGAAGAAGAAGAAGAAAAGAAAAAAGAAGAAGAAGAAGAAAAGAAAGAAAGAAGAAGAAGAAGAAGAAGAAAGAAGAAGAAGAAGAAGAAGAAGAAGAAGAAGAAGAAGAAGAAGAAGAAGAAGAAGAAGAAGAAGAAGAAGAAGAAGAAGAAGAAGAAGAAGAAGAAGAAGAAGAAGAAAAGTAGACACAAGAAGTCAAGAATGAGGAAGTGACCAATAAAACCACTGACTCTGAAGAACTTGATGTGTGTGCTGCGTTGAGCTAGATCCCCGCTCTGAAAAGTTGGATTCTTGTTTCCAAACCTGGGGAAGAAAATTAATTTCTTAGTCTATTCACGATTTTTCTCTAGCTATTGTAAGTGTTGTAGTGCCTCATGTTTTAATGTAAACTTGACATGTCCTTGTTCTCAACAGCTTCGTCTGGTTTCAACTTCTGGCTACATGCATGAAGAGACCAGCAAATTAATTGATTAGCCCCTGGTGTGTAGAAGCACATTAATGGTTTTCTTTTATGTAGTTGGTACCTTTTTGTCTCTACTGACGACAGTGTTGTGTTGTGCTTTAAAGAGGCATACGAATCCCAACTTATGGCAATGCGACGGCAAAACAGGCTAAATGTATATGTATATACATTATTTTACATACAGATATGAAACTAAATGTGGCAGACAGACAAATTAACACAACATACTGATAAACAAGACACGCTGTATGAGACCAACTAACAAAAAGACCGATACTTACTTCATTGACTGGCATCTTTCTGTCTTTCCGGACGATAGTATTATATAATGCTATGGGGAGGCCTGGGACACAACCCGCGGCGATAGCGAGTATCACTATCGAGACCAGCGGTTTTCTCATGTTTTTTTTTCAGTGTGGCACTATAATCGGGCTAAAAAAATGTTGTGGCAGTTACCTTAAAAGCGGTTGAATATTTTTGACAGGAAAAAAAACCAGTACAAATTTAATGTTCATTTGTCTTTAATGCTTTGAAAGAAACTGTTTGAATGAATTTTTCTTTATTGCTGCGGCACCCCTGGCATACGCTTGCGGCACTTTAGGGTGCCATGACACCCAGTTTGAGAACCTCTGATCTAGACCTGCCCATGTCAAGAAAACTCTTCCACAATGAGAGCATGGGATTTCAGAACCGTTGTTGTTAACATACGTATTTTGTGCACACTTTCTCAGACTGCTTTCAACTTTTCTGCAGTCAATTCTTTTTCTTGGTTCCTATACGCTTCCAGATCCCCCTCCCCCCCCCCCCTTTTCCCCCTCTAGTCAACACAGTTCATGACAGTTTGTTCCCTTGACTTCAACATGTTCTGCCCATCTTAATTTTCCTATAGAGGTGAAGATGGATAAACAGATGACAAAACAGCCAGAGAGTATCAACACCCAGGATCTTACTTCTGCTGCAGTGATGCCTTCCTGCTGGTGTTGATGCTCTGAGACATGTTACCCTCTGTTGACAATTTCCGGTACTTGGTAACTGGTTTCCTGGATCCTCGAAACTGATAGTTGGCCCTGCATGGTAGAGCAAGCAGAAAGTTGTTACACTCAAAGTGTTATAATTTAACAGTGACGCTAATAACAGCGTCCTCACTTCGGTGCATATGACAATCCTCCATTTGCTTTTGTAAGTGGGAAGATCATTCTTCTTCTTCTTTCGTTCGCCTGAAATAAGTTATCTCTTGGATAAATTTCACTGTTGTTGTTAGTTCATTCAGTGGTCCATAGAGTTTATGTTCCACTGTTGTTCTTTCTGGCCAAAAAAGTTTGCCTTGTGTCAAATTCGGTGCAGTCCTGGAGTACATGCTCTGCTGTCTGGGGCACATTTCCACAGGTGCACATCTCTGATACACCTATCTTGAATTTTGTGTACATGTGGTTACGTAATCGGTTGTGCCCTGTTCTGAGGCGGAAGATAATGACTTGTTCTGGTCTGTCCATAATAAAATAGTCGTCTTGTGCTGGGGTTGGTGGTTTCCTGATCGATTTAATGATTCTTTTCTTTTGGTGGTATGTGACTGGTACATCTGGCTGCTCTTTTTTTGCACCTTCCCCTGCCAGTTGATCAGCTTTCTCATTTCCAGGCACTCCACAATGAGACGGTATCCACTGCATTACGACTCTTTGCCGAAGGCTGAGTTGTGTCAGCAGTGTTTGCAATTCTGGTAGTTTCCTAGACTGAAGTGCTTCAAGTACAGATTTAGCATCTGTAAGCATTACCACATACTGTGAGCCAAGATTGGTATTTAGCAAGATCATTGTAATTTCTGTTAAAAAGAACTGTGACTGTCATCATCATCATTATCATCAATAGCAAAATAATTTCTCTTCATGTTAAAGAAAAAATCTGTAATTTTACTGTGCTTCCCTTGTATTATATCCACAAGCGTGAAAACCCAGAACAACAATCACGAAGAAAATAGTTTGCCTCCCACCCCATCTGCTCAACAACAAAAAAGTTGCCCATGACAAAAGCCACCTAGCAATCATTCAGCAGAAATCACCCATAAAATAGCCACCTAGCAATCATTCAGCAGAAATCACCTATAAAATAGCCACCTAGCAATCATTCAGCAGAAATCACCCATAAAATAGTTAACCCTCCCCCAATACTTTACCAGGAAAATAATCACCATGGAGTGTAGTCTACAAGAACAGTCACCAAGGAACGTAGTCTAAAAGAATCATCACCAAGAACAGTCACCAAGGAACGTAGTCTAAAAGAATCATCACCAAGAACAGTCACCAAGGAACGTAGTCTAAAAGAATCATCACCAAGAACAGTCACCAAGGAACGTAGTCTAAAAGAATCATCACCAAGAACAGTCACTAAGGAACGTAGTCTAAAAGAATCATCACCAAGAACAGTCACCAAGGAACGTAGTCTAAAAGAATCATCACCAAGAACAGTCACCAAGGAACGTAGTCTAAAAGAATCATCACCAAGAACAGTCACCAAGGAACGTAGTCTAAAAGAATCATCACCAAGAACAGTCACCAAGGAACGTAGTCTAAAAGAATCATCACCAAGAACAGTCACCAAGGAATGTAGTCTAAAAGAATCATCACCAAGAACAGTCACCAAGGAATGTAGTCTAAAAGAATCATCACCAAGAACAGTCACCAAGGAACGTAGTCTAAAAGAATCATCACCAAGAACAGTCACCAAGGAACGTAGTCTAAAAGAATCATCACCACTCAGAACAAAAGCCATTCTGAATTAAACCCATCCATAGTAAATAGCAGAAGGTAAAGGAAGGAGAGGCAGGGGCCGACTGACACGAAGATGGGCACAGGATATAAGTGACACCTTGAGTATGAAAGTACATAAGGCGGGAGAGCTGGCGAGAGACCGAGTTTTTTTCAGGCAGACTGTGATGAGAGAGACGTTCTGCAAAGGACCTGTTACATGTTGATGACTCAATTACCAGTTAAATATATGGACTGTTTGCTTTAAATCTGTATCTGTTTTTTATTTTTTGTCTACCACTAACAAGGCAAAATCAAAGCTAGATATTTGTTTACATTTAAAAAATAATTTCTTACAAGGACTTGATTATTGCATTCAGGTTGCATGCCAAATTTCGACAACTAACTGAGTTACGCATTTTAAAAGTTGGGCAGGACTCGTGGTATGGACAATCGGCAGAATAACCTCCCAGGAGCTGTGAAAGATATACGAGAATAACAAAGGAACTCTTACATGGAGATAGAGCCCGTGTGGGACTCTTGTACAGAGAACAAATCTTGGATGAGGGTGCTATCACTTGCCCGGAAGCAAGCTTTCATGGATTCACTCAGGGTGTCTCTGTTCTTCTGAATGAAGGATCGAGCATCATAGGACACCTGGATGGACGGTAAAAGAAAATTAAAAAGTGGTGATTAGAGTAACAAAGTCTGGAACTAAAACTCATGCATACACCTGTACTAAGATTACTTCACTATCTATCTATCTATTGTCTTCTTCACTTTTACCGGGTCGCAGCCCAGTGTCGTGGTACTTCACTATAACTTGACTAAATGTGTGGGGCAATAATTAGTACACAATCTACCTAGTGCAGCCTCCACAATAAAGGTTGGCTGCAATGGATTTTCAACATGCTCTGTGTCTTGTATTGGTAGACACTCTTTCAGACTGCTGTCCATTATTCATCTCTTGATGTTGTCCTTCTGCTTGTATTGTTGTCTACCTCTAAATCTATTGCCTTTGACTTCTCCCTGCAGTATAGTTTTTAAACCAATTGTTATGACTTTTTATGTGGCCAGAAAGTTTTTAATCTCTCTGGTTAAAAAATATTTTTGAGTAACTGTCTTTTTGTGTGTCATTGGCAGCCTCTGCAGAATGGAAACCATATATGACCTTATAACAAAGTTATCATGAAAAGATATCAAACCAAAGGAAAAGTGGAACCAGCCGGATACGCACTATCAGAAACACAAACGACAAGTAAACGTTGCGGTTAGAGAGTCTCTATCATTCACATTATATGAATATGCAATACCACAAATACAAAGAATACACATAATCACTGAAGCAAAGTATCTAAGAAAGACATCCACATATTTCTATCAGCAACAGTGTATTTATTTCTATTTATATATGTATCATATCTGTCTGCAAAGATGCATGTCTGTCTGCCTGACTGTCCCATTTACCTCTCCAGCAAAATGTCTAATCCGGAAATCCAGAGAGTTATGTGCTGATGGAATGAAGATACCTCCTTTACCAAACATCTTGCTCAGTTTGGTCATCAGGATCTCATCGTTGGAAAACTCAAGTTTGGAGTCCTCATCAATCATTGCCAGGATGCCAGACTTCTTCTGTAAAACAGAACAGGGTTTAGTTGACATTCTCAGAGCTGGGATCAGTTGCCTGACTACTTGTATCTTAAATGAATTTGTGGATGATGGATGGGTTTGCTGATGGATGGATGCATTTATTGATTGATGGGTAGAAGCATTGATGGAATGATGGTTGAATGCATTGATGGAATGATGGTTGAATGCATTGACTGATGGATGAATGCGTTTATTGATTGATCGGTGCAAGCATTGATGGAATGATGGTTAAATGCATTGACTGATGGATGGGTGAATCCACTGACTGATAGATGGAAGAGTGGTTAGACTGACTGTTTTTAAATGATAAATGAATGCACTAATCACAATTCTCATCGTGAACAGGTTTTCTCATCTCGTAGAAAATTTTAGCAGCACAATTCCATCGTTGTTTTTGTTGACACCTTTTCTTCATTCCACACTGAGTGTGATTAGCAAGACCAGCTGAGGTTAAAGAGGAGTTACCTCATCATAGCGCAAAGTCTGGCCAGTATTGTAGAGATCATGTATTGCCCATTCAGCATAATCCCTCACTTGGCCTACATTGTTAACTGCAAAGAACAACTAACACTAAAATGTTTAAGGAAAAACATGATACTAAACATGTTGGATCAGAAGCATAGTTCTCTCTCTGTTTGGGCTTCCATCTTAGACCAGCTGCAAGCCAAGGCTGATGGTCTAAAGTCCAGAGCCTAAAATCCAATCATTAATGCACACAATAAAAAGTCTGGGTATAGGCAGACTAAGGTCAGATGATGAACTTGAAGATGAAAGAAAAAAAGAAGAAATAACTGAGCAGACGTATAATCCAACCTCCATGAACATTCGGATAATGGCATCATTGTTGATACTCTCAATGTCCACATCTGTGATCTGCACTCCCTCCTGGAGGTAGAGTTCTCTCTCCTCCTCAATAACTCTCTTGTTCATGAAGTTCTGCAGTTGTTCATTCACCAGGTTGATACACAATTGCTCAAAGCTGTTTACCCCCAGGTCCTCGAATCCACAAATGTCCAGAATCCCAATGCTGGCCGGGTTGCTGTAGAAATTTGAAACAAGAAGTTTAGTTGGTGACAAATTCAAGGAATCTAAGTTGATAACATGAAAGGAACAAGATAACCTTGTTGTATAATCACGATACTCTCACTGGAAATAAGGGCTGCAGTTTCTCACCAACCAACAACAACAAAAAGATTACCACAAGCTTACTGAATGGTGATAGAGTGTGTAGTCTCCGGAAAATGAAGCAGAGGCCAACCTTTGCGAAGGTGGAAGGAAACAAGACACTGAAGATGCACTGGATATGAAAGCACATAGGGCTGGAGAATATACTAGAGAAAGGGAGACTTTCAGGCATGTCCTCAAGATTATAACATTCTGAAAAGGTTGTGCTGATTAGCGATGATAAACTTACTGAGATTTCAAAACCAGCACCCCATTTGAGAGGCAAGGGCTCCAACAGCTAGACCAGCTCAGTGATGATATCATAGACCTAAAAAAAACTAGCAGGAAGGTAATGGGGGAAGAAAAGGATCAGTGCATGTCCAGCTGACTATGGACACTTTAGATATTCCTGATATGTGACATCTTCTAAACTAGACTGTCCAATTGTGTATATTAAATAGCTCTATAATGTAGGTGTTGGGTGACAAACTTTGGTATAGTCTTACGCATTTTCTAATAAATTAGAAATTATCATCAACGAACAGCAAGTACTTTACAGAACGTTGCTCTCTTCACGGCACGACTGAAAATATCCCTTTGCCCATTTAGCTCTCCGGCCCCATGTGCTTTCAATCAAAGTGCATCTACAGTGTCCTGAATCCCTTTTTGCGGAGGTCAACCTCTGCCTCCCTTTCCACAGAGTGTAAAAGGTAAAAAGGCAAAGTCAGGAGATGTGAACCAGTGTCATTGCACACGGTTATAAAGCATAAGTGCTCTGACACCAGTACGGACAGCTGATAAGAAATTGTCCCTCTGTGTCACCGTTCGCACGCAACTCCATAGCTACAGCCATGTTCCTTTATTTACCCCAGAGTGTTAACTCTGGTACCCATTTCCTAGAGGCTGGGTGAACCACAGAAACCGCCCGGTTTCGAACACCAGCTGTGGGCTGCAGTGAGTCGCAGCTGGATTTGAAAGCGAGTCTCCTATTGACTGTGCTAACGCTGCCCCCACAAAGTGTACTCGGCATCACTGTCTTTTTCCAAGCCACCACGACGCTTGATGTGGTTAAAATACTTGAACTTTTGGAACAGGATGCTGTTTATGAGCCAGTTCTTCTTGATGTTTAACTCACGTAGAATGTTGATTTTTTCCCTATTCTTGATCCATGATAATCTGAGAACTTTTCTGTAACATTTTAATTTAAAAGCTCTAATCTTTTTCTTCAGTGACAGAGTGAGAGTCCAAGACTCACAACCGTAAGCTGCCACAAGAAAAATGCATGATGTCAAGATCTTTTACTTTAACTAATTTACTAGTGCTTTGTGATAGGTTCTTCACGCTGTTTAATCTCTGGTGAGATTGATGCAGGGGGGAATGACGAGAGGTTCTGGCAGATGCTCGAGGCTCAAAAGAAAGGCAAGATGTACGTTTAATCAGAATGCTACTGGCACCATTAGTATTAGAACTCTTCGCTGGCTGCTGAAGATGGGGACAGAGCGCTTATGGGAATGCCCAGAGTGCCGTGATGTCGGCTCTTGAATCAAATCAAATGAAATCAATCAAATCTGCTTTGCTAATGCGTCTTCTTCTGACTTCTTTCATGCAGTCGCCACTGTTGTTCACTACAGAACCCAAGTATTCTAGATCTGTGACATTTTCTATTTCTTTAACATCGATTGTGATATGTGGTTGGTGTGTGATATTTACTGAGGACATGATTTGAAAAAAATTCTTTAAAACAAACAAAAATTACACAGTTTAATTAAAAGACTCAAGAAAAAGTCATGACAGAAATTACGTAACCAAGAGAACTGATTCCATGGACCAGAAGCAGAGAAGCTACACTTTTTGGGCATCCCAGCATATTGAGAAAACTAGAGTGCATCAAGACAACAGAAAATATGGACAGGAAGAAAGACAGAAAGATAAAATAGAAAAGATCTTGGAGAGGTGAGTTTCATGACATGAAAGAAAATTTGTGTAACCGACACAAATATCAGTAAACTACTACTGCTGCTAATGCTGCTGCTGCTGATACTGCTGCAACTACTACAACTATTACTACAAATTCTCCTTCATCTTATTATTCTTCTTTGCATTCTCCCTCTGTGTAGTATTAAGATGAGAAGGTCATAGGCCTCTATGATGTGATAGGACGCAAGTCTTCCACTAATCCATACAGTTTGGTTTCCCTTGGAATGCCAAGCGACCAAACCTGAAATCTCTCAACGGCACAAAAAGAGCATGTCTGCAACATATGTTCTGTATTCTGTTGTTACTATCCACATGGAAAAAGTTCTGAATCTCCATTTTTGTACGAATGGCTACAGTCTAAATATAACGGTCTGTTTCTTTAGTCTAAGGAGGCTTATTGGGTTTGCAGGGTTGGGTCCTGGATGGGATGTCAGTAAATGAGACATAATCTTTGGGCAAAGTTGACGAAGAGGCACGGTAAAGACTATAACAAGAAATCACAATTACAGAGTCATGATGACACTGCTTGTATGTAGTACCTGAAAGATCTCAGTGAATCGTTAATTTTCCTGACCAGCCAGCCAAACAGTCTCTCGTACAGAGACTTGGCCGTGGCATCCCTCTCATCGTCTGCTTGTTTCTTGTTCTTGGATAGCTCAAGTATTTCTCCTGAAGGGAACAGAGATAGACAGTCATTTACATTTACGAGTGGGCTGACCATTTAGGCTTGTTCTCAGTGTAGTCTTTATTTTTCATGTATAAATATGATGTCTATGGTGTCTCAGTAGCATAAATAAGTATTTGCGTAAGTCGAAATGATTTGACTAAGGGATAGGACCCAGATTATATCTAAAGGATTAATCTATAGCATGCATAAATACTGATTATTGACTTAAGAATCGACATTAAAGTACAACGGACATACCCATAGATGCTCCGTCTTCCACAGCAAATATCTTGAAGTGTAGATGCTAACTCTTTCCGTAGCACACTGATCATACATACATCGTTTTCTTCTTATACATCTAATTCCCATTGTTACATAGGTTATTTTATCTAGTCGTCCATCATCACTCGTTCATAAATGGTCCTTGGCATTTCTCCTTTGTCCAGTATGAGTGTTCCTGTAGCTATCGCTTTTTAAGCCAAGCAATCTGCTTTTTCAGTCTCTTGTATTCCTACAGTTTCTAGCCATTATATCAACGCAAGTCCCTGTTATGTTGACTTGCTGCTTTTTCTTCTTCTTCTTGTTTAAACAAAAATTCTTCTTTATGTCCTCTTTTACTGGTGTCGAGGGAGATATAAGGTCCTGCTTCGTGCTCCTCTGGCTGCCCTGTAGAGTTTTTATGATGTTATCTGCCCAACTTGTTCTTGGTCTACCTCTTGCTGTATGTCCCTTTCCTCTTTTGGCATGAGCCTTGTATGGTGTAGCATCAGAAGGTATTCTCTCAAAGTGGGCCAATCATTTGATTTGCTGTCTTTGTATGTAATTTAGAATTGGTTCTGTGCCGATTTTATCTCGTATGACCTCATTCTTGATTTTTGTCTCTTTTGGTCACTCCTACAGACTTTCCCTGACACTTCATTTCCAAGGTCCTAATTTTCTTTTGCTCTGTTGTGAGTGACCACATCTGGCACTGGTAGCATAGGGTGGGAATGAATATGCCATGTATGAGATGTCTCTTTGTGCTGATTAAGATTGTCTTATGCTGTAAGAGGGGGGAGGGGGGCTAGTTGTCCCAATACTTGGCTTGCTTTACTGCATCGTAATACCGACCCAATCGCCGTTCGGTAAGCTTATGGTAATCTTTTAAATATTTTGATGATGAGAAAGTGCAGCCCTTATATTCAGGGAGAATATCCAGGTCACAATGCTACATATATTTAGCCCGGAAGTAAACTTTAACAAAGGTTAGTTGCGTATCCTTTACAGGACGTTGCAGAACCAACCCCAACAGCCCCTGGCTGTTGTGTGGTTTTTCTAGGCAATTACGTCCAGTAGTTTGCCATTGCTTTCTGGACGGTCTGCTTTCTTGATACCACTGTCGAAACCAACGCAAGGCGCAAGACCCGCAGCTGGGATCAAACCCGGCATCCCGGCATTGCGAAGCGTTCGCATCGACTTAGCCACAAAGAAACTTTAATAAACAGACTGAAATAAATAAATTTCAAAGTATAAATAAAGCATTAAAAAAAAAAAAAAAAAAAAAAATCGGTGTCAACGGAATAAGTCCGCAGCAGGCTAGTTGTCTCAAAACTAAAAAGCACAACTCATAAAGTGAATTGGTCCGTTCTACCAGAAGCAGACGACCTTTTTCTTTCAACAAGCCATGAAAGTTAGTTGCAGTGGAGAATATCAAAGCCAAATAAAAGCTGGTTAGTATGAGAGATTGCATTACACAAAACATAATTTTGGAATCACATGGATAGCTTGGCCTCATGGTGAACTCTCACCTGATGCCTGAGTCTAGTTTTCATTTGAGTTTCTACTGATGACTGTTTATGCTGTCTACACATGACCTTCGATATAAAGTCAATAAAGTATCATGGGAAATATTAAGCTGGTCAATTTTATACTTACTTTGTAAGACCCCTTTTTTGTGGTGGCTGCCTCCCCTGTCTGAATGGAAGATGCTAATCCCCCTATTTTAGGTGGGAGCTACCACTAAACTCTGTAGATGGGGATGCTAATCCCCCTATTTTAGGTGGGAGCTACCACTAAACTCTGTAGATGGAAGATGCTAATCCCCTTATTTTAGGTGGGAGCTACCACTAAACTCTGTAGATGGGGATGCTAATCCCCCTATTTTAGGTGGGAGCTACCACTAAACTCTGTGGATGGGGATGCTAATCCCCCTATTTTAGGTGGGAGCTACCACTAAACTCTGTGGATGGAAGATGCTAATCCCCCTATTTTAGGTGGGAGCTACCACTAAACTCTGTGGATGGAAGATGCTAATCCCCCTATTTTAGGTGGGAGCTACCACTACACTATATGGATGGGAGCTGCCATTTCTCCTCTTTCGTTCGGTGTAGATCTGTATTTTTGTTAGAGATTGTTACCCCCACCCCTCTTTTGATGTAAGTTACCACTGTCCCTATGTTAGTGGAGACTGCCTCTCCCTCTCTTAAGGTGTAGCATGCTACACTCCACTTAGTGTGGTGGACCGGGGTGTTCAGATTTGAACAGTTCTAATGGTTTGGAATTTGATAAAGATAGAGGCCACAGAATGGTTGTGTTGAATGATGATGAATGAAATCCCTTGCATCAGAAGTCAGTCAGTCACTCAGACTGAACTAGCCACACTCAACCTCTAACCAGCGAGCAGGCTTGTCTGATGTAGCTTTGGTTACAGTTGTTGCTCCAGATACTTATGCTACTTTATAGTGTTTGTGCTTGATACATAAATTAGTTTGAGCTGATGAAAAGAGAAGGATCTGGACAAATAACGAAAGACCAGTACACCAGAAAGACATGAGGAAGAACAAAAGAGCAGTACAGCATAAAGACATGAGGAAGAACAAAAGAGCAGTACACCAGAAAGACATGAGGAAGAACAAAAGAGCAGTACACCAGAAAGACATGAGGAAGAACAAAAGAGCAGTACAGCATAAAGACATGAGGAAGAACAAAAGAGCAGTACACCAGAAAGACATGAGGAAGAACAAAAGAGCAGTACACCAGAAAGACATGAGGAAGAACAAAAGAGCAGTACAGCATAAAGACAGAAGGAAGAACAAAAGAGCAGTACAGCATAAAGACAGGAGGAAGAACAAAAGAGCAGTACAGCATAAAGACAGAAGGAAGAACAAAAGAGCAGTACAGCATAAAGACAGGAGGAAGAACAAAAGAGCAGTACAGCATAAAGACATGAGGAAGAACAAAAGAGCAGTACAGCATAAAGACAGGAGGAAGAACAAAAGAGCAGTACAGCATAAAGACATGAGGAAGAACAAAAGAGCAGTACAGCATAAAGACAGGAGGAAGAACAAAAGAGCAGTACAGCATAAAGACATGAGGAAGAACAAAAGAGCAGTACAGCATAAAGACATGAGGAAGAACAAAAGAGCAGTACAGCATAAAGACATGAGGAAGAACAAAAGAGCAGTACACCAGAAAGACATGAGGAAGTACAAAAGAGCAGTACACCAGAAAGACATGAGGAAGAACAAAAGAGCAGTACAGCATAAAGACATGAGGAAGAACAAAAGAGCAGTACACCAGAAAGACATGAGGAAGAACAAAAGAGCAGTACACCAGAAAGACATGAGGAAGAACAAAAGAGCAGTACAGCATAAAGACAGAAGGAAGAACAAAAGAGCAGTACAGCATAAAGACAGGAGGAAGAACAAAAGAGCAGTACAGCATAAAGACAGAAGGAAGAACAAAAGAGCAGTACAGCATAAAGACAGGAGGAAGAACAAAAGAGCAGTACAGCATAAAGACATGAGGAAGAACAAAAGAGCAGTACAGCATAAAGACAGGAGGAAGAACAAAAGAGCAGTACAGCATAAAGACATGAGGAAGAACAAAAGAGCAGTACAGCATAAAGACAGGAGGAAGAACAAAAGAGCAGTACAGCATAAAGACATGAGGAAGACCAAAAGAGCAGTACAGCATAAAGACATGAGGAAGAACGAAAGACCAGTACAGCATAAAGACATGAGGAAGAACGAAAGAGCAGTACACCAGAAAGACAGGAGGAAGAACGAAAGACCATCACCAATTAAGTTAAACATCAGCTCTGCAATATTAAACCAACCCCAGATTAGATGTTCTGTTTTACCTGTCGCAGGATCATCGCTGTCATCAATGGTTCTCCGAGAGACTCCAAACATCTCATTATCAAGTTTGTTACCTGTAAGATCAACAGGGGCGACAATTTCTTACATAAATTACGCAGACAAACAATAGCCGTTTGCTGCCCTTCATGAATTCTCTCGTTGCCATGCCGCAGTTTGCCTAATGCTAGATATATTGATGGCCGTGAGACAAGTGCAGTTTATCAATATAAATCAGCTAATGTACACATAAAGCGACAGACACGGTTTTATTTAGAAATATATTGCATTTAGGGAACAAAGGCCCTTTTCCACACCATTAGGAATATTGGGAATTTAGGGCTACCCCTATAATTTATAGACCAGTTGACACTCAGTTAGTGATGTGGAGAACATCACCCGGCCGCTTTTACTTTCCATAACTTAATACCTGATACCCATTATAACCGGGTCGACCTGGGAGTCAAGGTCATTTTTTAAGAAAAAAGTCAGGCTCTATCAGGATCCGAGCCCACCACCTTCAGATTCACAAATGAGCGTCTAGCCGTTATACCACAGCGGCTACCACTAATGGAATAACCCACGCCTTTTATGGAATAACATGGCTTATATGGAATAACACATGCCTTTTATGGAATAACATGACTTTTATGGAATAACCCATGTTTTTGTGTGGAATAACATGGCTTGTATGGAATAACCTATGCCTTTTATGGAATAACATGGCTTATATGGAATAACCCATGCCTTTTATGGAATAACAAGGCTTATATAGAATAACCCATGTTTTTTGTGGAATAACAAGGCTTATATAGAATAACCAATGTTTTTTGTGGAATAACAAGGCTTATATAGAATAACCCATGTTTTTTGTGGAATAACATGACTTATATGGAATAACCCATGTTTTTTGTGGAATAACATGGCTTATATGGAGAAAACAAACAAGGTATGGACTTAGTTGGGCAATACATAGTCACAAACCATGCACTGAATCAAGGGGAAGTAAGTAAGTAAATGTTTCCTTACTAGGACATCATGCAGAGTGACAAAGACAAAGTGATACAAAGTACCCCCATGCGGATAAGGATCATCCGTGGAGAGGTCTTGGAAACCTTGTTTAACAGTTAGGATAATATGGCTCCCTGTCAACAGCCAGGGTGGGGCTTCAAAATAAGGCAAAATTGTACCAGACAAGGGTATAACTTCAATGATTAATCGAGGGGAAAACATATCTTGTATGGAGTATACTGTGATTTCTACAAAGTTTACCATTAACATACAGTGACTTGTTTAGCATCAAATCTGTTTAGAAAATAATTTGCAGAAAAACAGCCACAAAACTATAAGCAAAGACATATTCACTGTTCTGGCAGAGGATTCAGAAACGTAGCGAAAGTGGAATCACACCAGAACAGTAGACAAAAAATACACAGAAACATAAGACAGGAAATACAACTACGTAACACAGGGGACATAACTGGCTTTTTACAATAGTATGCAGATTGTAAATACTTGTAGAAATAACAAAATTGTAACATATATAGTCTTCATATCCTCCTCTTCATGTCCTCGAATCTCTCTATCACTTCTTTTTTGACTTTTAGGACATCCTTTTTTGAGGGAGAGTGTCATCACCATCATGTAGCAAGTCTTTTGCAGAACATCGCTCTAGCCACAGTCCGCCTAAAAGAAACTCGGCCTCTCGCCAGCTCTGCCGCCTCGTGTACTTTCATATTCGAGGTGTCACTTATATCCTGTGCCCATCATCGTGTAAGTCAGTCGCTGTCCCTCCTTCCTGGTACCATGCTTTCTGCTATTATTTTTTCCAATCTGCCCTGGCGCTTGATATGACCAAAATATTTCAGCTTCTGAGACAAGATGCTGTTAAATAGCCAATCTTCCTTGATGTTCAGATCTTTTCAAATATCAGTATTTCTTTCTTCTTTGTCTATGGTATTCTGAGAATCTTTCTATAGCATTTCAGATCAAAGCCCACATTTTCTTTCCTTAGGACTGGGAGATAGTCCACGACTCACATCCGTATGTTGCTACAGGAAAGATGCATGCTCTCAAAGTTTTAATTTTGATCTCCTCGCTAGTGCTTAACTATTAACTTTTAATACATTATTTATCCCTCCCTTCCCCCACCCCACCCCAAAATAGTGCCATAGAACCCAGTTAGGGAACAAGAGAAATAACTTAAAAATTAAACAAAAGTTAAACAAAAACAGTAGCAAACCAAATAAACAAACCCAAATTTGCATGAATATTACTAGCAGGAAAATCATTTTAGTAAAGTCACAAGCAAAATTAAAAATTAAAAAATGATGACTGCCTCTTTCTGATGTTTGTGATAAGTTGTCTTTGAGCGCTCTCCTCTTTTGAAAGATCTGGGATGTTCATTCTGGTTGTCCAATAAATTGTGATAATTCTTCTGCAACAAGCTATGATTAAATCATGTTTAATACTTCTTATGTTAACTCTTCTTTTTTTCACATCTTCTGCTAGATAACATTTACCTCTTTTTCTAGATGTAAATAAAAGGAATATCAAATTAGGAAAAGAGACCAGTAAAACATAAACAGTCAAAATACCCCATTATAATTTCTTATTTGTCCTTTCGAACATTATTCTACATAATACTGCATAATAAAAATTCACACATTGTAAGAGTTCATAACAAATACTGAATAATGCTACAGAAATACTGGCAGAATGACAGTAAAATAGAAAAGGAAAGATACATATTTTCTCAACTAATTTAGAAGACAGAAAAAGCCAGTAGCTAGTGTATAAAGTCTACTTACAAGGTGCGAACCAAATGTTTTGGCGAAAACTGTTGTAATAAACTACAGTGAATTCTTATCTGGATATAAAAGTTTTTTAAAAAAAGGAGGGGGGGGGGGGGTAGGGGGGTTACCATGGTCGTTTTGACAGTACCTGACGAACAGATTCAATGTTTTCATTTGTTCTGGTAGTCTAGAGATGATCACTTCTGCATTGCCTTTACAGTTTTCCTTCCGTCTCGAAACCCCACAGCAAATTTACAGATTTAAAAATAAACTTTAAACATCTTTGTTCTTTGATTGAAACAATGGGGGGAAAAGGATGGGTGCTCTATTAATATCTTACCCCAAACAGGGAAATTCACAGGTCACGGGAGAGTCTAATATTTCAGGGGGTGGTAGATAGGCTGCATGCAGCCATGAGATATAAGCTGCACTCTTTCGTGGGACCTAGGTGGGTTGGGGTATGGGCCAGTTTTAGAGGTTTTGGGGTCGTTAAAAGCATCAGAAAGCTGGGAAACCCAGTCTCACCACCCTCTAAGATTTTGGACTGTCCTGTGACATCATCTGGGGGTAGGATACTATTGAAGCACCAAAGGGTGGGAGATGTTTCATAATAACTTGTAAAAACAAGTTTGTACTCTTAGATTACTCATTTTAACTGGTTGAAACTTAACCACTTGTTACAAGAAGCAGATTACGGTGTTACTGTGATAGTGCGAGTGCTTACACAGTACTGTTTCAGAAACAATTGATCTCAAAACCTTTGGGTCGCATCTTGTAAATTCTACACTAGTTCAGAAGCCAGAACTGTATTTTAGAAAGGTTGATCTACCTCTGCTGGGTGTTTTCAGTAGAGACGATGCATCCATAGATGTCTTGCTCTTTGGGGTTTTGATCTCGTACAGTGTATTCTGATCTGTGAACACACAGAATGTTTGAACAGTATCTACCTGTCATTGATGGTAAATTAAGAACATTTTAAAGTACATAATTTAAAAAAAGTACATTATAAAATATAATAAAAATTAAGTATATAAAAAAAAATACCACACAATTAGTTATACTAGAAATTGGAGGATCAAATTCATTGCGTCAAATTCATTTCCATATGGCTAAATGTCTACCAGTGAAAGCATTGCACAAAACATGAACACCATTAGCAGAGTCACCCATTACCAAGATAACTAAAACATCTCTGCTAACGAACAGAAAGACAGAATCAGAAATTATATCATCGAGACACCCGTACGCAGATATATTTATGTTGGGTGATGGCGTGGAAGTTATCTCAATGATGATAATGATGATGACAAAGCTTTTATTATTGCTGTAGCTGTTGACGTTGATGATGTTATGATGTTGATTTAAAAAGAAAAGATTTTGCAGGTAATAGTGGTGGTAATGATGATAGTAATGCCAATAATAGTGGTGGTAATGATGATAGTGATGCCAATAATAGTGGTGGTAATGATGATAGTGATGCCAATAATAGTTGTGGTAATGATGATAGTGATGCCAATAAAAGTGGTGGTAATGATGATAGTGATGCCAATAATAGTGGTGGTAATGATGATAGTGATGCCACTAAAAGTGGTGGTAATGATGATAGTGATGCCAATAATAGTGGTGGTAATGATGATAGTGATGCCAATAATAGTGGTGGTGATGATGATTGTGATGCCAATAATAGTGGTGGTAATGATGATAGTGATGCCAATAATAGTGGTGGTAATGATGATAGTGATGCCAATAATAGTGGTGGTAATGATGATAGTGATGCCAATAATAGTGGTGGTAATGATGATAGTGATGCCAATAATAGTGGTGGTAATGATGAAAGTAATTGTGGTCATCTCATCTTTATTCATCTCTGGGGAAGGGTGAGTCGAATATACAATCAGTCAGATACTGGAAACACTGGAATTGTAAATCTTTGCTTGCTGCTGAAGATGGGGGTGGAGCGCTTATGGGAATGTCCTGAGTGCTGTGATGTCGATTCTTAATTCAACATTCAATCCTATTTTATTGTGAGCCTCTGGTCCCTGATAACCCTTGGGGTATCGAGATAAAGTATAATTTACGAGAAAGCACCCATTTATGTGCTTTGTAGATGGGAATTCAAGATCAAATTCCAGATCTGGACGAACATCCCTATCTTTGTGTCAGAGTTTACAGCCAATAAACCTAAGAAGATGAAGATCTTCAGTGCTAATACTGATGATTTTGATGACGAAACAGCCTTTATCTTACCAGTTCCGAGTCTACCTGTGCGTTCTATGAGAACCTTCGTCAGCTTCTCAGCATCCAGCTGTAGCAAGGTGGCCACTGAAGAAAACAAGAAAAAAAAAAACACCACAGCATAAAATAGACGTATACTTCAGCCTGCCTCTCACAACTATCTACTTCACAAAATTCTTACATCAGCCTGCCTCTCACAACTATCTACTTCACAAAATTCTTTCATCAGCCTGCCTCTCACAACTATCTACTTCACAAAATTCTTACATCAGCCTGCCTCTCACAACTATCTACTTCACAAAATTCTTACACCAGCCTGCCTCTCACAACTATCTATTTCATCAAATTCTTACACCAGCCTGCCTCTCACAACTATCTACTTCGTCAAATTCTTACATCAGCCTGCCGCTCACAACTATCTATTTCATCAAATTCTTACACCAGCCTGCCTCTCACAACTATCTACTTCGTCAAATTCTTACATCAGCCTGCCTCTCACAACTATCTACTTCATCAAATTCTTACATCAGCCTGCCTCTCACAACTATCTACTTCATCAAATTTTTACATCAGCCTGCCTCTCACAACTATCTATTTCATCAAATTCTTACATCAGCCTGCCTCGCACAACTATCTATTTCATCAAATTCTTACACCAGCCTGCCTCTCACAACTATCTACTTCGTCAAATTCTTACATCAGCCTGCCTCTCACAACTATCTACTTCATCAAATTCTTACATCAGCCTTCCTCTCACAACTATCTATTTCATCAAATTCTTACATTAGCCTGCCTCTCACAACTATCTACTTCGTCAAATTCTTACACCAGCCTGCCTCTCACAACTATCTACTTCATCAAAATTCTTACATCAGCCTGCCTCTCACAACTATCTACTTCACAAAATTCTTACATCAGCCTGCCTCTCACAACTATCTACTTCACAAAATTCTTACATCAGCCTGCCTCTCACAACTATCTACTTCACAAAATTCTTACATCAGCCTGCCTCTCACAACTATCTACTTCACAAAATTCTTACATCAGCCTGCCTCTCACAACTATCTACTTCACAAAATTCTTACATCTGCCTGCCTCTCACAACTATCTATTTCATCAAATTCTTACACCAGCCTGCCTCTCACAACTATCTACTTCGTCAAATTCTTACATCAGCCTGCCTCTCACAACTATCTATTTCATCAAATTCTTACACCAGCCTACCTCTCACAACTATCTACTTCGTCAAATTCTTACATCAGCCTGCCTCTCACAACTATCTACTTCATCAAATTTTTACATCAGCCTGCCTCTCACAACTATCTATTTCATCAAATACTTACATCAGCCTGCCTCGCACAACTATCTATTTCATCAAATTCTTACACCAGCCTGCCTCTCACAACTATCTACTTCGTCAAATTCTTACATCAGCCTGCCTCTCACAACTATCTACTTCATCAAATTCTTACATCAGCCTGCCTCTCACAACTATCTATTTCATCAAATTCTTACATTAGCCTGCCTCTCACAACTATCTACTTCGTCAAATTCTTACACCAGCCTGCCTCTCACAACTATCTACTTCATCAAATTCTTACATCAGCCTGCCTCTCACAACTATCTACTTCATCAAATTCTTACACCAGCCTGCCTCTCACAACTATCTACTTCGTCAAATTCTTACATCAGCCTGCCTCTCACAACTATCTATTTCATCAAATTCTTACACCAGCCTGCCTCTCACAACTATCTACTTTGTCAAATTCTTACATCAGCCTGCCTCTCACAACTATCTACTTCATCAAATTTTTACATCAGCCTGCCTCTCACAACTATCTATTTCATCAAATTCTTACATCAGCCTGCCTCGCACAACTATCAATTTCATCAAATTCTTACATCAGCCTGCCTCTCACAACTATCTACTTCGTCAAATTCTTACATCAGCCTGCCTCTCACAACTATCTACTTCATCAAATTCTTACATCAGCCTGCCTCTCACAACTATCTATTTCATCAAATTCTTACATTAGCCTGCCTCTCACAACTATCTACTTCGTCAAAATCTTACACCAGCCTGCCTCTCACAACTATCTACTTCATCAAATGCTTACATCAGCCTGCCTCTCACAACTATCTACATCATCAAATTCTTACACCAGCCTGCCTCTCACAACTATCTACTTCATCAAATTCTTACACCAGCCTGCCTCTCACAACTATCTACTTCATCAAATTCTTACATCAGCCTGCCTCTCACAACTATCTACGTCATCAAATTCTTATACCAGCCTGCCTCTCACAGCTATCTACTTCATAAAATTCTTACACCAGCCTGCCTCTCACAACTATTTACTTCATCAAATTCTTACATCTGCCTGCCACTCACAACTATCTACTTCATCAAATTCTTACATCAGCCTGCCTCTCACAACTATCTACTTTATCAAATTCTTACAACAGCCTGCCTCTCACAACTATCTACGTCATCAAATTCTTACATCAGCCTGCCTCTCACAACTATCTACTTTATCAAATTCTTACATCAGCCTGCCTCTCACAACTATCTACTTTATCAAATTCTTACAACAGCCTGCCTCTCACAACTATCTACGTCATCAAATTCTTACATCAGCCTGCCTCTCACAACTATCTACTTTATCAAATTCTTACATCAGCCTGCCTCTCACAACTATCTACTTCATCAAATTCTTACTTCAGCCTGCCTCTCACAACTATCTACTTCATCAATTTCTTCCCAGGATTCATCACATCTGCTGTGAAGATATTTTATAGGTTCCCAAACTGTGTTTTAGGGGGGTAGTGCCCTACCACTCCTTTAATCGTTCCATCACACACAGGACTGGTAAGTAAACAGTGAGAACCCTTTCCCATGTCTTCAGGTGTATTGGGCATACAGTGCTTGATCTAAATTTATAGACCAATCAGCACGGGGGGATTATGTGGTCAGCATCCTGCTGGCCGCTTTTACTGCCAAGGACTTTACCTGGTACCCATTCAAGGCTAGATCGATCTGGGAGCCCATGTCTTTTTTGAAAAATCTGGCTCCGTTCAAATTTGAGCCCACAATCTTTGGATCTGTAAGATCACTGTCTTTTAGAAAATAAAATATACTACCTCCTCAAAGCTTTGCAAACAGCTCTAAAATTTGATAAAGTCAGAGTACTGTTCGTTTCTGAGACATGATCTTATTTAAGACCCAGTTCTTTTTCATGTTCATCTTTTGAAGAATGTCGTTATTTTTCTTCTTCTCCATCGAAGTTATTTTACGAATTGTTCTATGACCTTTATAGTTCAAATATTCTGATTGTTTTCATGTGCTAATTGTTTGCGTGTGTACAGTTCCCTTTCTCCCGGCTACAAACTGAAGAGTAGACAACCTCACGTTACACAATCTGCTTCTAAATGGCAGTCCAACAGGAAAAGTCCCAGATACCTCCTTCAACCTCAAGAGACATAATGGCCACACCAACCTTATGGAACCTGCAGTCCATGCGACATGTCATAATTGTGAAATGATCAATATTTATATGTGTATAATTTGTAACTTAAAAGTGATACAGAGTTTAATACAATTATGCATGCTTTAAAATAAATAGTGATATCATTTCACAATCAATTAATTGTGTACAAGTTAATTTTTGACACTTACACATTTAATTAATAGTCACATTATTATGTTAATCATCATCATCATACCCTTTTCCACAGTGTCTTCATTCTTGATGATCACAGAATCATTGTCACTTTCCTCAAACAGCACATTACCCAAATGAAGGATAGCAGCCAGGATTGTATAGATGTCTTGTATCTCCTGAACAATGGACAAACAAAGCCATTTTAATTCCTCTTATTCTTGTTTGCTCCTTTTTGTTAATTTCTCTCACCTTCTTCCCTTTTCGTCACTTTTCTTTTTTTCCTGTTTTCTATTTACCTCTCTTCCTACTTTACCCATATTCTCCTACTCCACCTCTTTCTCCTAATTCTGCCTCTGCTGCTGCAGCACACTTAGCTTCTTCTTTTTCTTTCTCTTCTTCTTCATTTTCTTCTTCTTCTTCTTTTTCTTCTTCTTCTTCTTTCTTCTTCTTCTTCTTCTTCTTCTTCTTCTTCTTCTTCTTCTTCTTCTTCTTCTTCTTCTTCTTCTTCTTCTTCTTCTTCTTCTTCTTCTTCTCTTTCTTCTTTTTCTTCTTCTTCTCCTTCTTTTTTCTTCTTCTTCTTCTTCTTCTTCTTCTTCTTCTTCTTCTTCTTCTTCTTCTTCTTCTTCTTCTTCTTCTTCTTCTTCTTCTTCTTTTTCTGTGTTCAAAATCAGCCATGCTAAACATACAGACTTCTCTTAGAAAGAGAAGTGCATTGGGGTTCGTAAAAAAAAGCCAATGGAAAATCTTTAGTGCAAGACAGCCTAGTGTATGACACAACATCATCTAGCATGAGAATGGAGGTGGAGGCGGTAAGTGCAGCTCTCCGGTGGCTAGAGAACAAGATACATACACATGGCGTAATTGTAACAGACTCTGAAAGCATGCTGGAAAAAAAAAAAAAAAAAAACCAAAAAAAAAAACAAAAAAACAAAACAAAAACAAAAAAAAAAAAAAAAAAAAAAAAAAAAAAAAAAAACCACAACAAAAACAACAAAAAAAAAAAATGAGGACAGGGAGGCTTCAGCAGGGTGGGAAGCTTCACTGGAAAGGTCACGGGTGGTGAGCATACTTTGGATCTTTTCCCCAGGCCCTGCCGGCGTTGTGGGTAATGAACAGGCAGGCAAATTGGCTGGATCTGCACCACTGGGTGGTGAATTGATACATGACAAGACAGATGTGGTCAAGGACCTTTGGGAACAAGCAACAGAATCAGTAGAGAAAGAAGATTATTATGGCCTGGAGAGAATAAGGCACCTGGGTGTAACCAGAGGGTCTGGCCGGCTCACTACACTCAGAGGAAAGGCAAGACGGACATATAACCAGATCGTGACCGGTACCATCAGTATTGGAACTCTGGGCTAGCTGCTGAAGATGAGGATGGAGCATACATGGGAATGCCTGAGTCCTGTGATGTCAATTCTTGACTCAACTCAACTCAACTCAATTTCTCTTGGTAATAAACAGGGCTCGTCATTTGTGCAATGCTTAACAAACTTCAGTAAGTATTTAGTACACTCACGTCGTCAGTGAGTTTAATCAGCTTGAAGGCATCCTGCATGAGTTCAAAGAAAGTCTTGTACAAGCTTTTCTCACCCCCGGCATAGAAGGAATTGTTGCCAGTCACCCTGTCAAAAAGAAGAAGAAAATTCTAAGCAAAGACCAATAAAAAGAATGCCCTATGTACATCCTCTTTATTTCAGTATTGACGCATAAGGTACTCATGGGTGATCTCATTGCTTCCCGTTTCTTGCTTCTTTGTCTATGACATCTCATGTCATTGTTACGTTTCTTCATTTCCCTTTCTTGCCAAAATGCCACGAAGAATCCTACAAGCATGTCCAAGCCATCTCCATTTTCTTCCTTTGATAAAGTTTGTTAATGGGGGATATTTTGTGTAGCTATCATTTTACAATATGCTAAATCAATCAATCAATCAATCAATCAATCAATCAATCAATCAATCAATCAATCAATCAATCAATCAATCAATCAGTTGCCGTGCCCATAGAGAAGGTTGGCTGCAATAGATCTCCAACACCCTATGACTCTTGTCCTGATGGTGCACTCTTTCAGACTGCTCTTTATCCATCTCTTGAAGTTCTCCTCCACTTGTATCCCTGTCCACCTCTTGGTCTCTTGCTTTGGACTTTTACCTCCAGTATGGTTTTTAAAAGCGAATTATGTCTCCCAATGAGACATATTTAGAGTGTCCGCTTTGTATTTCAGTAAGACTCTTTTCATTCGTAGTGTCTTTAGAACCTCTGTATTTGATTGTTTTGTTTTTCATGAAATACGGCCTAAGCCTAAACTTTACGTAAATTGTGCCATGGACAGAAAGATTTGTAACTTTCGTGTGGGTATGTGTGTGTGTGTGTGTGTGTGTGTGTGTGTGTGTGTGTGTGTGTGTGTGGTGTTCGTGATTGTGTGGGTATGTGTGTATATACGCACGCACAAAAGTCCAGTTATATAGCTGAACGGTGTGTCAGACCTAAACACACCTGAAACATGAAAGTTTCTATTTGATTACGAACATAATGAAGTGCTAGCTACCCACCTAAACTGCTCATGGCGGCTGATGAAAACCGACTGCAGGATCTGGTCAGAGGCACCGACCAGGAAGGAGTAGAAAGCATGAAACGTTCGCTCCCCGGGCGCGTGATGCACGACGCGAGATTTCTCCAGCATGTAGTCTTTGACTCGAGCTGTAGACACATCAAGTGATGACTTCAACACTAGTTGTATACCTAGTTTCAGTTAGGTGTTTACAAGAACATCTGGTGCAATAAATCTATGCCCCTGGAAGTTGGACACAGAATTATGGCATGTTTTACAGAGCTAGTTTAAACCTATAGCTGTGAACTGTGGACAATTAATAAAACAAGCTAAACAGTTTTCTTAAGACCTCAGAAATAAGGTTTCACATGAAAAATATTAAAATTCATCAGAGAATACACACACATGCGCGTGCACGCACACACACACATACGCACGCACGCATGTATGCATGCACGCACGCACAACAGCAACCCAAATGTGTTGAAAGTCACGTATTGCGCTGTTGAGCACTTAAAAAATAATCTCTTGGCAGTTAGAAATCGAAAAGAGTAGCCTAACGGCGCTGCCCGGGCAAAATTTGCAGTTAAAAATCTACCCATAGTATTTCAGAATCCTCGCCGGTGCTACTGGGTTCTTACTTTGCGCTGAGATTCTTCGGACTCAGGCGTGAGTCAGACGTAGAACGAAGCACCTATGGGTTACAACCCGTGTGCCATGACGCTGATCCGTCGGCTACAGCTAAACCTAAAACTCGAAACAGACGAGGGCTCAAAGACAATTTATTCCAAACACAAGAAACAGACCGTCATCATTTAGGTATCATATTATGATAAAAAGGAAAATGAAACCTGGTGTTACCATTAGCAAAAAAATGTGGAAAAAAGAGACAAGAGGAAGACAACGCGAGAAGATTCTTGACAACCTTTTATCAGGTCATGGAGAGACACGTCAACGCATTCATGCTGTTGAAGATCACAGATTGTGGAGAGGCATGATTGCCCACGCCAGTCGACGAGCCACCTAATGATGATGATGATTCACAATTGTATTTTCGGTAATACCAGTAGTTGTAGGCTTTGTGACGCAGAGGTTAGTGAGCGCATTTCACAACCTTCGAAGTACAATGACTACCGGTGGGGTGGTTTAGAAAAGACAGTTCTGGTGACTTTCGGATAGTGGTAAGAGAGTCGCACCGTGTAAGATAAGATGCAATAGTATCAAATACATTTGTGGATACACATATACACTATAGCCACTTTCTCTTGTGGAGAGGATACACAGTTTTTGTTCTAGAAACAGTAGTTATCCATGAGGTGGCATCTTTGATGAGGTTTCTGAGAACAATGCACAGAATATCATGTAAAGCAAGGACCGTTTTCCACGCCTACAAGCGT
>CAJHNH020001946.1:382500-385000 GCA_905116865.2 Candidula unifasciata | reverse complement strand
CTGGTACTTTGTATCATAGAAGGAGATTGCAGTAACTCTTTATATCTGAATTATAAGTATAATTTCTCCCAACCACCCCCCCCCCCTTTCCAGTGTATCTCAGTTAAACTCCTTCGGACATAATTATTTATCGCTTTTAGATTTAACTCCATGGGACGGAAAGGGTTAAAATAACAAGTAACTGAGGCTTAATAAAATGAAAAAAAAAAAAAAAAAAAGATCAGTATTAGGGACTTATCTTTTTCAGCCATCGAACCCTTGAGGTTCATCGCAGCGCGTATCACCCGCATCTATTCTGGTTGGCCTACTCTTTCCAGTTTGTGACACCAGGCGTTTGTAAGTGTGGCTCATGAGGCGGCATTATTTGCCACCAGCAAGATGGGCTCACGAGGAAGCATTCTTTGCCACCAGCAAGATGTGACTTATGAGGAATATTTCTTTGCCACCAGCAAGATGTGGCGATTGTCTCTAGCGGTAAACAAGGGCTCTATTATAGGAGATTCTGCAGCACCGGGGCTGCCAATGAGATTTTTGTCAAAACTCATGCTAAGCTGACCAAAAACCCCAAAGAATAATAAAAACTTAAAATTTTATAGTTACGAAACGAAACATTTGGCCATTTCAAAGCTGAAAATGCGGAGGTCACCAGGAGCTGATGGTATATCAAACGAAATGATCATAAACTTAGGAACAGTGGCCAAAAACAAAGCTTTTACATATATTTAATGCTTGCTGGGCAACAGGGAATGTTCCCCAGATCTGGATAGAGGCAATTATGATATAAAGCATAGGAAAGACAGTTCTAATGCCTCCAACTACAGACCGATCAGCCTCACAAGCTGTCTCTGTAAAACTAGAGCGCATCACCAACCTCAGACTACAGTGATACATTGAAAGTGAAAACATCATTACACCACAGCAGGCGGGCTTTAGAAAGTTATACTCTACGGAAGACCAGACAACATACCTCTCCCAAGAAATAGAGGATTCTTTTCAAGATAAGAAACTGGTAATCGCGGCATGGATAGATTTAAGGAAAGCTTTTGATAAGGTTTGGAAGGAGGGGCTTTTAAAGAAATTGAGAAATTATAAAATAAATAGGAAAATGTACAATTGGATTAAAGCATAACTACATAACAGAAGAGCCCGGGTACAGGTAGATTGTTTTAAAAGTAAAAAAGTTCTACTGCGACAAAGCGTCCCTCAAGGTGGTGTCCTGTCGCCCACACTTTTCCTCTTATTCATTAACGACCTGGTTGCTGAGATACCAAATGGAATCAAAATGGCAGTGTATGCCGATGACCTGGTACTGTGGTGCACCAATGAACATGCATCATAAGCCACAAAAACACTACAGCGGGCTACAAATGCACTTGAGGCATGGGCCAATAGATGGCGTGTCAGCATCAACACAGACAAATGTAGCACCACACTCTTCACCCTCTCCCCAAAGCAAAAAGCGGGCATCATCAAAATAAACGGAATACCCTTAAGACATGATAAAGAGCCCACATACATAGGAGTCACATTTGATGACAGGTTGACATGAAAAAAACAACAACACATCAACAAGGCAGCAACTAAAGCCAGGAGGAAGACAGCAATACTAAGAAAACTAAGTGGAACCACATGGGGAGCCGATGGGAAAATACTCAATACAAGCAGAGCATACTTCCACACTTGGAATATGGGTCAACTGCATGGTGTTCAGCATCTAGTACCACATTAAAGGAGTTGGACAAAGTGCAAAATCAAGCGCTCAGAGTCATCACAGGAGGGATGAAATCAACCCCCATATTAGAAATGGAGACAGCTGGGAAAACACAGGCATTGAGAGAACGCAGAGATACAAAGTTGAAAATACAAGCTGAAAAGTTCCTCAGTATGCCAGATCACCCGATGGAAAATAGATTTAAGAACCTAGCCTTGGGACGGTTAAAAAGAAGCAGCTTTATACACCAAGCAAAAAGAATATGTAGACAAACTCCTGACCTTCCAGAAATTGGCTGCCCACTTAAAAGTATTCCGAAACAAACCCTATGGAGAGAAAAATGCAAACTAACAGTACACATCCAGACAAATGTGAAAGGGATATTTGACAAGAAAGAGCAAGATAGTGTACAGCGCAGAATGGCAACCCTCAGTTAGATTGATGAAGAATACCCACAAGAACAATGGGTCAGAGTCTATATAGATGGGTCCTAAGAAAGTGCAGTTAGAAATGGTGGTTCTGGAGTGTACATAGAATTCCCAGATGGTACTAGGGATAAGTCCAGCGTACCAACCGGGAAGTACTGCCATAACTATTAAGCAGAAACTCAAGCTATCAAGATAGCAACAGAGAAACCGCTAAATACCAATCTTGGCTCACAGTATGTAGTAATGCTGACAGATGCTAAATCAGTACTTGAAGCACTCCAGTCTAGGAAACTACCAGAATTGCAAACACTGCTGACACAACTTAGCCTTCGGCAAAGAGTCGTAATGCAGTGGATACCGT
>CAJHNH020001946.1:250000-377500 GCA_905116865.2 Candidula unifasciata | reverse complement strand
TACACGCTCTTCCACAAGGCACTAACTTCGTCTGCCTTATCATTCATTAGTATTCCACCAAGTTGTGCAGAGCCAGCCAGTCTGTCCGACTGTTCATTTCCCAAAACACCGGCGTATCCCGGGGAAAAATCCGATAGGAGTTAAGGTAAAACCATTGAACAATGGGTAACTGTAATAACCGGGTGAGTCTCAAGTTCAGACCATGACCACTGAAGACGAAGAACGCACGGCGAGTCGCTTGGTACTATGACTTCGCCACGCACAAAAACTCTCTGACATTAGGGCGTGGCAAAGTGGTCTGAGTCAGCACAGGAGATTACCCAGTTCTTCCGCTTGTCCCACAATCAGTAAACAAGAATAGACTAACACTTCTAAGAGCTATTATGTTTCGACTCCCTGACAAAGTTTGGAATAAACAACAGGATGCAATGGAGCAAACAGAAGAATTAACATCAGCAACATCAATAGAAATGGTAGAATATTTCAGACCAAGTGTTTAGATTTCTGCGAAACAGGACACAAACAGTAAAGCACGGGTTAAGAAGCAATTATATTATTGTTGTACGTCATGGGCCTCCGAATCTAGAGATTTCTTACACCCCCCCCCCCCCCTCGTTGCTGAGAAAAGGTTTAAAAGACTGAGGCCGCCACACAGCTCCCCCCTCACCTTCCTAGTAGTTTGTAAAGGGGCAAAACGGTCCTCTTTGTCCATCTGTATACGTGTAATACATTTGATATTATTTTGACTATAATTCGAGATTTCCTTTGAAGTCAAAGTGCATCTGCCTGCGAGGCAGGAACTATCAGTCTGCATAGAAATTAGTCAGATCTGTAAAAATTTTGTTGTTGTTGTTCGTTCGGCACAGTATTTTTCTTTACTCTTCTCGTTCACCTGCTTTAAACTCCGTCAGAAACTTCTGGTTCTTTCATCCACCTCTGAAGTTTAGACTTGTTCCAGAACCTGAGTTTTATGTGCACATCCGTTTTACAAATCTGACTAATTTCTATGCAGACTGATGGTTCCTGCCTCGCAGGCAGATGCACTTTTACTTCAAAGGAAACCTCGAATTATCGACTCTTACGACATGCTTGTTGGGGAGGCAGGGGTTCTATTCTTGCTTCCCCCACAATGGCTTTTATCTGTCTTGATTATAACTGCTTCATTTGTTTTTCTATCCACCCATGATTTTCTTTGCATTCTTCTCAGAAACCACATCTCTGCCGCCAGTTAATGTTTTTTTTTAGCTTGTTTGCTTTTTGTCCATGCTTCACATGCATATAACAACACAGGTTCTACATAGCGCTTCAACACTCTTTCATTCTCACTTCTGCTATGGCAATTATTGTTTTAATTTCTGCAAGGCATCTTACATCAGATGTTTTTGATTGTTCCAAGATGGCTGTTTCTAATAACTTGCTTCAGCATTTTGCTGTCTGCGTGTATTTCACACTTTGATATTTCTTTCTTCTTGGTGACGACCTTAATTTTTGTTTTCTTACAGTTTAACTCTAAACCTAATTTGTCATAACGAGATATTACTGCATCGAATAACTATTGCAGATCTTCATCATTTGAGGTTGTGAACAACGAATCAACATCATGGCATAGGGGTAGTAACCCATAAGTTCCCCGTGTGGGTTCCAGGGCCCCATTGTGAGGAAAACAAGAATCGACCCACTGCATGTCGTAAGAGTCGACTAATTGGGGAGCTTCCTTTGAAGTTGGAGTGCGTCTGCTTGAGAGGCAAGAAACCAACAACCTGCATTCAAGTTAATCAGATCTGTAAAATTGATGCACACGCAACATTCAGGTTCTGGAGCAGGACTGCAGTTTAGAAGTGGACGAACAACCAGAACTTTCCGCCAAAGTGGTGAACGCGAAGAAGAAGAAATAACTAATAAGTGCTCCGTTCTTCTTCTAACTAAAGTCTGAGTCGAAAAGCTTAGCACAATGCAAAGGCTCTGTAGCACCGCCGAGGATCCTGACATACGTTGGGTAGAATTTAAACTCCAGATTTTGCCCGGGCAGCACCGCTAGGCTACTGTTTTCGATTTCCAACTGCCAAGAGATTCTTTCACGTGCGCAACAATACAGACGGGCGACCGATCTCACTACCCAGAGACCAGGGGAAATTACTAGAAGTTCAAGTCCATGTTAAAAAATCCCAGCCCTTACCGGGGATTGAACCTGGAACCTCTAGCACTTGAGGCGGACACCTTGCCTCGAGACCACGCTGGCCCCAGATAAAGTGAAGTAACGCTGCAGACGATTCTTCAAGTAACACTGGAATCACGGGGGAGGAGGGCGGGGTGGGGGATTTGGGGAATGAAGGGGGCGTTTGACAATCAAGACACTAGAGCGTACAGGCGTTCAGTAACTTTAGTATTATGGATAAGCGAAGGTTGTGATAGGCTGAGGGATCCTTTCAGACTGACAATAAAGAATGCATACAAGCGCAATGTGTGGGTGAGACACAGACAAGACACGGACAGAATATATAAGTCGCCCACATTGTTATAGTGAAAAATAATACTAGCACTGATTGTTTTGTTTGAGTCGATCAACATTCGGTACTGCTTGGTTTATTTTCAGTTACTGCTTGGTTTATTATCAGTCAATCAGGTGGCGCCTCCACAGTCAAGTATGGCTATAATAATCGATGTGTGTCTCTTGTGTTGGTCACGTTTCTTACATCCCCCATCTCTGATGTTGTTGAGGTTAATGGTGGGAGGGGAGGGGGGGGGTGAGAGCAACAAGCAGATGGAAAAGAAGAAGAAGAAGAAGAAGAAAGAAGAAGAAGAAGAGGAAGAAGAAGACGACGACGAAGAAGAAGACGACGACGACGAAGAAGACGACGACGAGTAGGGAAGAAGATGGAGAGAAGAAGGAGGAAGAATAAAAAGAAGAAGAGAAAGAATAAATAAATAAAGAAAGAAAGAAAGAAAGAAAGCAAGAAGGAAAGAAAGAAAAAAAAGAAAGAGGAAAAGAAAGAAAAAAAGAAAGAAAGAGTTAAAACGATACTTACATAGATGAGGCCATGCTTGTATCTCCGTTCTATGCAATCTGTGATATTATCCAATGTTAGCTCGGGAAGTTTGGCTAAATCTGGCAAGTTTAAAGGGTCATATTCCTGAAGAGAGGTAGCGGCAGTGCTAGGCGGGCGACGACTGTCTTTCAAACTGACGTATCTATTTGTCGGTCGTGCAGTCGGCGTTAATGACATCATTTCTATATTTGACGAGGAACCCTTGTCATCTGCCTTGCTAATCCATTGCGACGTTCTGGAAGAGAGCATCTTTGATGGATCCGTGTCTTTAAAAGGTTTCCCCACAAAGAAGGTACTTCCTTCGACATCATCCCCGTAGTCCGCAGCAGGAGTGTTATCCATTTCAGCTGAAAAACTTAGAATGTCTCTACCTTTTTTTGCTCTAAAAGAGAGAGCTCCATTCCAGTCTATTTTGTCTAGCCTGCCTTTCACGTTCATTTTTAGCTTCTGTAGGTCGTCATTTGAGTCTGTATCCTCGCCACTGTTGCTTGTCTTACCTAGATCCTCATTTTTTTCTTGATCTTCCTCCGCTTTGAATCTAGTTGGGTCAGCCTTGTCGTATGGGAATTCTATCTCATCGTCTTCGTAGCCTGGATTCTGAACACCTCCAGACTGTATGCTCGAGAGGGATCTGAAAACGATTGAATACAAGGTTGTGGTGAACATGACAATGACATAAGTAATACGATTGTGTCGGCGTCTCTGGCTTAGGTGTTGCGAACGCGCTTCGTAATGCCGGGTTCGATCTCTTCTGTGGACGATTTGATTTTGCGCTGCTTTTGACAGTGCAACCGAGCGCTGACCGTTCAGGGGCAATGGCAAACTACTGAACGTAAAATGTGCCTAGAAAAACCAAATAAAATCTGGGTTGGATATGCAACGTCCAGTAAAGGATACGCAACTAACTAATACGATTGTAAAGAGAATAAAGGAGATTTATCACGTCACCGGTGCATTAGAAAAATAGTGCCAGCAACATTTGTGTGTAAGCAAATCAGCATTGCCTATGTAATCTGATCTATATCCCACCGACCACCTTTATTTCCCACGTATGTTCTGTTTATTCGCCCACTACTTGACTTTAATCTTGTTGAAGAACTGTAGTTTTGCGTAGACTTCCATTTTATAGATCTGGAGTATTTGTAGAAAGACTGTTTGTTTCTTGCCTCTTTTGCAAATTATGTGAAGAAACAAACGCGAAGGTCCCTTTTCCACGCTCTTAAGTATATTGGCCAAATAGGTTTAGGGCTTTATTTTGATAGGTCGAATGGCACATGGTGGATGATGTGGTCAGCGACCCGCCGGTAGCCTTTACTTCCCATAACTGCATCTGGTACCCACTCAAGGCTGGGTCGACCTGGGAGTCAAGGTCATATCTGCACACACACAAATGTCCGGCTTCGTTAGGAAGCGAACCCACGACCTTCCGATCAGCAGGCGGGCGTCCAGCTGCTAACGCCACCGCGACTCCCATGCAAATGAAGTCTGGTAGTCTGGTAGTCTTAGTTTCAGCTTCACAGCAAACGGGTCACCCCATCTTTGCTCCGCTCCTGTGCCAACGAAAAACACACACAATGTTTATCACAGCATTATAATTGCAGTTCATCATTGATGGTAGCAGAAGTCGCCAACAGATTAGCAGTTGCCCACGCGATCAATTTTAATTACGTACAGGCACCACAACACTGCACGACAGGATACGCGCCATTTTCTGAATCTACAATTCACACCAACACGTTGGTCACAGTGGAAAAAACATTCAAAAAAACAAAAACAAAATGCAATCCGCAGCTCACAGGGTCACGCCATGCATTCAACCCAGAAGCTGGGCGACGAAACTATATCCAGTCTACAAATGGAGCAAAACTGCATCGGCCACCGTCCGGCAGAAGCAAAAAATTTGCCTCTGTTTCGAAAAGTGCCGCTGCCGAACGTCCATTTTGACCAGAAGTAATGAAGTAAATGAAGTATGCGAATGAAGTAAACATCCCTAGCCTTTTACGACATGCTTCTTGCGGGCAGTGGATCTATTCATTTTCACCCAAGATGGAGCAGCGTAAGCCACACAGGAAACAGGCTAGCACTAAATTGATGTTTGATTTGGCTTTTATCTGTAATAACAATTGGTAATGTTCTTATCAATTAAAGAAAAATAAAATAGCATTTTTAGTGGATGTCTGCTCTGGCATTTGTATTCTGTTAATCTCTGGCTCTTGTACCATGTTAATCTCCGGCACTTGTACCATGTTAATCTCTGACACTTGTACCATGTTAATCTCTGGCACTTGTACCATGTTAATCTCTGGCACTTGTACCATGTTAATCTCTGACACTTGTACCATGTTAATCTCTGGCACTTGTACCATGTTAATCTCTGGCACTTGTACCATGTTAATCTCTGGCACTTGTACCATGTTAATCTCTGGCACTTGTACCATGTTAATCTCTGACATTTGTACCCTGTTAATCTCTTGAATTTTTACTCTTTTAATCTCTGGCACTTGTACCATGTGAATCTCTGGAATTTTTACTCTGTTAATCTCTAGAATTTTTACTCTGTTAATCTCTGGCACTTGTACCATGTTAATCTCTGGAATTTTTACTCTGTTAATATCTAGAATTTTTACTCTGTTACTCTCTGGCACTTGTACCATGTTAATCTCTGGAATTTTTACTCTGTTAATCTCTAGAATTTTTACTCTGTTAATCTCTGGCACTTGTACCATGTTAATCTCTGGAATTTTTTACTTTATTAACTCTAGAATTTTTACTCTGTTAATCGCTGGCATCTGATTTTCTGTTTTTCGCTGGCATTTGTATTTTCTGTTAATCTCTGACATCTTTATTCTGTTAATCTTTGACATTTTTATTCTTTTAATCTCTAACATTTATATTCTTTTAATCTCTAACATTTATATTCTTTTAATCTCTGACATTTATATTCTTTTAATCTCTGACATTTATATTCTGTTAATGTCTGGTGTTTGTTAACCTCTGGCACGTGGTAATCTCTGGCATTTTTTATCACTGGCATTTGTGTTCTGTTAATCTCTGACATCTGATAATCTATGGCATTTGTATTATGTTAATCCCTTGTATTTGTATTTTATTAATCTCTGACATTTTTACTCTGTTAATATCTTACACATTTTTGTGTTATTCTCTGACATATGCATTCTATTAATCTCGGGTATTTGTGTTCTGTTAGTATTCAGCATTTGTAATGTGATAATCTCTGACATTGGTACTCTGTTAATCTTTTACATATTTTTGGTGTTAATCTCTGACATTTGTATTTTGCTAATCTCTGACATTTTTATTATGTTAATCTCCGAAATTTGTATTCTGTTAATCAGGTATTTCTAATAATGAATCCGATGTGTGTGTGTGTGTGTATGTATGTGTGTGTGTGTGTGGTTGTGTGTGTGTGTGTGTGTGTGTGTGTGTGTGTGTGTGCTTGCATTTCTATTATTGCCTAGCATTTAATCTTCAGTCTCGTCATATCTCCATTTTGTTTTCTCCGTTGTCGAGACTGCTGTCTAACAAACTAACTACTTGTGACCAGCATTTAATCTTTAATCTCATCATATCTTCATATTGTTTTCCCCGTTGCCGAGACTACTGTCTGAAGGACTAACTTCTTGTGACCAGCATTTAATCTTCAATCTCATCATATCTTCAAACTGTTGTCCACTTTGCCGAGACTGCTGTCTGACGGACTAACTACTTGTGACCAGCATTTAATCTTCAATCTCATCATATCTTCATATTGTTTTCCACTTTGCCGAGACTGCTGTCTGACGGACTAACTACTTGTGACCAGCATTTAATCTTCAATCTCATCATTTCTTCATATTGTTGTCCCCTTTGCCGAGACTGCTGTCTGACGGACTTACTACTTGTGACCCAAAAGCCACTGTTCGGATCACAATCAAACAAGAGTTGATATCTGGGAAAATCCGATCAGCAGTTTAGCACAGTTTTTTAGGGCTCTTGAAGCGACGAGAAATAGGAAACGTTTAGTCTAGTTTGGTTGGGTTGTTTAGTCATGAATTGGCTTCTTTTCAATTATATCCCTAGTTTTGATACCACCTCCCCACCACCACCCCCAGATCTTGGGGTGGGGGGGGGGGGTGTATACAGTACCAAACGCCTCTACCCCATATTTTCTTTTTGTCGGCGTATCTGCTTCAAATGTATCGCTTGGATGACTACCGAAGATGAGAGAACACTTCTCAGTTCTCCCAGAATCGAATGGCGTAGTTTCTATTTTTTAAATAAAACCAATAAAGTGTTTTTTGTAGCTCTGCACGCATGCAAGTTAATCTCACCACTCAAGATGATAAAAGAATTCAAATTGCAAACTCTGACGTGCAGTACTGTACACAATAGCAGAGATTAACATGTGTGAGGTATCTTAATTTTCTTGTACCAACAAATAAAATCGTTTGATTTATATCCTACAGTCCCTTGAAGCCGAACACGTTTTAAATATACGTGTCGACAGAATCGTTAAACAGATATATAAATAATGTTGTCTTCCCTGCTGTTTCCTTTTATCCTGGGTGTGTGTTAATTTCTTTGTTTATTGGTGCAGTCACTAGAAGATATTTAGGACGCAGTATTTGTCGCCCACATACTAGGATGTCAAGAAAGCCCCAAAGAGCTGGTAGGTCGTAACTGACGACTCTGGCAAACAACGAAAGACGTGACAAATGACATGGCGGTAAAATTATGTTTCAAGAAAACTTTCTGGCAAGAATATTTTTAGACTGCTTGAAGAGAAGATGAGGGTAAATAGACTTTTAGTCCATGGACAAGTGGATTTTGGGTTAAAGTAACGTTAATCTCCCCAAACAGAGTCGGTCACTTTTCATTTACAAGTTTGTTGGGTTGGTCGACTTTCCTGAAGGTGACGGGTGTGTCCCGCTCTGTTGTTTTCTTTCTGTGTTGTCTTGCATTTACATTTCATTCCGAGAAAGAAAATGCCTGTGGCATATGATGCAGCACTCTCCAGGGGGTTTTGTGTTAGGGCCATTTTCTTTGGAGTGTTAAAAGCGCTGGTGTGCTGAAATATACAACCGTAACCTTGTGCCAAGGCGACAGGCTCAGGATCTACCAATCACAAGTGAGCTAGTTACGTGTACCGACTTTTGTGTATGTTTGAAAGTTTGTTGTGGATACTGTGGAAAACCTTAATGTGTGAGAATGTAATCAGTAAACTCAATGTGTCTGTATCCCTGTTTCACAGAAATCCAAAGATTTTGGGAGAACTTAAAGGACGAATGCGAGAAGTTATGTCCTGCATTTTAAAATACTTAGTGATGAAATCAGTTGGTGAGATTGCTGGGCGGCTATAGAAGCCTAAATCTGGTGCCCACATATCGAATGTTAAATATAACCTTATACAAAACGCTTCTTGTATACATTTCTTGAAAAAGGTTTTCTGGACTCTCTGGACCCTTTTCCACGCCTTTAGGTGTATAGGGCATATAGGGCATATAGGGCTAGACCTATATTTTATAGGCTAACGACACAAGATGGGTGGTGTGGTCAGCATCACGCCGGCCGCCTCTACTTCCCGGGACTGCCCCCGGTACCCACTCAAGGCTGGGTCGACCTGGGAGCCAAGGTCATTTTTAAAGAAAAGTCTGGCTCCTCCCACGACCTTCCGATCCGCGTTCTGCCACGGCGACTTCGGGAAAAGGTTACAGTTAATAAATAAAGTATAAGTGTTTTAAAATCTGAAGCTACTTTTCAATCACCCTGAGGACGCTTGCCTGCAGAAGGTGTTGGGTTCAAGACCGTAGCGGGGTAATCTTTGTTCAAATAACTTTAGCGCCCAGGTTTATCAAGCTTTACATGGGTACCAGGAATTGTCATGGAAAGTAAATCGCATCAACAGTCGTGGTGTTGGCAAATATAGGTCTAGCTCTAAACACGTGAGTGGATAAAGGCGTTTAAGGGCTGATTTATTTTACTAACATCTGTGTCAACATCATCATCATTTAGCAGGTCATTTGCAGAACGTCGCTCTCATCACGGTCTGACTGAAAAAAAAAACTCGGTCTCTCTCTCTCTCGCCAGCTCTCCAGCCTCGTGCACTTTCCCACCCAAGGTGCCAGTTATATCATGTGCCCATCCTTGTGCTGGTCTGTCTCTGTCCTTTTGCCCCAGTACCATGCCTTCCTGCTATTATTCCTACCACCCTCCCCGTTTTCCAGCACTTGACACGGTCACAATATTTCAGTTTCCAAGACAAGATGCTTTTTACCAGCCAACCTTACTTAATCTTTAGGCCTTTTAGGAAGTCAGTATTTGTGTTTTTCTCTGTCCATGTTATTCTGATAATCCTTCAACAGCATTTCAGCTCAGAATCGTATGTTTTCTTGGTCAAGGATTGGTGATAGTCCTCGGCCATGATCCGCTCGTTGCTACATGGAAGGTGCATGCTCTCTACGTTTTGATTTTGATCTTCTTGATGATCTGTAACCATGGATTGTGAATACTGTTTAACCTACAGGTCACTAGATTGTTAATACTGTTTAACCTACAGGTCACTAGATTGTTAATACTGTTTAACCTACAGGTCCCTAGATTGTGAATACTGTTTAACTACAGGTCCCTAGATTGTTAATACTGTTTAACCTACAGGTCACTAGATTGTTAATACTGTTTAACCTACAGGTCACTAGATTGTTAATACTGTTTAACCTACAGGTCACTAGATTGTTAATACTGTTTAACCTATAAGTCTCTAGATTTTTAATACTGTTTAACCTACAGGTCTCTAGATTTTTAATACTGTTTAACCTACAGGTCTCTAGATTTTTAATACTGTTTAACCTACAGGTCACTAGATTGTTAATACTGTTTAACCTACAGGTCACTAGATTGTTAATACTGTTTAACCTACAGGTCTCTAGATTGTTAATACTGTTTAACCTACAGGTCACTGGCATGAAAACTGGTGCTTTAACTATTTACCAACTGGGCGCATCGTGGTCTAGAGGCATGGTGTCCGCCTCGAGTGCTAGAGGTTCCTGGTTTAACTACCGGTAAGAGCTGGGATTTTTTAACGTGGACTTGGAATTCTAGTAATTCCCCCCTGGTCTCTGGGTAGTCAGATCGGAGGCCCGTGTTCATTATTGCGCACATAAAAAATCCCCAAAAAATTAGCCCAACGGCGCTGCCCGGGCACAATTTAGAGTTCAAAATCTACCCAAAGTATTTCAGGATCCTCGCCGGTGCTACAGAGCCTGTGCACTGTGCTGAGCGTTTTCTGACTCAGACTTGAGTTAGCAGAAGAACGGAGCACTTATTGGTTTACTTCCCGTGTGTCATGATGCTGATCAGTTATTCAAACCTCAAATATGAAACTACTTACAAACAACAGTTTTACGTACACAGTTTGATAATTTAAAACTAATAACTTAATAAAGCGAAACAAAAACTAGCCAGCACTACTTACTTACACCCTGCTGGGCTGACACCGACAGACTTACTATTGAACAATAATGTTTATCAGACCTAATGTGAGAGGGGGTAGATACCTTATCTTGAATGTCCCCCCCCCCCCCCCCCAGAATTCTCTGGTCTGGGCTATCCAAATACCAACATACGGCTCAACAGGTTTTCTCTCGCCTAGCACGTAGGTTGGGCAGAGATAATCCCTAAAGAGGATATTTCTATTGGGGGAGTGTCACGTTAAATCTACTAAATTCAATGCGTCACGATTTTATGACGAGTTGCTAGTTGTTGGAGCAGCAGTACTGAACTACATACAACAAGAGATAGCAGATCAAATGGTTTCAGAGATGTGTACCACAGAGAGACCTGCCACTTATACGTAACAGAAAACGTTGCCCACGCGAGTGATAGATAGATGGGCTATCCGACGCCGTGAATATCGGCATCTACCAACATACGGTCAAACAGTTTTTCTCTAGCTTGGCACGTAGGTTGTGCAGAGATACAACCTGAAGAAGATATTTCTATTGGAGGAGTGACAGGTTGAATGTACTAAATTAAGTACGTCGAGATTTTATGATAGAGAAGCTGATGGAGAATTAGTGCTGCAACAAGAGATAACAGATCACATGGTTCTAAAACCATACTTTAAAGACATATTGGGAGATTACAGAGCGTGTTTCCGACAGAATAGATCAACAATAGATCAGATATTCATTTTCCGGCAAATAGCAGAGCAAAACTGGGCATATAGAGAAGATATACATAATGTTTTTGTGGATTTAAAAAAAATTTAACAAGGTCGCAGACGCTTTATGGATACTTCATTGGTATCATGGGAGCTAATAGACTGACATGGCTGGGGCCTCATGAGAGCTAATAGACTGACAGGCTGGGACCTCATGAGAGCCAATAGACTGACATGGCTGGGACATCATGAGAACCAATAGACTGACATGGCTGGGACATATTGAGAGCCAATAGACTGACATGGCTGGGGCCTCATGAGAGCCAATAGACTGACATGGCTGGGGCATCATGAGAGCTAATAGACTGACATGGCTGGGTTATATTGAGAGCCAATAGACTGACATGGCTGGGACATATTGAGAGCCAATAGACTGACATGGCTGGGGCCTCATGAGAGCCAATAGACTGACATGGCTGGGGCCTAATGAGAGCTAATAGACTGACATGGCTGGGGCATATTGAGAGCCAATAGACTGACATGGCTGGGGCATCATGAGAGCTAATAGACTGACATGGCTGGGGCATATTGAGAGCTAATAGACTGACATGGCTGGGGCATCATGAGAGCCAATGGACTGACATGGCTGGGGCATCATTAGAGCCAATAGACTGACATGGCTGGGGCATATTGAGAGCCAATAGACTGACATGGCTGGGGCATCATGAGAGCCAATAGACTGACATGGCTGGAGCATATTGAGAGCCAATAGACTAACATGGCTGAGGCATATTGAGAGCCAATAGACTGACATGGCTGTATATTGAGAGAATGTCAGATGACAGAAAAGTAAAAACTGTTTACACCAGGGAGATGAATGGTCGTAGCCCACGAGGCAGACCAAGAAGACGAAGGAGAGATAATGTCAAGACAGACCCGCAAACGCTTAGTGTCACCAACTGGAGTGAGAAGGCCAACCAGAGAGATGAATGGAGGCGGGTGATATCTGCAGGAATGAACCTCAAGGGTTTGGAATGCTGCTGCTGAAGAAGAAGAAGAAGAAGAAGAAGAAGAAGAAGAAGAAGAAGAAGAAGAAGAAGAAGAAGAAGAAGAAGAAGAAGAAGAAGAAGAAGAAGAAGAAGAAGAAGAAGAAAAATAATAAGAAGAAGAAAAAAGAGGAAGAAGAATAAGAAGAAGAAAGAAGAAGAAGAAGAAGAAGAAGAAGATGAAGAAGAAGAAACGGCACTTGGTGGATGATGTGGTCAGCATCACGCCTTTGCTTCCCAGGACTGCACCTTGTACCCACTCAAGGTCATTTTTGAAGAAGTCCGGCCCCCGTCAGGAACCGAACCCACGACCTTCTGATCCGCAGGCGAGCGTCTAGCCGCCAGACCACGGCGATTCCGTGTGGGGCTCTAAAAGGTCACTAAAATCTCATCGAAGCGCAGGAAACAAAAAATTTACATCAGTGCATAAAGTAATCGACACTGGCTGGTTTTGTAGAAATGAGCTGACACCAAGAAAATATCAAGTTGGAGGGGCGCGGGGGGGGGGGGGGAGTGGGGTGCTAGGCCTTCATGCCTCCACCCCTCCACATTTTTTAAGCTTGAAGGAGCTCAGCTGTCGTGATACTAGTTGAAAAGCATAATAATAATACTGATCTAAACGGGAAATAAACATAATAATATGTTTAAAATAACGTGAAATGTTTTACAAAGAATATCAATATTTTGCTAAATAGGGACGCTTAGCCTTTTTACACTAGGCTATAGGACGTGAGAAAAGGTGTGCAGTTCGGAGGAGCAGATGAACCATCAGTCTGGTGAGAGTAATGCAGCCAGGAGTGACGAGGGGACCTGACCGATACTTGACATTCCGAGGAAGAGCAAGACGGACGTTTAATCAGAATGCTACTGGCGGCATTAGTATTGGAACTGCGCTGGCTACTAAAGATGGGGTCGGGGCGCATGTGGGAATGCCTCGAGTGCTGTGATATCGTTTTCCCCCAAGAAAACCTGGGGATGGAGGGCCCTAAAGCGCCCAGGTTCCGGGTCTTGTGACAAAAGACTAGCTAGATCAGTGGTTCTCAACCTTCCTAATGCCACGACCCTTTGATACGGTTCCCCAGTCTTACACTTTTTTTCGTCTCTACTCCATAACTTCAATGAATATGTGTTTTCCGATGGTCCTAGGTGACCCCTGTGAAAGGGTCGTCTGATCCACAAAAGGGTCGTGACCCACAGGTTGAGAACCGCTGAGTTATGTCCTCCTTGACCGCATAGGATTGCTTGTTACACCTGGCTGGTGCCCTAACAATAAGATCTATTAAGGTTGAACAAGGTATCTGGGATATAACATATTGGTCTGCCGCCCAGATTGAGATTTTATTTGTACCTGACGATGGTATGGGGGCGGGGTTGGGGTGGGTGGGTGGTGGAGCCTGCCTCAGAGCTATTGACGCTCTGTCCAGTTTTCTAACCAATAAAAGACGTTCTTGTTTAAGTATTCAATAAAATATTTCATATAATCTCAAAAACAATATAATACTTATAGAGCCTAATAATAATAATAATAATAATAATAATAATAATAATAATAGTAATAATAATAATAACAACATTACATATTGATATTATCATTACTAACTTAAACACAGCTTCAGATCCTTGAGCTTCCCTCCCCTCTTCGACCTCGACCTATAGAAAATTATAAGGAGACTGATCTCCCACCTCCCCCAATATTTGCTTCGTTTCGGCGTTCTGGCAAACGGGTCTGCTAACTTCCATAAAGTTATCAACCCAAACCAAAAATAGAACCCAGTTAGTTCCACAAGATCAAAAACACAGAGCCGTTATCTAATCTTGATATACGCAGACGACAAGTTACATGTTCCTTTCATGGAAAATTTATATCTTCTTTGTTTATATTGTTTGTTCAGATAGGGTGGCTTCTGTTGACTTATGTCGTAATCTATATGTCATTACATAGAAAAGGGGGGGGGGGGGGGGATTTCTTGCACACTTGTTGCGCATGCCAATTTAGATGGCGTTTGGCTAGAATTATAGGCATGTGCCATATCTGATCTGCCGCTAACATGTCGCCATTTTTTTTAAAGCTAGTTGTCACTTGTTAAAGATTTATCACGAGCCGGTGTCACGAGGCAACAGCTCGCCACGACGTCACAAATCTTACACTCGCTATCGTTTTCGAATAGAAGCGTTACAAAAAAACAAAAAAAAAAAAACGATTTTTCACTGCTTAAACTGCATAACTGCTCACCTATCTAAACAAGATAGTTGCGTTTTCCTTTACAGGACGTTGCAGAATCAGTCTGCAGCGTTTTTGTTGTTGTTTGTTGTTGTTGTTGTTGTTGTTGTTGCTGGTATGCTTTTTCACGGCAAGTTTTACGTTCGATACTTTGTCATTTGGGGGTATGGGGTGTCAGTTATTGGTAGTACCTCTGGATGGGGAGCCTGTCATGTCCTTTTTAGGACAGCTTGATAACCTTTGGTCTAAAACTGACACTAAGCTCTCACATGTGGCTCCCCGTAGTTGTCAGCATGCGACAGCGGCCAACCCCCCCCCCCCTCCCCAGCAACGGTTTTGACAGGCTGTCAAAACCAGGTGAGGGTAGCCGATGCTCATTTCCATCGGTGAGTTAGAATCTGCCTATCGAAGCATGCAAAGTCTATTGTCAGCAGAATGTGTGGAGGAAACCATATTTGGTTCAACGGGCAAGACGGCGACACTAGCAAAGCGCTGTGGAGCGCATAGAGCATGGCGAGGCATGTAGAACGCCCTGGTCATTCACTGCACCTAGACATATCTCCAGTCGTCCTGACTCTGTCTTGCCACTGGACCCAGACATGACCTAGGCAAGAGAGTGAGGTCGACGACACTGCGCAGCTCTTCCTCACTTTAATCCAAGTCAGTGCGCAAGTCAGTCTTTCATCTCCATCTCATATATGTTCATTAGTGCGCGGCTACATGTGAAGCAAACAGAACAGCAAGACTGATTAAGAAAAGGATGGATATAAAGGCACAATGCTCTTTCCCTGTCCTCACTGTCCAAGAACTTTGAGGGCCCTCATCGGCCTCATCAGTCATCTTCGTACTCATACTTGATGAAACAGAGTGGTCATCATCATCTTGATGGACAACACACACACATACACATACACACACATACACACACATACATACACACACACACACACACACAAACACACACGTTGCTTTCTAAACGGTGGGCTCTTGGTACCACTGTCGAAACAAACGCAAGACCTTCTGTTGCCAAGTCGTTCGCAAAGTTACTTATCTACCTTTAATAATATCTTCAAATTTCTTTATCCTTATAACGTGCCGACTGGCGTGGGCGTCTTTGCTTCCCCAGAACTGTCTGTCTCCAGTGGTAGGCATCAGCTTGGGGATTGATGTTCTTCCATGCCATGATAGAAGGTTGTCAAGAATGTCCTCGCGTTGTCTTCCTCTACTTCTTTTTCCATAAACTGTTCTCATTGTACCAAAATGTTCCTTTTTTCCCCTCACCACATGGGAAAAATGGGTATTGTCACTGACGGATATTTGTGATAAGCATTTTTTGGGTCTTCGCCTCTTTCATTACATTTATAATCTCTACCAAAAGTCGCCCCTTCAAATCTCGAAAACGCCTGCACTGGACTATACGAATTTGTGTATATTGTCTTAGATTTCCCATGATTGGATTTCATAATTTACTGTTGCGGTTCTGCGGTTGTCTTACAACGGCGAATTTCTGTGATCATCGCCGGACTAAATATGGGTGCCCCTAGAAAACTAGATTACAGTAAATCATTTACTTTAAATAAACCAATCAAGAAGCATTATAGATATATAACATATCCACTTCACTGTTGGAAAATAAAGGTGCCGAATTTTTTTTCGCCCAGATTACCTCCGAAACGCGGACTATTTGATGTTTTGCCAAGTTTGCTTCAATCCATTTACTGTAAACATTCTAATTTCATGCTTTAAATAGGTGTCTATTTTTTCATATACCACTAATAAGGCAAAATAAAAGCTAGGTGTTTGTTTACACTATAATTATTTCCTGTAAGGATATGATTAATCTTCTTGGTAATCTTAGTTTCAGCTTCATAGCAAACGGGTCAACCCATAGTTGCCCCGCTCCTGTGCCAACGAAAAACACATAGAATGTTCGTCACAGTCCCTTGTGGAAAGATTGACAGACTGCTGTCTCAGCATATGCACTAGCATACACACGCATTAAAAGCATACGGTAACCATCAGAAGTGCTAACACAAACAGTCCGACATTAGAAATGCAGTTCATCATCGACGGTAGCAGAAGTTACCAACAGATCAGTAGTTGCACACGCGATCAATATGAATCACATAAGAGCACCACCAATATTGCGGCGACAGGCCACGCGCCATTTTCTTAATCTACAGTTTACAACACCACGTTGGTCACAGTCGATAAACATTCCAAATGAAATCCGCAGCTCACAGGGTCGCGCCATGCACTCAACTCAGTAGCTGGCGCGACAAAACTATATCCTTTCAGTCTTCAAATGGATCAAAAATGCAACGGCCACCGTCTGGCAGAAGCAAAAAATTTGCCACGACAAGAAACAGTAACCGCGCCTGGCGTCCTTTTTGAACGGAATTTTCGATTCGGGTTGTATACCATATTTCAACAATTGACACTCTAATGGTTACTGAGTTACAGATTTCTGAATTTGGCCCGACTTTTGCAACGGACTACAGATGACTAATTTCTGTCCATATTTTTTTCTTCCGCAATCACCCTTAAAACTGAGGCTGATAAGTTGTATTGTCGTTTACAGCAAGACTGTGATATCCTGTCATTCGGGCCCACCACATCTAGTCTAGCAAGCTCATACTTAGTCACTCTTTAGAGCATAATTGTTAATGGACCGTGAGTCTCTATCCTCCAACCCACGTCCCTTATCCCATTTCCCTATCCCATTTTCCAGAAAAGTAGTGCCTTGGAATCCACACTGGGATGTATTCATACACACTTGTGAAAAAATCTACGCAGCTACCCATTGAATATTATCTGATAAAACACAATTACCCATTCACTGAATCAATTATAGGTGTAATCGGATTGTTAGAAATATAACTATTTATTTACCTAGCTACCTGTAAGAATGTCTGTCTGTCCGGTTGCTGTTCTGTCTGCTGCGTGACTGAAAAGTTAATAAACTACCTACTATCCTATTGTAAATCGGTCTAACTACCGGTCTGTCCAACTACTAATCTGTCAGTCTGGGTATTTGTACTTCAGTCTGTGTATATTCTTCTTTCTGACAACCTACACGCCCATCTACCTGTCTGTCTTCTGACTGCCAACAAATCAACCCACCTGCCTATTTACCTGCCTGTCTAACTACTTCAAAATCTACCTCCCTAACTACATACCTACCGCTTACCTACCTTCCTACATACCTACCCACCATTATATGTGAGTAAATATTACGTTACTAATTACTTACCTACCTAGCTACTTACCTACCTACAGGTTATGTTCATGGTGGTAGGCAACGGCTCACAGTACCGACACCTTTTTAAGGCATCATTTCCCCCCTCTTCTGTAATCAATACATTGTGATGAGTACCGTCACCTCTATGAAATACTTTGTGATAAGTACTGAGATAAGTAATCAGAACTAATTGCCCACATCAGAAAGCGACGTTCTACAATTGTTAGGTCATATGATGAGAAGGAGACAACTGGAGTACATCGTGACGGTAGGAAAGTTGAAGGAAAGGAGAGGCAGATGGAGACCGAGAGAACAGATGCTGGACGGTTTGACATCATTGCATGGAGGATCATCTGTGTCGAAGTTGATTTTAAGTACACGAGACAGAAGGTTACGGATAAGACATGCCTAATAACGACACATCGCATTGAGAAGGCTGCGGATAGACATAACTACCAACGACACACGGCATGGAGAAGGTTGTGGATAGACATGACTACCAACACCACACGGCATGGAGAAGTTTTTGGATAGACACGAGTACCAGCGCCGCACGGCATGGAGAAGTTTTTGGATAGACACAAGTACGAACACCACACGCCATGGAGAAGGTTGTGGATAGACATGACTACCAACACCACACGGCATGGAGAAGTTTTTGGATAGACACGAGTACCAGCGCCGCACGGCATGGAGAAGTTTTTGGATAGACACAAGTACGAACACCACACGCCATGGAGAAGGTTGTGGATAGACATGACTACCAACACCACACGGCATGGAGAAGTTTTTGGATAGACACGAGTACCAGCGCCGCACGGCATGGAGAAGTTTTTGGATAGACACGAGTACGAACACCACACGGCATGGAGAAGGTTGTGGATAGACATGACTACCAACACCACACGGCATGGAGAAGTTTTTGGATAGACACGAGTACCAGCGCCGCACGGCATGGAGAAGTTTTTGGATAGACACGAGTACGAACACCACACGGCATGGAGAAGGTTGTGGATAGACATGACTACCAACACCACACGGCATGGAGAAGTTTTTGGATAGACACGAGTACCAGCGCCGCACGGCATGGAGAAGTTTTTGGATGGACACGAGTACGAACACCACACGGCATGGAGAAGGTTGTGGATAGACATGACTACCAACGCCACACATGTGGGTGTGGTGGTGGTAAGGGGGGGGGGAGGAATATATTCGCTGTCCTCCTAACAAGCATGTCGTAGAAGTGATCTAATTAGGGGTGTTGTCTTCGAAATCAGAGTGCATTTGCCTGAGACAATTGTCTACATAGAAATAAGACAGATCAGTGAAACGGATGTGCACGCAAAACTCAAATTCTGGAACAAAAGCCAAGTCCAGAATTGGATGAACAACAATATCTGTCCACTGAAGTTACAGCTGGTGAATGCTAAGAAGAAATGGGTTTGTCTTTCTTTCGGTAGTCTGTGAATCTACTTACGAACTTACCTACCTATCCGTCTGTCTGCCAGTCTATCGATCATTGAATCAGCTTTACCCCCAGTCTATCTACCTGCACACGTATCTACCTACCTGCACACCTATCTACCTACCTGCACACCTATCTACCTACCTGCACAAGAATCTACATGCCTGCACATGTATCTACCTACCTGCACACCTATCTATCTACCAGCACACGTATATATCTACCTGCACACGTATCTACCTACCTGCACACGTATCTACCTACCTGCACACGTATCTACCTACCTGCACACGTATCTACCTACCTGCACACGTATCTACCTACCTGCACACGTATCTACCTACCTGCACACGTATCTACCTACCTGCACACGTATCTACCTACCTGCACACGTATCTACCTACCTGCACACGTATCTACCTACCTGCACACGTATCTACCTACCTGCACACGTATCTACCTACCTGCACACGTATCTACCTACCTGCACACGTATCTACCTACCTGCACACGTATCTACCTACCTGCACACGTATCTACCTACCTGCACACGTATCTACCTACCTGCCCACGTATCTCCCTACCTGCACACGTATCTACCTACCTGCACACGTATCTACCTACCTGCACACGTATCTACCTACCTGCACACGTATCTACCTACCTGCACACGTATCTACCTACCTGCACACGTATCTACCTACCTGCACACGTATCTACCTACCTGCACACGTATCTACCTACCTGCACACGTATCTACCTACATGCACACCTATCTACCTACCTGCACACGTATCTACCTACCTGCACACGTATCTACCTACCTGCACACCTATCTATCTAGCGACTAGTTGTTTGTCTTTTAGCCTGTAAAATGTAAGCAACGTTTAATCCATGGCCCTTTCTAAATCTGACTATCACACCAGTAAGGAAACCAATGAGGTATCCGTAAACATTGCTGTTAAAAAAAAATCAGAAAGGCAGAAAAACAAAGATTCGACATTTTTTTATCATGATAAAGCAGTAACAGTCGGTTTTCCCAGAGCACGCCCATGCCAAGGATTATGGGAACGATTTCAAGGAAATATTTATATTCAGAACAGAGCCAGAATTTGTCATACTGAAAGTGGTGGATGTATAAGGAATGTGCCGCAAAGTTGTCTGTCCGTCTGTCCTTCCACCAGACAGCCAGTTTTTGTGTCTGTCTAGCCATGTGTATGTACGAGTGTGTGCACATATAAGTTTGTGTGTGCACATACAAGTTTGTGTGTGCACATATAAGTTTGTGTGTGCACATATAAGTTTGTGTGTGCACATATAAGTTTGTGTGTGCACATATAAGTTTGTGTGTGCACATATAAGTTTGTGTGTGCACATATAAGTTTGTGTGTGCACATATAAGTTTGTGTGTGCACATATAAGTTTGTGTGTGCATGTGTGAATTTCAGTGTATGCATGGTTAAGTGTGTTTATATGTATGTGGGCGTGTGTATGTGTAAATATCTTTGCATGTATATGGGTGTGTATATGTATGAGCTGCTGTGACGGCCTCCACCCTAATTCTATATGTTGGGGTAGCTAGAGTTTCAAGTTACGCAGCAAGTGACGCAAACCCCAATCCATACATTCTTCTTGTCTATACTCTCTGTGACTCCATCCAGTGGGATGCGTATCTGAGTGCCTACACGGATCTACTCAGGCAGTGTCAGGTGCATATTTGCCTTCAAACAATCACTTTATTAAATTATTTCACATACACTAATATGACCCCGCTGCGATGTAGCGGCTAGGCGCTCGCCTGAGGATTAGAATGTCATAGGTTCAAATTCGATCTGGGTTGGATTTTTTTTCTCCAAAAACCACCTTGACCCCCCTGTGGACCCAGCCTTAATAAGTACCATGTAACTTCTTTGTAAGTAAGGGCGCATCAAATGCCAGTTGATCTATAAAATTTAAATCTAACTAAATATGCACAATACGCCCGAAGACGTGGAGGGGGAACTTTTTACTACACTATCCCAGCTGCGGCCCATGCGCCTTGGGTTGGTTTCGACAGTGGTATCAAGAAAGCCGACCGTCCAGGGGCAATGGCAAACTACTGGACGTAAATTTGCCTAGAAAAACAACGTCATGTAAAGGATACGCAACTAGCCTTGCATCCGTTTTCAATGAAGCCATCATAAAAACCTAAAAGGGCCACATTGAATATTTATTATTTAGACAAAGCTGCACAAGAATTCAGCATACTTCTTCTTCTTCTTCTTCTTCTTCTTCTTCTTCTTCTTCTTCTTCTTCTTCTTCTTCTTCTTCTTCTTCTTCTTCTTCTTCTTCTTCTTCTTCTTCTTCTTCTTCTTCTTCTTCTTCTTCTTTGCGTTCGGTTTCGTATAGTCAGATCAGACAATCAGGTGGGTTGCCTCTATGAACTTGCATGTCAGCAGTATGGTTCTCCAGAGTTTGCTCTGCATACTTTGCTCTTGAGGTCAGATGTCTTTTCCAAGTTACACGTAGAGTGGGAAGGTCTGCAGAATGTGCTCAGGTGTTTGTGGTCCTCTTGGGGACTGTACAATCTTTATTTTATGCATGTGGTAATTGAGCCTGCAGTATCCTGTTCGTAGACGGAGAACTGTTGTATGTTGCTTTCTGCTGATGGGATCTTGTTGATGCTTACTGTTACTTTTTTCTCTCCACAATTCATTGAATTTTCCCTTGATAAGTGTTCTGATTTCTGGTAACGACAATGGATGGGTGTGTTGTTTCTCCTTTGTTCCATTTTTAGCAAGTCTGTCTGCTAACTCATTTCCTGGTATGCCGCAGTGAGCCGGGATCAGTTCAGCATACAAATACATTATCATTCATCTACTCTAGTATCTATTACAATGGTGGCCAAAAGTTTAGGACTAGCTTGTAGATAATTGATATTACTACTCTATTATAGAGTGCTAATTTAGGGCAGAACGATGACTGCTGGACAGCATTAAGAGGATCCTAAAAAAACTTGTTGGACTACAGTCATGCATCCTCATACTGGACCGTTACGTGCCGAGACATTTCTCTAGGTTTCACCCCTTCACTGAACCACCTACCTATCTACCCACACATATCCACACACCAAGGAAATAACAGAACGCTGTTCCTTTTTTTTTTTTTTGGGTGCATACCAAAGGTGAAGCGGCAATCATTAAACCCTTAGTATGACGCCACAGTGTTCGTCTGCACAGTGCTGTCATGAGCTTAACACTCTTTACATCTTTAACAACAATATTTACAAGTTACAAGACAATGGCCTTTTGTAATAACACTTTTGAGTTTTCATTTGTGGCCATCACTGTACAGACTTAGAAATCTTCATCATCTGCATTTGATGCTTTAAACATACGGAAACAGTGGCTCCATCTGATACAGCACGCAACGTTTCGCAAAATCCTCCCTTTCTTTGGTCCCAGGCAATGCTGGTGTGAACGACAATGAGAGAGCAGACGCTCTGGTTGGCAGTGCGACTACCAGGAATGGGCCCTCTTTGGACACGAGAGACAATCATCAATGCCATACAAGACTAAACGCTATGGGGATTTCATTGTCGAGGAAAATGATTGTTAACTCACCAGACTGCATACCCTGGTTGTACCAGTTGGAGCCGCGAGACAGGGAAAGCATGCGGAAGCCACCCATCGTTACATCAGTCAGAACAGAATGGGAGATGTTAGCCTAAAAACTCTTGGAGACATACTCAGGGGGAGATCGGAGCACTTATGGTCATGTCCCATGTGCGAAGAAGATAATATCTAAAAACAAATGAACAGTGAACAGCCATTTAAAGACCCCCCACAGTTGCATGCAGTTTATTCACCTCGTCCCCTTTAAACAACCTTTGTCAATAAGTCTATTATCTTTGTGGTTTACGACTCCTTTTATTTCTTCTCTCTTGTGGATTCCAATGAAATTATTTTCTAGTTATACGTGTGTTATGGAGAGGATCTCCCTGGCCAAGTAGTGGAGTCATTTGCCTCGTACACTGGAAGTCATATGTTCGTTCTGCTCCGCATCATTTTATCCAGCAGTGATTTTGTTTTCCGGATCTAGGAGATCAATGATGGAGCCGAAATATGTCGCTGAAGCTACGGTGTTCGTGATATGTGTGACACTCTCTGTAGACGGTCAAACCTATACAATTTAGTCAATCTACTTACTTGTAAATCTTATAATCGTGTGTATGTTTTAAATCTACTTACCCTGCCATTTTTAGAACACCTTGCAATCAGCAGCATCTACAGTCAGCATAAGAAATCTCTGCCATCCTTATCCTTATTAACCTACCATGTTGCGTGTGAAACAGCCATTCTTTCAGTATATTTCTATACTGAAAGTAGTCAGTGTGAAAATGTGCTCTCGGTAGATTACGATGCGATCAGTAAAATAACATCCAAGTATCAGTAGAGCTGTAGTATATATCAGTTAAATAGTATATAAGGATCAGTAGGGCGCTAGCGTCTTTCAGTTAAATACTATATAAGTATCAATCGAGCTGTAGCATCTATCAGTTAAATACTATAGAAGTATCAGTAGAGTTCTAACATCTTTCAGTTAAATCCTATATAAGTATCAGTAGAGCTGAAGCATCTATCAGTTAAATACTATATAAGTATCAGTAGAGTTCTAACATCTATCAGTTAAATCCTATATAAGTATCAGTAGAGCTGAAGCATCTATCAGTTAAATACTATATAAGTATCAGTAGAGCTGAAGCATCTATCAGTTAAATACTATAGAAGTATCAGTAGAGTTCTAACATCTTTCAGTTAAATCCTATATAAGTATCAGTAGAGCTGAAGCATCTATCAGTTAAATACTATATAAGTATCAGTAGAGTTCTAACATCTTTCAGTTAAATCCTATATAAGTATCAGTAGAGCTGAAGCATCTATCAGTTAAATACTATATAAGTATCAGTAGAGTTCTAACATCTATCAGTTAAATCCTATATAAGTATCAGTAGAGCTGAAGCATCTATCAGTTAAATACTATATAAGTATCAGTAGAGTTCTAACATCTATCAGTTAAATACTAGATAAGTATCAGTAGAGTTCTAGCATCTATCAGTTAAATACTACATAAGTATCAGTAGAGTTCTAGCATCTATCAGTGAATTACTACGTTGTTTGAATAATACTATACAATAAGTAGAATATTTTGACTATTAGCACCAAACATATATTTGTTGAATATGATACTATGAGAAGAATACTATATTATGAGTAGAATAGAATGCTATCAGTAGAATATGATACAATCTATTGAAGTCCATACTATCAGAAGCAAACAATACTATCAGTAGAATACTCAAACTATTAGTATAATGAATGCTATACTAACAGTAATATACTATATCTTCCGTAGAACATCGACTGTGGAATACTGTACCATTAATTGTAGACTGCCCTGTCAATTGAATACTATACTATCAATGGAAGAATAAACTGTCAGTAGAACATTATACTATCAGTGGAAGATTATGCTATCAGAAGAATGCTATATTATAATGGAAACAACCGCCTGCCAACAGTAGACTATCTGAGACAGAAGCCAAGAGAGGACAACCTAGAAACTACAAGGATGTATCGTAAACGCCCACGTTAAGCCATCCTGGTAATCTCGAGACTAAATGTCATCATTTCAAAGAGAAATCCTCGATGGCTTCCCTTTGTAAAAGACTATACAGTTTTGACTTACAATACACCCTAAACAATGAAATCTGAACAATGGACCACTTGTGCGTATACAGCAAAGGTATAACTTAATATGACCTTTTGAAAACAGTATATTCAAAATGTACGTACAGCCAACGCCTCTTCTTGTTTCTGCTAAAACTTGTTTGATTAGGTTGCAAGCGAATGAATAAAGGGCCTTTCTTTTTCACGCCTTTGACGTATAAGACATATAATGCTAAATTTCCTCGATCGTCACCGGGGCTACGGAGTTTGTGGCTCCGAGTTAAGATTCGATTGAACTAAGGGCCTTCTGGCGTTTAAAATAATAAAAAATCATGGTTTCAGATGAAAAAGCCACAGGTCTGTATGAAGTCTGTGGCGCGACGCACGTCTTCCACAGTTCCATACAGCGTGGTCTCCACCGGAACGCCAAGCGACCATAGATTGGATCTTTCAACTGTGTATAGATAGTATGTCTTTAGCACATGTTTGGTATTCTATGGTAGTTGTCCAGCAAGTGGCCAAAACCAAGACCAGACACACATGGACATGCATGCAGGGAACACTGGTTGCTGTGGTCTAACCCCCATTGAGACACAGCTCGGAGTGAAGCCTGGTGAAGGCAGGTTCCACCCTCAGAGGACACATTGTAACCAGCTTTTCATGTGAACAATCAGTTAGTGATACTTTAGGGTGTAAACCGTATCGGAAGACTGGGCAGACATGAGAGTGACCAATGAAAATGGCCAATGTGCAGTGACGTCGACTGTACTATATATTGTCCGTTCCGGAAATCCTGCCTAACTTCAAAGTACTGTAACCCAGTAACAGTTTGGTGTACCTTGTTGAAATTTCACTCACAGCCTGCTAATAATGATGTCATTGTAAAATTGTTTAAGGCACTGTATACAAACTTATAGTTGTTATTTTCCATATTTTCAGTATAAAAAAACAAAAACTTTTCAAGACAACAATTAGCATGCTTACAGTAACTAGAGTAGACAGAGTGAGGAGAACGGTTTAAAACATTCAATCACATGCGTTTCACAGGCGTGCACTCTTAGGTGGTCATCTTCAGCATTGAGTGGGTGGAAATACACGTTAGCGCATTCGATAGGAGGCTTGCTTTCAAATCCAACTGCGATTTGCTGCAGCCCACGGCCTGTTTTCAAAAACTCTGGGGTAAATGGAGGAACGTTGCTGTAGCTACAGAGTTACGTGCGGACGGCGACACAGGCGGACAGTTTCTTATCAACTATCCGTACTGGTGGTAGAGCACTTATGGTTTAACCGTGTCTCAGCATATGCACTAAAAGCATACGGTAGCCATCCGAAAGGCTAACATAAACAGTCCGACATTAGAAATGCAGTTCATCATGGATGGTATAAGAATTCACCAACAGATCAGCAGTCAGTTGCTCACGCGATCAATTTTAATCACATACTGGCACCACCAATATTGCGAAAACAGGTATCGCGCCATTTTTCTGAATCTACAATTCAGACCCCCACTTTGGTCACAGTAAAAAATATTCAAAGTGAAATCTGCAGCTCAAAGTGTCGCGCCATGCACTCAGCTCTGAAGTTCAGACAGTCAACAGCAATTGGTGACACAGCGACACGCAGTGTTGCGGTATGATGATGGTGATTCAGAAGGACAGTTCCAAACAGCACTAGAAGCCATGTGGCAGCTTTACTAAATAGAACCAGTAAATTAGTAACAAAAGATAACGTCATCAAGACACCGTGTCAGCTTACGTTGTTGATCAAGAGTTAAAGGCAACTATATGCCTACGATAAACACAAAGAAGAAAGATACATAAAGACTTGTATAGAATGTTACCTCAGGGAAAACCTAGTGGCATTTAGACAACAGATACCACTGACATTTTCCTAAAGCATTTGCGAGAGGTGGCAATAAAGGCAGCACATTTAAAGGAACTGAGCTGCTTGAAACTCGTTTTCATGCAGCATCAAGTGACGTAATAAGCTTGCCACAAGCAAGAGAACATCATCGTCACCACCACCCACTACTGATACGACCATCTTGCGACCTTTTCTTCTAACTGGCTCCTCTTGGTAGCCAAAGAACGAACCTAGTTACACAAACATATAAAGAAATAACTGTGCTACAGATCGTCAGACTAGGGAGCTAGCACTTGCGTCGGCATTTCCAATAGATTACAAAACAATAAATAAACACAAGATTCTTCTTCTTTTTTTCGTTCAATGGCAGTAAACTACGGAGGAAAGTTATGGATAATCGTCTCTCTCCGGACTTTGGACTTGTTCCAAAACCTGAGTGTTGCGTGCTCATTCGTTTTACATATCTGACTTATCTGTATACAGACTGTAGGTTCCTTGCCTCTCATGTAGATGCCATCCGACTTCGAAGGAAATGCTCAGTTAATCGACTCTTACGACATGCTTGTTGGGGAGGCAGTCGGTCTATTCTTCTTTTCCCTACTATAGGGACCCGAACAAAAGAAATGAAACAATGAACAGGAAGCGCAAGGAAAATACAGGAGAGACGAACACGGATACATGCAAACATTTCGACCAAAGCTTTTAATCAACGAACAAAGTGTTAAAAAAATTAATTAATTAAAAACAATCATGTGAAACGGTAATCCACAGAAACATTAACAATATGAATAAGAAGGAGTGTTGAAATGTGAAGCATATAATAATAATAATAATAATAATAATAATAATAATAATAATAATAATAATAATAATAATAATAATAATAATAATAATAAGTTCCTTTACTTACATTAGATGAAATTATGCTGACTATTAAACCCAGCCGACCGTCCAGAGGCAATGGCAAACTACTGGACGTAAATTTGCCCAGAAAAACCACACAACAGCCAGGGGCTGTTGGGGTTAGTTCTGCAACGTCCTGTAGAGGATACGCAACTAACCTACTGAGCCCTACTGAACTGAGAACACCTAATCTATGAATGAGACCCTTTTTCAAGTAGTGGCGGGTGACGTAATCGCTTGAGTAAGATTTTATGGCAGTGATAAAAATGTCACAATTACATAGGTGGTAAGTGCTGGTAAAATGTAGAGACACTGACCTTTGTGCTTTATTTAGAATCAGCTTCTCACGGAAACCAATAATTTATTTTATAAATCAGTATTAAACATGACAACGATAATGATACAATCAGTGTAGATCACGGCGAATCTACAATGGAGTCATATCCTTGCCAATAAGGAAGTGATAGCAAAAATATGGAGACACGTTTTAAAAGTTACACTAGAAGATATCACAGTTCTTCCTTCTAGATAAATGTTGCTGATACGGTGCTGATACGTTAAGCTAAGTTGTATAGAGTATAGACATTTATAATCCAATAAAAACGTATAAAAGCTATTAGGTAATATTATGATCTCTGTGTCAGGGTGACACTAGACAGCTTTGGAGCTATGTCAGGCAAAGACTCGTTTCACACCAGGGAACCACGGGGCTGCGATGCTTGAAGAATATTTATAACCTGTGATTCTGGAGTGCACACCTGTAGACAGACCCTCCTGGTACTAATGAGGGTGCTTTCTTTTTAGCTGACCACAAATGACGTCGTGAGACAGTCCAATATTTTAAAGGGTTTTAAGAGCGAGATTTGCTTGGTTTGTGTGCTTTAGTGAGTTTCTTCCAAGGTCAAGGTTTTCGACTGTTTACCTATCCCTAACCCTAACCCTGACCAAAACTATGCGCCTAATCCAGTGATTCCCAAAATGTGCGCCTAATCCAGTGATTCCCAAACTGTGCGCCTAATCCAGTGATTCCCAAACTGTGCGCCTTATCCAGTGTTTCCCAAACTGTGCGCCGAATCCAGTGATTCCCAAACTGTGCGCCTAATCCAGTGATTCCCAAACTGTGCGCCTAATCCAGTGATTCCCAAACTGTGCGCCTAATCCAGTGATTCCCAAACTGTGCGCCGCGGCAACTTGGGGAGCTGCGACCTCTTCACATGAGCGAACTGAAATATTCGAAGATACACAACTTTTTTTTCTCTATCTCTAACATACGAATAGTCATTCTTTTACTTAGGGCGCCATGGACAATTTTAATTGAAAAAAGGCGCCATGGACAATTTTAATTGAAAAAAGGCGCCATGGACAATTTTAATTGAAAAAAGGCGCCATGGACAATTTTAATTGAAAAAAGGCGCCATGGACAATTTTAATTGAAAAAAAAGGCGCCATGGACAATTTTAATTGAAAAAAGGCGTCATGGACAATTTTAATTGAAAAAAGGCGCCATGGACAATTTTAATTGAAAAAAGGCGCCATGGACAATTTTAATTGAAAAAAGGCGCCATTGACAATTTTAATTGGAAAAAAAAGGCGCCATGGACAATTTTAATTGAAAAAAGGCGCCATGGACAATTTTAATTGAAAAAAGGCGCCATGGACAATTTTAATTGAAAAAAAGGCGCCTTGGACAATTTTAATTGAAAAAAGGCGTCATGGACAATTTTAATTGAAAAAAGGCGCCCCGACTTAGAAAAGTTTAGGAAACACTACCTTTATCTATCACTCCCTTAAATATTTGACAGTCGCATGACCTGTGGATTTCCCATGTTTGTGGACGGCTAATAACAAAGTACCCTAATGAGCTCTTTCAGTGCGCTACAAATCTCATTGACTGAAACATTTTCTGCTCTTCTAGGGCAGTAGGGCGCACCAGGCGGAGAATTTCGTGTCACTTATACGGGTGCCATAATTATAACCTTGAAGGCGTGCTAACAGCGTATCTGGAAATGATTTTATTGCACTGGCATACAGGATGCAGATTTTTTTTGGAGTCGCTGCTGTGGTAAAACCTTCAGATGACAGCCGAGACAGGAAGGGCGGGTCACTGACAGCCATTTCTTTATTTACAATCGGTGATTACAGGCAGTCGGGTCTGTGGCTTAGTCGTTGCGACTGCGCTTCGTAATGCCGGGGTACTGGGTTAGATCCCAGCTGCCGGGAAGGCTAACCCTGTCAACAAATGACCGCAGAAGTTGGATGTGTTGGCCGAAAGGTGCAAATATGGCAGCCATGCTGTAAACGGACACAACGCAATTACATCTTCGGATGAACAAAAAAAAGAAGAAGATCCCAGTTGCATCGTTTATGGCAGCAGACTGCTTTGTATTGGTTTCGACAGTAGTATCGAGACTCGACTCTTCAGATGCAATGGCAAACTACTGAATGTGAATTTGCCTAGAAAACCACAATAGCCACACACACATACACACACACACACACGCACGCACACACAAACACACAAATTGCCACGGTTGGGTCGCAACGTCCCGGTTAGAGGGAAGAAGATCGGCTGCCCTGAGCTTGGTCTGGTCCCAGATACCCGAGTTTCCCTCCGTGGGACACACACACACACACACACCCACACACACGCGCACACACAGAGCCACACACACACACGCGCGCACACACACACACACACACACACACATTGTCGCTGTTGGTTCTGCAACGTCCCGGTTAGAGGGAAAAAGATCGGCTGCACTGAGCTTGGTCTGGTCCCAGATGCCCGAGTTTCCCTCCGTGGGACAGCTGCTCGTCTGCTGAAAAGCTATATAAAACACAGACTTCGTAGCTGCCACGAGAGCCCCTGAAAGTATCTCTGATTCAGGATTTCATTTGAGATTGTAGTTACCCCAACGTTGTCTAGCCTAAAGTTTGTTTGTTTGTTTGTTATATCACAGAGCAAACATTTCTAAGTTATGTGAAAGTAAATACATACATTTAAAAAGAAGAAAAAAAAAAAAAAAAAGAGGCTTTTGTGGCATTAACAAACAAACATAGCAACAATTGGGATAGAATAGTTTGATATAATACTTTACTTGAACAGAAGGAATTCATAAATATGTAACATCTGAGGAGAAAGCAATGGACGCAACGTCAGTTCCTTGACACTGAAAGAGTTAAAGTACTAGTGTAGCATCCGTGTGTATGTTCTAGAACCCCATTCTATGGTAAAAGAATTGACCGACTGCTCTCCAGCAAATACATAGTAGGACACGTCTAGGGATGTTTCCTTCCAAGTTGGAGCGTATCTGCCTGAGAGATGAGCAACCAACAGTATACGTAACATAAAGCCAGATCTGTAAAACGGTATGCACGTAAAACTCAGCTTCTGAAAAAAGACAAAAGCCCAAAAGTGAACGAACATTCGGAGCTTGCTGCCAGAGTTTGCAGATAAAAAACTTTAAGAAGAAGAATAAGAGACCACGCGATGCAGAAAAAGAGGAGATAAACCGATAGTAAAGAACATACAAGATAAGGAGAAAGCCCATGAAAATTATGGATTGAAAAAAAAAAAAAAAAAGCAGAAGGCACCACTTAACAGGATGTAGGGGCAGAGGCTGGCTAACACAAAGACGGGCACATGATATTAGTGACTCCTTGAATATGAAAATACGTGAGGCGGGAGAGCTGGCGAGAGACCAAGTATTTTTTTTTTAGCAGACCGGGATGAGAGCGCCGTTCTGCAAAGGACCTACTAGATCATTACGATGAAAGTGACCCCTCTACGTTTTTTTTAAACGTGAGCATGTACAGGACCATTTCATGCTAATGGCACATCAAACATACGGTACTAGACTTTGTAATAGACCGGTTGGTTGGGATGGGTCACGCGGCCAGGCTGAGATTGTCACAAATACATACAGGGGAGCAATGACTCTAAAGCTGTGAATGAAGCTCTACGGAAAATACAATTTGGGGGATGAACGACCGCCAGCATAACTGCAATGGGCACTGTTCTTTCTATTTGATCTGCTCTATTTTCCTTGTCTTAATAATTTGCGTATCTAATGTGTCAGAGGCCAGTGCGGTTAGGGGATATAGTGTACAATAATAGTGAATGTACGTGTCTGTACTTAGTGACCGAAACATGACCTGCAGTTCAGAGCCACTAACCGAGACTAGCAGAAAGGCGTGAAAGAATCATTTACTGCTGACCACGAGTTTTGGTGACTGGCGACTGAACAGCAACGATTACAAAATTGAACTAGGAGTTCTGTACCGAGACATTGCGACTGATCGACTTGTGTTAGATTGTGACAGTTCGAATTATAGTGTGTTTCGATTTAAGCATAGTGACCGATAGTCTGTGTAATTGTGTGTTTAGCTAGACAGAAGTATTAGCACAGGGTTGTACAGTGCTCGACAGAGAAAGGATTTTGGGCAGTAATATATGTGGGTAGCTCGCTAGGTATTAACACTATTCTGTTAGCGGGGTTACTGTAGTAACTGGTGACGTGATCTGTCCTCGCAAACTGGCCCGCACTCTACAGACTCACCACAGTCCTGGTGTGGGGTCCAGTGGCGGGGCAAGAGCTTGAATCTGAAACAAGGGTGGGTTCTGCCCAGTTATTATCTTTAGAATGGGAAGGCCCAGGATTGAGTTGCAATTTTAAAGTCGTCACGGCTGCGTTTATGGTAGTGTGGGAAGGGGATTCTCGTTTCTGGGGCTAATTACCTGCTGTTTATTGTTCTGTACATTAAAGATTGATATGTGTGCTCTGTAAGTGTTTGGTTTATTGGGTTGTAGGGATAAATTGTTTGTCAGTAGCCTAACATCGAGTCGTATACCTGCACGGCAGAAATATGGTTGCTGACGTAGTATTAACTTAAAATGGGTACAAATAAATCGGAACTCAGGAAGCCTGGAATATCAAAACTGGACTCCATTAACGAAGAGTGAAAACTCTGGATATGTGTCAAGGCTACCACCAGATCTTGCACCACGGAGAGCCCTGCCACTGATACACCACAACAACAGAACTAGAGATCAAATAACCAGGCCGTATATAGATAGAATATCGGAGGCCGTAGATAGAAGCATCTACGAGGACATACCAGGGCTTGCAGCTAATACCTCAAGGAAACCTGACACTGAAAGGCAGAACATGGTTAAAGGAGTAGGAGAACGCCTATGTAGTGGCTGAGGATGAGGAGGAGACAAAGAAGCGGAAGCAGAAAAGGAAGAAGAAAAAGAGGAAGAAGAAGAAGAAGAAGAAGAAAAGGATGATGAAGAAGAAGAAGAAGAAGAAGAAGAAGAAGAAGAAGAGAAGAAGAAGAAGAAGAAGAAGAAGAAGAAGAAGAGAAGAAGAAGAAGAAGAAGAAGAAGAAGAAGAAGAAGAAGAAGAAGAAGAGAAAAAGAAGAAGAAGAAGAAGAAGAAGAAGAAGAAGAAGAAGAAGAAGAAGAAGAAGAAGAAGAAGAAGAAGAAGAAGAAGAAGAAGAAGAAGAAGAAGAAGAAGAAGAAGAAGAAGAAGAAGAAGAAGAAGAAGAAGAAGAAGAAGAAGAAGAAGAAGAAGAAGAAGAAGAAGAAGACGAAGAAGAAAGAAGAAAACGAAGAAGAAGAAGAAGAAGAAGAAGAAGAAGAAGAAGAAGAAGAAGAAGAAGAAGAAGAAGAAGAAGAAGAAAGAAGAAGAAGAAGAAGAAGAAGAAGAAGAAGAAGAAGAAGAAGAAGAAGAAGAAGAAGAAGCAGAAGAAGAAGAAGAAGAAGAAGAAGAAGAAGAAGAAGAAGAAGAAGAAGAAGAAGAAGAAGAAGAAGAAGAAGAAGAAGAAGAAGAAGAAGTAGAGAAGAAGAAGAAGAAGAAGAAGAAGAAGAAGAAGAAGAAGAAGAAGAAGAAGAAGAAGAAGAAGAAGAAGATGAAGAAGAAGAAGAAGAAGAAGAAGAAGAAGAAGAAGAAGAAGAGAAGAAAAAAAAAAAGAAGAAGAAACAGAAGAAAAAAAAAAAGAAGTTGAAGAAATAAAAGAGAAATCTATGATGCTCGAGCATAAGGGTTTGATTTTTTAAAATACCGTTATCGTTGTTTTCGGACTGCTTTGCGAGAATCACACCGTGAAAGGAATTGGGACATACTACATGATACTCCAAAAGACAACAAAAAGACTCTGTACAACCTTCAGTGTAAAGACGGCACAAATTTGTTTGTTTTTTTTCTTTGAAAATTATGTCACTACTTTGAAAGTTGCACTACGGCAAGAAAGATCATGTAAGAACTAACTTAAAAACAAACATACATTGCATATCACCCACTTATCATAATTTATAACTTCTAATACGTATTTTCATATGTTAACTTCAAAACCCTGTTGGTCCGGATGCCACAGCTATAGTCAACATACAAACAGAACAAAGGACCCTCTAATCTTTTATACTCGCATTTGTTGGGGGGGGGGGGGGGGGGGGGGGGGGGGGGGGGGGGGGGGGGAAAAGAAGAGGTGGAATTTGTCAGTTGTCGACCTCTTTTCTTATCTTAAAAACTCATGTTGTTTGTTTACACGCGAAATCATAAACATCCAAATGTTTCATATTCTTTACAGAACATCGCCCTTATCTGAAAGTACCTCGGTCTCTCCTCTACTACCCCCGCCTCATGCAATTCCTTGCCCTAGGCGTCTCCTATGTCTAGGGCCCACTTCCAAAGGCGCCAGAACCTGGGTGCGGCTCAAGCACTTTACCCCCCCCCCCCGCCCCCCTCGCCCCATACACACACTCAAAATTACTAATGATGGCGAAAAGGGGGAAGGGAGAGAGAGATTCATCCCTCTTTCCCCAATAATATTTTTATGAGGCTAAACGTCTGCTATTATCCATGTGCATTTAAATTAGCTTTCAAGTTATATATTATACATTTTACAGTATATGAAATGTAAGAATAATTTACCAGTCAGAAAATTATTATTATTATGTTCTTAAACTAGGATTAGACCCTAGACGTCTACATTTTACCCAGAACAATCTGTATAGGGTAGGGTGGGGCAGGTGTGGGAGAGGGGCCTGGCGCTGAGATTCTCATCATCAAGGCCATACATATTTTATAGACAACGGGGAGAGGGGCCTGGCGCTGAGATTCTCATCATCAAGGCCATACATATTTTATAGACAACGGGGAGGGGGGCCTGGCGCTGAGATTCTCATCATCAAGGCCATACATATTTTATAGACAACGGGGAGGGGGGGGGGGTAACGGGGGTGGGGGAGGGTGGGCTTTTAGAGGTCGAGTCCTAGTTTAAGAGATTCTTAATAAAAAAATATGTAAAAGTAAAGTTCGTTCCCACCTGCAGACGATTTGACTTGCGTTGGTTTCAACGGTGTTACAGAGAGCTGACCGTTCACTGCAATGACAACTTACTGAACGTAACATTTACCTAGAACGACCACAACAGCAGCACACACACTCACGCGCGCGCACGCGCACGCACATACACACACACGCACGCAAACACGCACGCACGCACACACGCACGCACGCTAACGTTTGGGTAGGTTTTGCAATGTCTTGTAATAATAAATGTGCTGAAAAGTCAGTAAATCCAACATTACTTTCGACATACCATGAAATGTATGAAAACATAGATTTGAAGAGAATTTATGTACATTGTTAAAGGAGGCCCCTTCAACAAATTATTGTCGATGGCCTAAGATCATCCCTTCTTATGCAGATCTCTTTTGGCTGAGAGGTCAGATCGGGAAATACAATTCTAAACCAGGGAAACAAAACTGGAAACCTTCTACACGAGGGGAAGTATCATGGTCAAGGCCACAGGTCATTTTTGTACACATGCTTGTAGCCTTGTACTGTTCTTGGGGTAGGCGGAGAAACTAGAGAATTCGCTGTTTCAAGATAATGTAAGAGAGAAAGAAGAAGATAGCAAGCAAGGAAGAAAGAATTCAAAACCCAGAAGGGATGAAGGAAACAAACAGACAGACAGACAGACAGACAGACAGACAGACAGACAGACAGACAGACAGACAGACAGACAGACAGACAGACAGACAGACAGACAGACAGACAGACAGACAGACAGACAGACAGACAGACGGACGGACGGACGGACGGACGGACAGACAGACAGACAGACAGACAAACAGACAGACAGACAGACGGATGGAGGGACCGATAGGGTTATCCTCCTAATAACGGCTACATATTATGGCGGCAAAAAACAAACACTGACAGGGCTTCAAAACACATGTAAATTGCGGACTTCTTTCCGGCGACTATACCGCGGCAAAAAAATAAATCTCTGTCGAGGGGGGGGGGGGGGCGGGGGGTGGGGCTAGACTAAATGTCTGGGACTCACGAGCAGCAGCTACCGCATCAGTTTCCCTCATTTTATTTGCTCGTAAGTCCCAGCTATCTAGTTTAGCCCCCTTCCGGCGGTGAAAACTACATTTCCAATCTGGTACTAGCCGTGTCTTGTTTCGATCATATTTAGCAGAGTTTAAATGGCGCCACAGGCACAAAGAGCAGATTTTCGGGCACTATTTGCAACTTCTGAGTCACAATTTTCAGATACAAAGGCCTCAGTTATAGGTAAGTAGTCGATGTTGTCATTTCCTCCCCCCCTGGAGTTTTGTTTCCAACTTCGCTGGCCACACCTCACTCCCTCCCGACTGTGATGATCTTTTTGTGGCTTACAATCAGGGCCGAGCCGTGCTATAATACAGAGACCTGGCCACATCAGGCGGCACAGTAAGGAGGCTGCATTTTGAAGACTTGCCTCATACTGAGAAAATCTACCACACGGCATTAAAAAATGTTTGTTGCGTTTCCGTTACAGGATGTTGCAGAACCAACCCCAGGCAAGTTTATGTCAAGTAGTTTGCCATTGCCTTCTGGACGGTTGGCTTCTCGATACTACTGTCAAAACTAACTCAAGGCGCATGGCCCTCAGCTGGGATCGGACCCAGCGCCCCGGCATTACGAGCGCGTTCGCAACGCCTAAGGCGTAGACGCCGACACACAAAAAATATGTGACATTCAAAAAAAAAAAAAAAACCTTTAACAAACCAGTAAAACGAACAACAGCGGTTACAAACCCGGAGATGCCTGCTCCGATTATGGGTGGGATCCACCGGTTCTGCTTCTGGTGTATGACAGCCTCTGTCTCGTCTCTGACCACGGTGTTGAACAGCCCCTCCATGTCGTCCATCTGTCGTTTCACTGCCGGTCTTCCTGTCCGCTGCACATGAAGGCTTGTGTCGCTGACTGCTCACTTCTTAGGGTCATTGGCTGTGGATGAAAACCATGGATTAATAAGTTGTTGCAGAGGTAGGTAATATACGGCAACAGTGGTTCCATCTAATACAGCACTCAGCGTTTCGAAAAAATCACCTTCATTTGTGTCCTAGGGTATGCTGGTGTGAGAGGCAATAAGAGGGCCGGCGTTCTGGTTAGCAGTACAACTATCAGAAATGAGCCCTCTATTGACAGGAGAGACATCATCAATGCCATACGAGAGACTAAACGCTGTGAGTGTTTAAAGTTTCGCAGAAAATAATTTTTCACCGAACAGACTGCATACCCTGGGTAAACCAACTTGAGCCTCGTGACAGGAAAACCATGCGGAAGCCACCCGTCGTTATATCAGCCAGAACAGAGTGGGAGTTGTTGGCCTTAAAAAAAATGGTATTTGAGAAGAAGGTTTAGGGAAAGATGGTGTGTTGCGAAAAGAGAATGACATGAAGACAAATAGACTAATACAAATTAGATATGGGTTTACAGGATATATAGGCAGGTTGAGAATAGGCGGGGTGGTAGAGAATAGAAGGACTGGTAGCGATCAGATAGGCTGGATGAGAATAGATTAGTAGATAATAGATAGTCTATCAGAAACTAGTTGGACAGGTAGAGAATGCCCTATTTACTTATGTGCACGTGTATATGCCGCAATATTTTAATTTAAAAAAAAATCGTTGATGAAAACTACACAATAGTTTACTCATATTTTTTAAAAGATTCACATAAATAACTGTTTTCATGTCTATTTACACTGACATTTCTGTATGTTGCGGTTGTCAGATACGACCCCGTGTGTCATATATCAGTTCGTAATCTGTTCGGGTCGCCGATATCAGTGTCTGTTTTGAAATATATTTAAAAAAAAAAAAAGGAAACCAAATCCCCGTGTGAGTTCCGGGGTCCTGTTATAGGGACTACATGAATAGACCCACTGCCTACCCTAAAGCATGGTAAAAGAGACGATTCATTGGGAGCTTACTTCAAAGTCAGAGTGCATCTGCCTGAGAGGAAAGGAACCAGCAGTCTGCATAGAGTCAGATCTGTAAAACGGATGCACACGCAACACTCAGCTTCTGGAACAGGACTGCAATCCAGAAGGGGATGAACAACTATAACTTTCCGCCAGAGTTTACAGCTGGTGAACGCGAAGAAGAAAAAGAACAAAACAAGAAGACCAAATAGTAATGTAAGTGAAAGATTCTGTTCCCCCAGTGGGGAGCCTCGAACATGTCACTAGTCATGCCGCCCGCTTTTACTTCCAGGGACTTTACATGTTGGAAGCCACCGTGGTGTAGCAGCCAGACGCTCACCTGCGGACCCCAACTGCGTGGGTTCGGGTCCTGACGGAGCCACACTTTTTAAATAACACCTTGGCTTCCAGACTAGCCCAGCCTTATACGGGTAGAAAGTAAAATGCTGGGAAGTTAAAGCGGTCAGCGTGGTTTTGACCACATCACCCACCGAGTGCTGATTAGTCTATCAAATATAGGCCTAGCCCTATATGCCCAATACGCCTGAAGGCAAGGATAAAGCATCCGTTTACATTACGTGGTGCCCTTTTCTTTTCTTTTCTTGTAAGGTTGAGATGACCTGCTAGTTAAGGTCACTTTTGAAAAGAAATCCATCTCTTGTGGGTGTTTGCTATTTAACTAAGACGTCATTCGTGGGTGCCTACTCCTCGTGTGGGTTCAGGGGTCCTATTTGGAAGGGGTGGGGGGGGGGGTGGGGAGGGAAGGCATAGACCCACTGCCTCATTGTTAGCATGTCGTAAAAGTCGACTAATCATGGGTGTTTCCTGAGTGAGTGACGGTCTTCACCATCAGGACTACACAACGAGCGATTAACATCTGCTGACACAAAGTGCCACCATTCGGATGAAAAGCCACCAAGGGCAAGTCCCACAAACCCCGTTTAACCTCTAGATTATATTAGGGCCCCTTAAAAATAGCAACAACGAAACACAGCAATTAAGTCTCATATTGTAGCGGAGTTGGAAGAGTGTTTCCTGTGTGAGTGAGATTCAATCCTATTAGGACATCAGAACAAGCGATAAAACACCCGATGACACAAGGTGCCACCATGCGGATGAGGATCACCCGGAGGTAGGTCACAAAAACCATGTTAAACCCACAGTTTGGGTTATATTATGGTTCCCGGCAACGGCCGGATTTGGGATTTAAAACAACAAATTGCGTCTGTCATTGGGGGCCCACTATTCCCAATTATAATGTTTCCTTCAAAGTCGATGGGCATCTGGTTGAGAGGTTATGAACTAAACATATGCACACAAATAAGCCAGATTTGTCTAACTGACTGACTGACTGACTGACTGACTGACTGACTGACTGACTGACTGACTGACCTTCTACCCCACTAGGACATCACACAAGCGATAAACACCCGATGACACAAAGTGCCACCATGTGGATGAGGATCACCGTGGAGAGGTCTCAGAAACCGCGTTCAGCCATTAGACCATACTTATGGTGGGGGCTATATTGCGACCCCTGTCAACAGCCAGGGTGGGGCTTCAAAAAAAAAAAAAAAAAAAGAAATATTGCATCTCACAAGGAGATGACTGGAAATACGATTGCATCTGACAGACGAACGACAAGACTGACTGACTGACTGATTTTCTACCCCACCATTACATCACACAAGCGATAAACACCCGATGACACAAAGTGCCACCATGTGGATGAGGATCGCCGTGGAGAGGTCCCAGAAACCGCGTTCAGACAATTGGTCATATTTATGACCTGCCTATATTGCGGCCCCTGGCAAAAGTCAGGGTGGGGCTTCAAATAACAAAAAATTACGTCCTAAAAAGGACGAAATAAGATACCCAATGTAGGGCTTGTTGATAAGGACGTAAGAGGAACGACAAGAGATTAAGACCAGATTTGTGAGTGAGTGACTGACTTTCTACCCCACTAGGACATCACACAAGCGATAAACACCCGATGACACAACGTGCCACCATGTGGATGAGGATCACCGTGGAGAGGTCCCAGAAACCGCGTTCAGACATTTGGCCATTTTTATGGCCTGCCTATATTGCGGCCCCTGGCAAAAGCCAGAGTGGGGCTTCAAATAACAAAAAATTACGTCCTTTAGGACGTAAGGAGTTATAACAGATTTGTAAAAGGAGTGTGCACACACATAAGCCAGATTTGTAAGAGGAATGTGCACACAAATAAACAAGATTTGTAAAAGGAACGTGCACGCAAAACTCAAGCTCTGAAACAAGTATTAAGTCCAGAAGTGCGCGAACAACCAGAACGTTCCCCTGGAGTTTACACATAGTTAACGCGAACAACAAAATTAATTCGTTCAACTGGCCGACAATTCAAGCTTTCAGTTGGCAGTTTGAATTGTGATTATGTCCCTTGATTAAGAGAATGGGTGACACGACTACTGTGCCGTCTTCACGATGTAGGTTGGTTGCAATAAACCACTGCTAGCTATGGTAATATTACGTGGTGAGGCTCCAGTCTCTTTCACGGTGCAACTCTCGTACCATTGTCTAAAAACCACGACAACGGTCTCTTTCTAAATCGCCCACCGCTGGAATCTAAACTAGGTGAACATCAGGGATCGTATTTTGAAAGGACTTTAGTAACCTACAAGCCACAGAGTCGCATGTACCATGAGTATTACTAAGTTTCGTCCTTTTTGGGATGAAATTTTTTAATTTTTGAAGCCCCACCCTGGCTTTTTCCAGGGGCCGCAATATAGGCAGGCCATAAATATGGCAAATTGTCTGAACGCGGTTTCTGGGACCTCTCCACGGCGATCCTCATCAACGTGGTGGCACTTTGTGTCATCGGGTGTTTATCGCTTGTGTGATGTCCTAATGGGGTAGAAAGTCAGTCATGTACTTTGAGTCGTTCCCATGTTCACTTTTTCGTTAATTTGAAGCCCCACCCTGTCTTTTGTCGGGGCCCTGAATATAGCCAGGCCATAAATATGGCCAAATGGCTGAAAGGGGTTTCTGTGACCTCTCCACGGGTGATTCCGCATCCGCATGATGGCACTTTGTGTCACAGGGTGTTTATTGCTTGTGTGACGTCCTGGTGGGGTACAACAAGGGAGAGAGAAAGAAAGAGAGAGAGAGAGAGAGAGAGAGAGAGAGAGAGAGAGAGAGAGAGAGAGAGAGAGAGAGAGAGAGAGATGCCTTTTGATTAAGACATCGGTTCTTTTTTCGTCCTCATAGGGTGCCGATTGTCATTTAAACAATATAACGTCAGTATCATTGTTGGTGCTGTTAACCTATAGACTGACAGTGTAGGTTCATAATTAAAACATATCCAGGTCGACTTGTGATTTGGCAGCCTGACTGAAGGGGCTTACGCTTGACAGAGCAACAAATATTAGGGATAATCTTGTTAATCTTGGTAATCTTAGGTTTCAGCTTCATAGCAAACGAGTCACCCCATAGTTGCTCCGCTCCTGTGCCAATGAAAAACACACAGAATGTTTGTTGCAGTCCTTTGTGGAAAGATTGACAGACTGCTGTCTCAGCATATGCACTAGCATACACACGCATTAAAAGCATACAGTAGCCATCAGAAGTGCTAACACAAACAGTTTGACATTAGAAATGCAGTTCATCATCGACGGCAGCAGAAGTTACCAACACATCAGCAGTTGCACACGCGATCAATAATAATCACATAAGGGCACCACCAATATTGCGGTGGCCGAAACGCGCCATTTTCTGAATCTACAGTTCACAACACCACGTTGGTCGCAGTCAAAAATTTAAAAAAAACTGATAATAATGATAATGTTTAGAATTGTTTTATGTTGTATTTTAAATAAATATAATAATGTATTTGAAATTACAAAGGCCGTTTACTTTATAAAAGTGTGTATCGCTAGGTCATCGAGTTATTGTTGGTTCTTTAATCGATGCTTTCTTGTAAGTAAAAGTAAAAAGTAAAGGACCCTTTTTGCACGCCTTTCGGTGTATAGGGTATATAGGGCTAGACCTATATTTTGTAGACCATTCGGCACAAGATGGGTGATGTGGTCAGCATCATAGCGACCGCCTTTACTTCCCTGGATTGCACCCGGTACTCACTCAATGCATTCCTGTTGTAGAATATGAACTTGCCTAGCAAAAACTACCTAACAAAACAGGCAGTCAATGATGAAGTTGCTTTGTGGGAAATAACTTTTAACTGAACAAAGGTACGACAGGCTACTTTTTCTTATCACACCAGAAGGTGACTTGGATGCCAGTCTGCTGTCTTTATGCTCGTGCCAGGTGCATTTGTACTTGAAGGTGACTTGGATGCCAGTCTGCTGTCTTTATGCTCGTGCCAGGTACATTTGTACTTAAAGGTGACATGGATGCCAGTCTGCTGTCTATATGCCTGTACCAGATACATTTGTACTTAAATGTGACTTGGATGCCAGTCTGCTGTCTATATGCCTGTGCCAGATACATTTGTACTTGAAGGTGACATGGATGCCAGTCTGCTGTCTATATGCTCGTGCAAGATACATTTGTACTTGACTTGGATGCCAGTCTGCTGTCTATATGCCTGTGCCAGATACATTTGTACTTAAAGGTGACATGGATGCCAGTCTGCTGTCTATATGCCTGTGCCAGATACATTTGTACTTGAAGGTGACATGGATGCCAGTCTGCTGTCTATATGCCTGTGCCAGATACATTTGTACTTGAAGGTGACTTGGATGCCAGTCTGCTGTCTATATGCTCGTGCCAGATACATTTGTACTTAAAAGCGATTTGAATGCCAGTCTGCTGTCTGTATGCTCGTGCCAGATACATTTGTACTTGAAGGTGACTTGGATGCCAGTCTGCTGTCTATATGCCTGTGCCAGATACATTTGTACTTGAAGGTGACATGGATGCCAGTCTGCTGTCTATATGCTCGTGCCAGATACATTTGTACTTAAATGTGACTTGGATGCCAGGCTGCTGTCTATATGCTCGTGCTAGGTGCATTTGTACTTGAAGGTGACATGGATGCCAGTCTGCTGTCTCTATGCTCGTGCCAGATACATTTGTACTTAAAGGTGACTTGGATGCCAGTCTGCTGTCTATATGCCTGTGCCAGGTGCATTTGTACTTGAAGGTGACTTGGATGCCAGTCTGCTGTCTATATGCCTGTGCCAGATGCATTTGTACTTGAAGGTGACTTGGATGCCAATCCAACAGAAACAAATCCCAGATACTAAGTTCCACCTCAGATGGTTCTGATTTGCGGGGTATGTAGGGTATAGGGGGTGGTATGAGCTGGAAGTGACGGCTGCATTATTACTTTGATGTAATCTACTATCGTAGATTGATAATCTCAACAAGAATATTGGTTTGGTCTGGCTTAAAATGGTCTGTTCTAGTTTAGGTTGGTCTGGTTTAGTTTGGTCTGGTCTGACTCAATCTGGTTTAGTTTAGTTTGGACCTGTTTAGTTTGGTTTGGTCTATTGTGTTTAGTGTGGTTTAATTTTGTTTCGTTTTGTCTGGTCTGATTTGGTTTGATCTGATGTGGTCGTGTTTTGTATATCTGGTTTCGTTTTGTCAGGTCTGATTTGATTTCATCTGATGTGGTCGTGTTTTGTATATCTGATTTCGTTTCGTTGGGTCTGTCTGTTTTGGTCTTGTTAGATAAGATTTGGTTTGCTTCGGTCTAATTTGGTTTAGTATAGTCTGTTCTGGTTTGATCTCATCTCTGGGTCCTAATGGAGCAGTCATGCGCAATATAGGACCCTTAACGCCTCCTAGCCTTTCCTGCTCAAACTTACCTGACATTTAAGTGGTGGACTTTGTTCTATAACAGTTTAGTGGAAGGCTGGGATTTCAATTCCCAGTGGGTGACTGGATAGAGCAACAACCGAGATAAGGTAGAAATATAATTGCGTCTGTTACATACTGAGTGGATTGCATGGTGCGACACTGTGAGCTATATATTTCATGTGAAATGTTTTTGGTCTGTGCTCTCAATGATGTGTGCTATGAAATATATTTTCAAAACCAGTGATTGCCACAAAAGTGGCGGCATGTCTTGTGCAGAAATCTGTTTGCACCTGCTGGGTTGTCATGACTGCTGTTTCCATCAACACTAAACTACACTTCTAGTGATAGACTGTTGTTGTTGGCACATCTGATGGCTGCCATATATATTTAATGAGTGTGCAGGCTGTTGGATTTCGCCGGGAGTCCGGGACTGCTGTCTGGCAAGGGACAGTGATACGCATCTTGTGTGGTTCTCATGGCTGAGGAACAGAGAATTTAGCCTGTTTGCGTGAATGTGAAACCGCTACTGATACTCCCCTCTGGTCTGGTCGGGTCTGGTCTAGTCTGGCTAGATTTGGTTGGGTCTAGACCGGCTGTTAAAGATCGCTGCTAGTGTACTCAGATAGCTCCATTCGTGCACCCGTCTCGTCGTAATTATCGCTCAAGGAAATCCTATGCCCGGTAAAAGGCACATTAACATGGTGCGACACAATAACAGTATGTCTTATGCAGGAATGCGGGTGCATCTGCTAGTTTGTGGTGACTTTTTGACCCACATTTTGTAGACCACTCGGTAATCCCTAGGTTATGTACTCAACTACAGCAGTCTGACTTTATACAGTATTATCTCATACCTATTTTAGCCTAGAGAACAAAGGTCTCTTTATAAATTTTCGATTCGATGCAACACCCTTCCTTATACCAAACTAAAGTTACGGTTGACGCTTGAGTAGCACTTCACATTCAGTGTTTTGGGTTTATTACGGAGAAGTGGCAAGACAGACACGTAGCCGTGGTTTTTATTTAATACGGTACTTGTCGGTTTATAGATCATCGGAGACATACTCATGGATAGAACGAGAGGGCGTGACATATTGTCCTAGGGGCTGTTGTAAGGGCGGTTACTAACGAAAAGAGTTTACGAACAAAAATACAGAGAGCCGCAAAGATCTGTACAAAATACATACAAGGTAATAGATAAAATAAAACAGGCAGACATAGATAGACTAATGAACAAGCAGATATGCAGACAGACAGACAGACAGACAGACCAGACAGACCAGACAGACAGACAGACAGACAGACAGACAGACAGACAGACAGACAGACAGACAGACAGACAGACAGACAGACAGACAGACAGACAGACAGACAGACAGACAGACAGACAGACAGACAGACAGACAGACAGACAGACAGACAGACAGACAGACAGACAGACAGACAGACAGACAGACAGACAGACAGACAGACAGACAGACAGACAGACAGACAGACAGACAGGCAGGCAGGCAGGCTGGCAGGCAGACAGACAGACGGCATATATAACAAGTAGTGCCTGTGTGCCATGCAAATGAATGTTTGAAGCCCCACCCTGTCATCTGCCGGGGACCCTAAATATGGCCGGGGCATAGATATGGCCGAAAGACAAAGGGTTTCTGGGACCTCTCCACGGATGATGCTCATCCGCATGTTTGCACTTTGTGTCACCAGGTGTTTATCGCTTGTGTGATGTCTCACATGCTGATGAAAGCTTTCTAGCCGCAACATTCAATTCCCGTTTGCAAATATGATAATGTGAAGCTGGTGAGTTATACTTGTCATTTGGATTGATACTCTGTCACTGTAGATATACAGGCTTTGTTTAAAAAAAAAAATAATATTACCTTTTCTATTTTTGTAATCATTGTCTTTGGAGTTATGCAACACGTATTGCTGCAGTGTGTGTTACTATTATCCACACTACAGCTCCATTAACAATCATCACCATCATCTCGTAACACTACGTGTCGTTGGGTCACTAGTTTCTGTTGACTGATCAGCTCTTTCCACCTTTGGCGGTAAGTTGCGATGGACTTCAAGGTTGCATGACTTAGGCCTGTCCATTCATTCAGGTTCTGTAACCAGGTCTTTCTTGGTCTGCCGCTTCTCCCCTTTCCCTCTACTGAGCCCTGCAGTATTGTTTTTGAGAGGCCGTTAGATCTTATTTCTTGTCCATACCATTGTATTTTTCGCCTTTTAGCTGTAGTTGAAAAAGGTTCATGGTTGCCAATGTGCTGTATAATTTTATGGCGAACCTCTTCACTTGTAATGTAGTCTCTGTATGACATGCCACTATTTTTTCTGAAACAATGCATTTCCTATGCTTGTATCTTTCTTTCAAGTGCAGCTGTTAAAGTCCCCGCCCGTTTCACAGCCATATGTAAATGTACTTATAGCTAGTACATCCACAATAGGCGTGGAAATATTCACCACGTCTCATGTTGTCAAAGACCTTCAGCAGTTCGAGCAGTGTGCTAGTAGTAATATTGTTGACGACTGTAACCCGAAGTTCATTGTTTGTGTGTGGACTGATTTTGTGCACGTCTCCTTCAAGTAAACCCTAGAGCAGTGTTTCCTAAACTTGTCTTAGTCGCGGCCCCTTTTTTCAAAAACAATTTTTCTACGTCGCCCCAAGCTTAGTAAACGTATGACTATTCGTATGCAGGTTAAAAAAACAAAATAAAGTGTTTCTTCGCCCCTGTGAAAAAGTCGCGGCTTCCCGGGGCACAGTTTAGAAATCACTGCCCTAGAGGGAGAAATCCAGAGGAGTGGGATTTAGAGACTGTGGAGACCTCATTCTGCAATAAGTTATGCGATTATCAAAACTTCCATTTAATAATTCTGAAGATTTTAAAGCTGAGTGAACAGTAGAATCATCTTGTTGAACCCAGACGTCTTCAATTTCTGGTTCAGAAAATTGGGTTATGGTTCCAGGATGTTGGTCCTGTATCTTTCAGAATTTATAGTATCTTTGAAGAAGATGGGACTTATGATGCATATACAACTCATTGCACTCCATACTCATACTTTTCTAATCGTGGAGAAGTACTGGATGCAATGTCTGCTGGTTTTCGACACTCCACAGACTATCATTCTGACTGTTGACCTTACCAGATAAATCAAACCATGCTGGAGGTCCCGGGTTCAAGCCCTGGGGAAGGCTGGGATTTTTTTCACGTGGACTTTTGGTAATTTCCCCTGGTCTCTGGGTAGTAAGATCAAACGCCCACGTGTATTGTTGCGCACGTAAACAAAAATCAATTGTCAGTTAGAAATCAAAAAAGAGTACCATAATGGCGTTTTCCTGGCAAAATTTAGAGTTAAAAACCTACCAAAATCGTTTCAAGATCCTCGACGGCGATACGGAGTTCGTGCACTGCGCTGAGATTCTTCGGACTCAGGCTTGAGTCATATTTAGAACGTATCACTAATGGGCTACTTAACTTTGTGCCATGAGGTTGATCCGTCGTCTAAATCTAAATGTAATCTAAATGAAACCATACTTCGTCTGTGAAGAAAGTGGCATCAAGGATTTCACCACCTTCTTGATAAAGAACATTCTCAAACCACGCGCAGTAAACTCTGCATTGGTTCTCTAATTCTTGTAGTCGAAGTACAACGGAAAACTTGTACTGGTGTAAGTTATAGATTTCTTCTTCAAGACTGTGAGGACAGTACTGCATGACTTGTGTGTGTTGGGTCAACTTTCTTACTGACTGACTAACTAGTCATTTCCTTGTGAGATGCAACTTTTCGTTATTTTGAAGCTCCATCCTGGCTCTTGCCAGGGGCCGCAATATAGCCCAACCATAAATGTAGCCTAATGAGTGAACGCGGTTTTCGGGACCTCTCCACGGGTAATTCTGATCCACATGGTGGTACTTTGTGTCATCGGGTGTTTATCGTTTGTGTGATGTCTAGGTGGGGTAAAATATACTACTACTCTTACTGAATTCCCGGGTATAGTTAGTATGCTTTCCTTGATGCAGATGCATGTTTTTTCAGAAACAGATGCTCTACCATGGCGGCACACATTATGAACACTACAAGTGCGGGGAAATTCCCAGCTAAAAGTGCCTGTAGTATTAAGCTGAGGCACTTGCGTATCAAACGATAACATCATTTAATGTTGAGCAGTCACATTCGAATACGTGTCACTGTTTAAGAAGACACATACTCTTTCTTCAGTTATTAACACCATCATAGCTAGATCTGTTAGCCGCTGTGGTCTAGCGGCTAGACGCTAGGCTGTGGATCGGAAGGTCGTGGGTTCAATTCTTGACGAGGGCAAGATTTATTTTTCAAAAATGACCTTGGCTCCCAGGTGGACCCAGCCTTGGGTGGGTACGAGGTACATCCTGGGAAGTAAAGGCGGTCGGTGTGATGTTGAACAAATAACCCACCAAGTGCCGTTTGGTCCATAAAATATAGGTCTAGCCCTTTATACCCAATACGACTGAAAGGCGTTGAAAAGGGTCCTTTACTTTTTACTTTTACTATCAATACCTAGAACAGTTACTAAAACATCGGTATATAGCAGTTGTATTCGAAACTAATGGTTACTTGTCGCTTGAAACTTGACATAACAAACACATTTAATTACAGTGAGCAAGTAATTGGTATTTTTAAAAAAAAAAAGTCTTCAGTTTATTATACATACACCCTATAACAAGAGACAAATAAGAAGAAAGATGTTTATATAAAAAAAAACATCCGTTACATTTCACAAAACAAACAGTCAAACGCATGAAACAAATTTCGGGTAGCGCAAGTCGAATGCAACATCGAGAAGAACAGCGTGAGAGGTAGAAATGGTGTTGATGTATCGCCTACAAGGGAAGGACTGTCGTGAAAGAATGGCTTTCTCATTTTGGGAATTTTGTACCTACCAAATAAGCTGCGTAAAATCCCTGGCAAGTGAAGTCAGTCTATAAAACCTAGAGAGAGTAGAGCCTTTGTTTCTTGATGAGAGAAACAATAAAACTGACAGTAGGCAAAAATAGGTCACATCAAAGATGAAAAGAAAATTAGGGAAAATTGAAAGAAAGTGTAAAGTAGAAAAGCGCAGGGAAAGCTAAAGATTGAAAGGTAAAGTACACATGTGTGACATAGACTGGGGTGACAGTATATACGTCCCAGTACAATGGAATGTAGGCGAATATATATGTAAATACGTAGATGGGTATGTAGACATAGACCCATAAAGACATAACGATAAACCGGTGTACTTTTAGAGAGATTATGATAGCCACATGGACAGACGGGCAAACAAACTGTCAGACAGTCAAACAGTCAGACAAACAGACAGACAGACGGAGGGACGGGGTCGACCGATGGACAGACAGGCAGGCAGAGGGAGGGGACGGACCGACAGGCATGCAGGCAGACAGACAGACAGACAGACAGACAGACAGACAGACAAACAGACAAGCAGGCAGACAGACACACAGCTAGGTAGATAGACATACAGACAAGCAAGCAGGCAGACAGACAGACAGACAGACAGACAGACAGACAGACAGACAGACAGACAGACAGACAGACAGACAGACAGACAGACAGACAGACAGACAGACAGACAGACAGACAGACAGACAGACAGACAGACAGACAGACAGACAGACAGACAGACAGACAGACAGACAGACAGGCAGGCAGGCAGGCAGGCAGGCAGGCAGGCAGGCAGGCAGGCAGGCAGGCAGGCAGGCAGACAGATAGACGGACAAATTAGGTAAAGAGACAGAAAAACAGACACAAGGCCGACAAACAGAAATAAACGTTGCATGAACAGAGAGGCCGATGAGTGGTCTCCGACCTGGAGCCTCCCCCTCCCCCCCCCCCATCCGCGAGAAAAAAAGGGGGTGGGAGGGGGGTTTTGTTGAAGCTCCTAAGGGCCGTCAAGCAGTTATAAAAAAGAAGTGCATTTGTAGTTGTGATAATTCTTTACACTTAACACTTTTTTCCATTTTAATTATAAATAAAAATAATTATTATAAAATTATTATAAAATAAATAATTATAAATAAAATATTTTTAAAGTTAGTTTGTTAGTTAATCGACAGATTATCCTCACCAAACAACTGACAAGTCGCATCTTCAGTATATCCGCGTGTGGCGACTGATAACACCAGTTCTGGCTTACCATTTTTGTTTAGCGACCTGCTAAGCGCTCATGTTTGGCGACACCTCTTTTGACCTGAAGTCCTTGTAGTCCTTTGAGTGTTGCCTATTCAACGTCGTCTCCTGAATCATCCTCTCGTCCTGTTTCCTTTAAAGCATTAAGAATGTTGGCCCTGTGCATTGCTTTTCCTGTATCTACGTTGGCCCTGCCAGCAAGCCAATCTGCTAGTTAATTAACTCTTACCCCAGAGAGTAGATACAAAAAAAAAAAAAAAAAAATGAAACTGATTCCTATCAGACGAGATTTCCTCAGCTTTTTCTTCTTCTTCTTCTTCTTCTTCTTCTTCTTCTTCTTCTTCTTCTTCTTCTTCTTCTTCTTCTTCTTCTTCTTCGATCCTTCTGTCAGAAAACTTACGTCAGGAGGCCGGTAGCCTTTATGAAAGCTATCGGGCAATCCGTATCCGCTAGTTTACTATACAGCTTTGTCTTCATTGTGGTTGGAACAGGCCAGATTGCTTCTCTGTTGTCAGCATACAGCTGACAGTGTCAGAGCACATGTTCAGCATTTTGGGGTGCCACGCTGCATGGACACGTCTCCGTATTTCCTACACCGAAACATTTGAACATGTGTTAACGAAATCTGTTGTGCCCAGTCCTTAGTCTGAATACAATAGACTGTCCCTCTCTAGAGAGGCGATGAAGTGAGTCTTGGGGAGAAAATTTGGTGTGTGTATCCAGCCACCTTTCTTGGATACAAGATTGTATTAATGTTTTCCGACTCCAGACATTTTCTTCAAATGCATCTTGTCTCTATCTTCTTTAGCATACTCATGGAATCGCTCATAAAGCACGCATGGGGAAAGTGCTATGTCTCTAGCCACATTATTGCTTTTGTTTTAAACTATGTTTTAAACTATGTTTTAAACTATTTATAAAACAAAACGCTAAAGACGGATGTTTTCAAGAACAGTTTGTACATCTGCTGTTAAATGTGATCAATGTGTTGCTTCTTGCTTTTAATTATAGATTAATTACACGTTCCTTCTCTGTTTTATTAAATTTTACTTTGCTGGGGTGGTGTCATATAATTATGTGTGTGTATGTGGAAAAGGGGGTGGGGGACCTGAAAAGGTTGAAGATCACTGGTTTTAATATATAGACAGGCAGATAGATAAATTAGACAGACAGACAGGCAGACATGGAAAGATAAAGAAACACATTAGGTAGGCAGATTGTATAAAAGACAGATATGCAGTCAGCCATTCACCCAGCTTAGACGAAAAGCATACAGACAGACAGTGATGAACTCAGTACAGACATCAGATAGACAGGGTAACAGCCAGACAGAGGGACAGCCAGAGAGACAGAGGAACAGATACAAAGAAATACAGACAGGCAGACAGACAGAGAAAGGTAACTCAACAATTATGATTACATACCAGAACTTTCAAGAAACAACATCTATCTCCTAGCTAACCCTCTGTGCACACGAAACAACACAGCACGAATTCGTCATTGTTTCAAAGCACAATCACACAGCCAAACTTTGCCGTTATCTTACCGTGTGTTTTTTTAAAAACAAATTTAACAAGATCCTCTGATAACACACAGATAACGAAACCATATTTGAACAATAATAACATCCGTAGACAAAAGAAGAATTGTAGTCATTGATGTGTTTCGTGTAAATACACGTCCGAGAATATTCTGGTCATCCAGCAGTTGCGATTCACCACTGGCCGTGCTCATTAGCCAAACGAGGTTTATTAATGGGCGGAGTTAACGTTTTCGTAAGTTATAAACATCAGGCTGGGGAGAAGACTGACATCACGAAGTTTATTTCAGCAGTTTTCTTCGTGGGGGAAAAAACATCAAGGGAAAAATATAGTACAATTGCAAGGGGGGGGGGGGGCACAATGAATTTACTGACTATAGTGAAGTAAAGTAAAGATCCATTTTCACGCCTTTCGGCGCATCGGGCATATGGGCAGAGCGTCGCATAATTTTACAGACCATCAGCACTCTGTGGGTAATGTGGTCAGCTTTACGCCTTACTGACTATAGTTCACTGTTAAAACTAAAAGTAAAATGCCACAACAAAAAAATCTTAGAATATCTTCTTGCAGCGGTTCTAAAACTGCAGGTCGCGACCCTTGTTTGGGTCGAACGACCCTTTCATATGGGTCGCCTAAGACAATCGAAAAAAACATATTCATTGAAAAAATAAATGAAAATATTTGTTTGGGAGTCGCCAGAACATGAGGGAACTCTATTAAAGGGTCGCGGCACTAGGAAGGTTGAGAGCCACTGACTTGGACCAAGAAGACGAAGAACGTCTACATCCTGCCTATTCTAAACATTAAGGAGAACTGGCACGTAAACAGCATCCTCTCCCGAAAGCTGACGTATTTTGGACAAATGCCACAGTGGTCTAGAGAAAACGGTGAGGGAGGGGGGGGGGGGTCAGATTCCAGACAACGACACAGAGGCCTAACTCCACAAACGTGACACAGAACACTGAAGATACTATAAAAAGCACAAAGGGCAGGAGAATTGGGAAAAGAACGAGAGACCTTCAGGTGCGCGTGAAGAGAGTGACGTTCTGTAAAGAACCCGCTGATTGATTTACCGAGGATCTTTTTTAGCAGGATTTTTGTTTCCATAGGGGAATAAAACGGTGCTAAGATTCGCCATGATTGATCCAGTAGAACTGGCGATAATAACCTTATAGAGTCAAAAGCAGTAACCCTGGTCCCCGCGTCGGTTCTGTGGCCCCATTGTGGGGACAGCAAGAATAGACCCGCCGACTGGCCAAAAGCATGTCGTAAGAGTCGACTAAATGGAAGCTTCCTTCGAAGTCGGAGTACATCAGTCAGAGAAGCAAAGAAGTAACAGTCTGCATGCAAATGAGTCAGGCATGTAAAATGGATGTGCACTCAACACTCACTGGAGTAGAGTCTAGAAGAGGATAAACAACCAGAAATTTATAAAGAAGTTTAAAGCCGATGAGCGAGAAGAAGAAGAAGAAGAAGAAGAAGAAGAAGAAGAAGAAGAAGAAGAAGAAGAAGAAGAAGAGAAGAAGAAGAAGAAGAAGAAGAAGAAGAAGAAAAAGAACAGGAAGAACATTAACAAGAAGAAAAAGCACCGCTTAGGGAAAAATGCCTAAAAACTAGTGCCACTATTGCCTTCTGTTGCAGACCACCAGAGAGGGGGGAAAAACGGGAAGGGGGGGGGGGGGGGTAGTGGTACCCCAACTTTTTAGGTTTGTGTTTGGCAGATGGGTCTGGAGCCTGAGGTGTTAGGGTCGCTTGGCAAATGCAGTCGCCACGAACTTTGCAGAGGAGGATGCTTATTGTCCCCCCCCCCCTTTTCCCTTTTCAACTTTTTATCTCTCCCTCTCCCCCCCCCCCCCCCCGACAGAGCACGCGCCTATTCCTTTATTGCGGATTCGAATCTGGGTCTCTCACATAAGAGTATTGCGTTCTAGCCACGGGATTTTTTTTTTCTGCCGGCACCCAACGGTACGAAGTACCAGCACCTATGTTAAAAGACACTATATTTTACTGTAATACACACTGAGATGATTACCGGCACCTTTTTTAAAGACATGAATTTTTGCAACATTACTGTAATACACTTTGTGATGAGTGCTGGCACTTGTTTTTTTAAACACTGCACGGTGAGCACCGGCGGCGCATGTTAAAAAAAAAAAAAAAGGAAAACAACTTAATTTCAACCACTTCCCCACCCAGTTCTCTCTAAACAAATAATAACTATGAACATAGAAGTAGAAATGAAGCAAGGGAGGTAATGATGAAATCTAGACAATTAACAAATAAAGGGAGGTAACAGATGTACATAAACATATAGACAAATCAAGAGGGCTCCTGAATACTAAAGCCAGTCTTGGACAGACAGACAGAAAGATGGATGATTGGATGGATTAATGGATGGATGGAGAGATGGATAAGTGGATGGATGGATGAATAGTTGAATAGATAGATGGGTGGATGGATGGATGGTTGGATGGGTGGGTCCGTGGGTAGGTGGATGGATGGTAGAATGGGTGGGTGGGTGGATGGATGGATTGATAGACATAATCTTCTGTCGATGCTATAGTATTCGTGTACTATGGTGAGGTAGATAGATTTATAAACATTCAGAGAGACAGACATAAAGATCCCCGTGTGGGTTCTGGGGCCCTATTATAGGGAAATCAAGAATAGACCCACTACCTACCCAAAAGCATGTCATAAGAGTCGACTAATTGGGAGCTTTCCTCGAAGTCGGAGTGCATCTGTCTGAAAAGAAGAAGAAGAAGAAGAAGAAGAAGAAGAAGAAGAAGAAGAAGAAGAAGAAGAAGAGGAAGAAGAAGAAGAAGAAGAAGAAGAAGAAGAAGAAGAAGAAGAAGAAGAAGAAGAAGAAGAAGAAGAAGAAGAAGAAGAAGAAGAAGAAGAAGAAGAAGAAGAAGAAGAAGAAGAAAAGATATAACGGTAGCAGAACATAGAGATGGAAAATCGGGCGGGGGATTGGGGGGGGGGGGGAGGGGGGAGGCGGTTAACAGATAGACAAATGTAGGCAGGCAGTAGTGTCATTATCTCAAAAAGATTATTGGCCCAATATAAGTAAGTGGTATCATTATCTCTAAAATATGATTGGCCCAGTACTGCCCTGTCGAAACAACAATATCATTTGAACAGTTACCAGAAATGTAATAATAGAACCAGGAAGTGTGGCGTTGACATGGCTACACACACCCAAACACCTCACACATACACGCACACATCGTCCACATACAGACAACTGTACACACCTTTATTAACTGTAACTCTTGCGAAGATAACGGTCGCACACACACATACACGCACACATACACACACACACGCACGCCCGCACGCACCCATGCTGACTTATCTATCCAGCTGACTTCGACCTTTATCTGAAGAATTTGAGAGGCTCGAGTATCTTTTGTTGAATACTTCATTGTTGAGGTCTTTGTGAGGTCATCAGTTGGGTTGCTTATCTGTTCATGTATTTATTTGACTGAAGCTTTTCACAACCGCCATTTGTCTGTCTGTCTGTCTGTCTGGCTACCTATATATCTACCTGTTTGTCTGTTTACCTGCTTAAAATTCTGCACAAGGTCAAAAAAGTCTGCCAAAACTGCAAACTACTGCCTTTATTTTACAACTTTTGTGGTGTCGGCGGGGGGGTATCTTTAAGCCCGGGGATTTACGACCGCATGGCTAGTGCTGTCGTCACGGACTGTGCAGGTGAGGATTTTTTTTTTTGGGGCCTTCTACGGAAAAAAAAAAAAAAAAAAATTCCCTGCCTTAGTGAAAACTGGAGAGTCCAGTGTTCAAATCGTTTGGCCAGCCGCTCCTCGACAAAAAATCTGGATGTTCTTTTGTCGTATGGCTAACAAGGGACGCTAACTTTCCCAACCCAACATTTAACTGCAAATTATTTCGTAAGCATAAATGGAAACTTTCCCACGCTTTTCTGGCGTTTTGGGCATGTTGGGTTAGATCTATATTTTATAGACCAGTCGGTACTTGATGGGTGATGTTGTCACCATGTCTTTTACTTCCCAGACTTTGACTTCATTTAAAAAAAAAAAAAAAAAAGTATAGCTCCCTTAGAATCTGAACCCAGTTTCGCAGCCGAGACTCTAGCCGCTACACTACTTTGTGAACATCGAAGAGCCCTAACGTAAATGTAACATGGTTGAGGGCGCTTTCTGCAATTGTCTCCTTCTTGATTCTCATCCTTGATGTGTTAATTCCCACTGAACGAAAAATTCTGAAGAAGGACCATTTACCTGAACGGTCATCCTTCACGTGGCCACAGGAGCGGTAGATGGGTAAGTTGTACCCCACCAGGACATCACACAAGCGATAAACACACGGTGTAATTTATTTGTGGCTCTCTTATAATTTCCTAGTTGTTCTTTTTCAATTTCCTAGTAGTTCTCTTATAATTTCCTAGTGGTTTTCTTATAATTTCCTAGTGGTTTTCTTATAATTTCCTAGCTGTTCTCTTTCAATTTCCTAGTGGTTCTCTTATAATTTCCTAGTGGTTTTCTTATAATTTCCTAGCTTTTCTCTTTATCAATTTCCTAGTGGTTCTCTTATAATCTCCTAGTGATTCTCTTAAAATGTCCTAGTGGTTCTCTTATAATTTTTTAGATGTTCTCTTTTAATTTCCTAGTGGTTGTTTAAAAATTTTCTATTAACTTTCTTATAATTTCCAAGTGGTTCTCTGATAGTAGTTTTTTAATTTCCTAGTGGTTTTCTTATAATTTCCTAGTGGTTTTCTTATAATTTCCTAGGGGGGGGGGGGGGGGGTGGTTTCTTATAATTTCCTATGTTTGATTTCGCAAAAAAAGCAATACTACTAAAAATTGTTATTATTATTATTATTATTATTATTATTATTATTATTATTATTATTATTATTATTATTATTATTATTATTATTATTATTACGGTGTGGTGAATTATGTACAGACATAAAACATTGTTCTCAAGTACATATATGTTGTCATATACACGTATGTTCGAAAGCACTCTTCCGCACTATAAATGGTATGATAGTGTTGTCTTGCGCTTCTCAGGTGTCTTGGATGATGGATTTGTTCACCTTATTACAGGTTTCAGCTACAATAGTAATAGTAGGTTTTTACCCCACCAGGACATCACACAAGCGATAAACACCAGATGACACAAAATGCCACCATGTGGGTGAGGATCACCCGTGGAGAGGTCCCAGAAACCGCGTTCAGCCATTAGACCATATTTATGTCTGAGCTATATAGCAGCCCCTGGAAAGAGCCAGGGCTTCAAATAACGAAAAAGTGCATCTCACAAGGAGATGACTAGGATACATATAGTTATATTTTTCAGCTACACCATTCATCCATCTATTTCTTGGTCTCCCTCTTGCCTTCTTTCCAGATGTTCTACTATAAAAAGTCTCATATGCAGTCTGGTAAGGGTTTGAGTAACGAGATCGTTAGGTTAGACACTCGTCATAGAAAATAATTTCACTTTCATTGAATTAAAAAAAAATTTTACTTACCACTGCATCAGTTATCTCTCGACATTGAACACAGTCTCTCAGACAACAGGGGCCAACCGCTGGCGGACTGATCAAGTGTTCCTGGTTCCCAGAGAGCTAACTGATAGTGCACAGATATCTTGGCGGGACGCAGTAGATAAACGGAGATTCTACTTTTTATGTGTCTTCTTGTGTAACTTTTCAAACAGGCGCAGTTTCGGTTACCCAGCGATCACAATAGAGCTTAAACTGTCAACAATCGCGGACTTCCTACATTCCATCATAGAGCCATATAAATTATCATAACGTTGGAGCTACCTACCAGACACACAAACACATTAAAATATGTATATTGTATATATATATATATATATATATATATATATATATATATATATATATATATATATATATATACATACACACACACACACAGAGAAAGAGAGAGAGAGAGAGAGAGAGAGAGAGAGAGAGAGAGAGAGAGAGAGAGAGAGAGAGAGAGAGAGAGAGGAGATCAAAAGTAATGGTTAAGTCGGGAGATGTGAACCAGTGTCATTGCACACGGTTATAAACCAATAAGTGCTTGGCCACAGTACGGAACGGCTGATTAAAAACTGTCCGCCTGTGTCGCCGTCTGCAGCGACTCCGTAGCTACAGCGACGTTCCTCCATTTACTCAAGAGTCTTAACTCTGGTACCCATTACCCAGAGGCTGGGTGAACCCCGGGAACCGCCCGGTTTCGAACACCGGCCGTGGGCTGCAGCGAGTCGCAGCTTTAATTTGAAAGCGAGTCTCTAATCGACTGCGTTAACGCGGAAAGATTAGAAAGCATAAATTGAGAGGGGAAAGAGAGACAAACACATGTGCACACTCTATATAAGTATGAATTACTACTAGCACAACTAAGTGTTTGTAGCTTTATCAGGTATAGTCCGTTCCAGAAGTATGGGCCGACTTTAAAAACCAGTAACTGGGTAACTGGAATTCTCAGAGTATCTTGGAAAAAGAAGATGAGAAATACTGACATCTTAAAAGATCTGAACATCAAGGAAGATTGGCTAATAAACAGCATCCTGTCTCGAAAGCTGAAATATTTTGGTCATATCATGCGCCACGACAGATTGGAAAAAAAATTATAGCAGAAGGCATGGCACCAGGAAGGAGGAGCAGGGGCCGACCGACACGAAGATGGGCGCAGGATATAAGTGACTCCTTGGGTATGAAAGCACATGAGGCGGGAGAACTGGCAAGAGACCGAGTTTCTCTCAGGCTTACTGTGATGAGAGCAACGTTCTGCAAACGGACCTGCTACATGATGATGATGATGACCTGGTTAACCGATCTTAATTGTGGAAAGAAACATAAAGTTTTAATTTCTTTTTATTTCCAGTGTATGAATAAATAGACACTGATTCAACGCAGTCACCATGCTTGCAGTTAACTGGGTAAAGGGATCTGTCAAAAAGATGAAACTGCACGCGTTTCACATGCATTGCTCAGGCAGTCAGGTCCAGCATGTTCCTCCCATTAGTTATGGATGTTTCATTGTATGCTGTATAGGCTATGAAGCTAATCAACATGCATCGCTGTACATGCGAAGTGCTTTCCAAACAATATCTATGCATGAGTCTTCTTCTTTCTTCTTCTCTCTACTCCTGGAATGCCTCGCGGCGTCAGGGCAGGAAGAAATCACTAGAAAGGGCCCTTCTGTTCGCTTTATATATATAGTATTTTTCAGTGTCTCTGATTTTTCTGTGGTCTATTTCTGCGTGGTCCACCTCTGTCTACCAATGTATCTGTATAACATTGCTCTCTGTGGTGCCCTGTCTACTGCCAATCTTGTTACATGACCAAACCATCTGATTTGTTGTGTACCTATAAAGATCAGCATTGGTTCTGTGCCAACTCTGCTCCTGATATCAGCGTTCCTAAGTCGATCTTTCCTAGTTACATCTAGTTATACTTACAAATTTCATTTCTGTTGTGATTATTTTCTTCTGTCTTCTGAAGACAGTGTCGATGTTTGGCACTGACAGCAAAGCGTATGTAAGAATATCATGTTTACCAATGCTCGTTTAGTGTTCAAATTCACCTGCTTGCATTTCAAAATTAATGCCATTTGTCCGTTAACTTGATCGGTTTCATTGTCTCTTTGTTCATTTCCTAATTCATTCTTCCATTTTCTGAATATATGTTCCTTAGACATGTAAAGTCCTTCGCTTGCTTTAACTAATATTTATCAATTCTAATATTGTCGGCTCTTCCTTCTCAGGTGAAAGTCGTCACTTCTGTTTTGTCTAGGTTAATTTTTATATCATAGTCTATATTTTGTGTGCGGCTATTCAAAGGAAGCTACAATTAACGGTCAGGGGTCTAGTTTTCCCCATGGGGCGGCCCACACGCAAATTTATATCCTTTCGAGCCACAGTCATTTGTCAAGCTGCGCACTAGCGGTCGCGAAAATATCCTTTCGCACAACTGCGCACTTGCGGTCACGAGCACATCGCGGGAAAACTAAGATTAGTCTCTGTTGACAATTTCGAGAAACGGAACAAACCGCCGAGTTAAACTCGCCGCCGAGAGTCTCCCCCGCGCCGCGGATGGGGCTAAACTAGATGACTGGGACCCACGAGCAGCAGCTTCCGCATCTCCTGCAGCTTTGCTCGTGAGTCCTAGCCATCTAGATTAGCCCCAATCCACGCCGCGTGAGTGTGGGCCACTTTCGGCGGTGGCGGTAGTCGCCGGAAAAGAGCAAATTAAGTCGCCGGAAGTGCGCAATTGACACGTGACTGGGGCCCTGTTTTTGGCTACTAAAGAGAAAACTGCGTTACCAATCTGGTACGACCCGCGCCTTGTTTGATATAACATTTTTTTCGTTCCTTATTAGTTAGTTTTGACTTCAATTTTTGAATGTTTACAACACATGACTGTGGCTCGAAAGGATATTTTGCGGCCGCCATCTTTCCTGCCCGTTATTCGGAGGATATCCTTTTGTGCTACGGTTGCATGAATAGAATGTTCCTCCGCAAAAAGCAGTTAATTAAATAATGTTCTAAAGTTGTTCCCTTCGAGAATAACCCACTGAAGATCAACTTAATGAAAGTATTAGAAATGCTCATAGAATATCTTAACAACTCTATACTCTCTCTTTTTCTTTATCTTCTCTTCTCCGCTTCCTAATTATTATTATTTTTTTAACGCTTCTGGTGCCAAGAGAGGTTCTACTTCCTACTTTTCTGGCCGCCTCGACCATAGATACTCATACGTTTTCTCCAGTTATCTCAACTTCTTGTTTTTGGTCTACCTGGTGATCAACGTCCATTTTCGTTGTTTTTTTCGTGCATGGCTGTTCGATATGACGTCACAAGTAATTGTCTTTAAGTGGGCAAACCATTTGATTTACTATCTTTGTAGGTAATAAAGAATTAGTTCGACTTTTTCTGGATAAACACAGGTATATTACTCCAGAAACATGCGAAGTCCCAAACTCTACAGTTATCCAATGCTTGACGTGTCAATGTGTTGGCATAATAGTCACACGGCTTTAAACAAACATGCCAGTTTTAACTGCATTTCGAGTGCATGTAAAAGCAACATTAAACAGGAGAATTATCATATTTCTCGTTTCTAGGCTCCCCTTGTGCAGTACTAGGATGTGGACGAAAGCGAAGAAAAAGAAGATATTTTATTGATTCAGCAGTATAATCAAGTGTTGATACACTAGGCTTTTAGGTGCATGAGAACCTTCTGCAGTAGAGCCAGAACGCATCAATGAAGTGATATCCTCACCCAGAGCAGGGTTTCTCAGTCTGTTTAGGCCTGTGCCCCAGCAAAACGGAGAAAAAAGTTTTACGGCCCACCAGTGGAGACAGACTGGATGTAACAGCACAGTCGAGGCAGACTGGATAAACCCTGCGCAGTCGACAGACTGGATTAAATCTAGCACAATAGACAGATGGGATCAAACCCAGCACAATACAGACAGACGGGATAAAACCCAGCACAATTGACACAGACTGGATAAACCGAGCACAGTCGACACAGACTGGATATAACCGAGCACAATCGACACAGACGGGATAAATCCCAGCACAATCCAGACAGACTGGATAAAACCAGGCACAATCAAAACACTGGATAAAACCCAGAACAGTCGACACAGACGGGATAAATCCCAGCACAATCCAGACAGACCGGATAAAACCAGGCACAATCAAAACAGACTGGTCAAAAACCCAGCACAATCAAAACAGACTGTATAAAACCTAGCACAATCCAGACAGATGGGATCAAACCCAGCACAATATAGACAGATGGGATCAAACCCAGCACAATACACAGACTGGACAAAACCCAGCACAATCAACACAGACGGGATAAATCCCAGCACAGTCCAGACAGACTGGATAAAACCAGGCACAATTAAAACAGACTGGATAAAAACCCAGCACAATTAAAACAGACTGTATAAAACCTAGCACAATCCAGACAGATGGGATCAAACCCAGCACAACTAGACAGACGGGATCAAACCCAGCACAATACAGACAGATGGGATCAAATCCAGCACAATACAGACAGACTGGATAAAACCCAGCACAATACAGACAGACGGGATAAAACCCAGCACAATTGACACAGACTGGATAAACCGAGCACAGTCGACACAGACTGGATATAACCGAGCACAGTCGACACAGACGGGATAAATCCCAGCACAATCAAGGCAGACTGGATAAAACCAGGCACAATCAAAACAGACTGGATAAAAACCCAGCACAATCAAGACAGACTGGATAAAAACCCTGCACAATTCAAACAGACTGGATAAAACCGAGTGCAATGAAGCTGATCTTCTCGATGTTTAACTTTAATCAAACCTATTTTGCAAAATTACTTTTGAACTGAACACAAAACTGTACATTAAATCTTTTATTTCAAAGGACAGAATCATGAAAAATGTCTTGAAGTCTTACATTCAATATGAAAATGCACAAAAATGGGCAAAAGTAAGTATCCATATCCATACACATAAAAAGTGTTTGAACCCTGCTTATCACAAAAGTTTAGAGGTGGAAGAAATCACATGCACAGATCAAAATGTTTTTAAAAAAAATTTAAAGATTAGAAAACTGAATTCACTACCTTGGGATTTAAACATCTCTTTCTGTAGAGAGATTGTCACTCAAGAGAGCACAATTAGCTGCATATCCTTAACAGGACATTGCAAACCAACTCTCTGCATTTGTTTGTGGTTTTATCCGTCAATTTTTACATTCAGGAGTTTGCCACTAGGACATTTGTGGAAGCACAAGGAAATCAAAACTAATACCAAACTTGAAATGTTTCAACTCCAATAACAGCAGTTTGCTTGTTTGTTTAGCACACTTCTCCTGGGTCTTACGTCCCATGTGACATGACCATCCACACTCAAGACCAAACACAAAAAAAGTAAATTTAGAAAGATAACTATATTGATAGGGTCAGCAGTTTCTAAGAACCAATTTGTAGCGTGTACACAGATGCCTTAGTACAATAATTATTCATACACAGATTAAACAGTTGTGTTTTATGTACAATTTTAAAACCCGTTTGAATAAAATAGTGTCAACAACAAAATATAAAATCAACTTATGGCCATTTCGACTTAGGTCCTCTTGCAAGTCGAGAAGACCCTGTATATGGTTGAATGTTGAATTAAGAATCGTCATCCCAGCACTCTAGACACTCCCATAAGTGCTCCATCCCCATCTTCAGCAGCAAGTGAGGAGTTCCAATAAAACTGGCACCAGTAACCATCTGATTGTATATCCGCCTCCTCCTTCCCCTGACTGTTGAGTGTCAGCCAGATCCCCTGGTAACTGCTCGCAGCGTCATTCTCCTCAGCCCGTAATAATCCATCTATGCCTCCGCACCGTTCACACAATCCCAAAGGGCCCTCACAATATCTAGCTTGCCATAGATCAACTCACTACCAAATGGTGCAGAGCTGGCCAGTCTATCTGCCTGCTCATTTCCCAACACACCTGCATAACTGGAGAAAATATCCACAGGATTCTAACTCCGGTATACTGTGATTTTCTGAAGTCTCAGGCTGTGAGTGACTTCTTCAAACCATATTCCTCCTGGTCTTCTTCTACCTCTAAGTATTTCCATTCTCATGTCGTAATTTCTCGCTGCTGGCATCGTTGGATTCATTCTTACCAATGACTGAACCATCTGTCCTTGTTTCTCAAAGTATTCAATGATGGGCATTATTCAAACAGTTTTATAATTTTCTTTGTTGTCTTCCAAACAACGTCTAATTTCACAGTCTGTTAATTGTTTCATGTCCAAATCTGATACCAGTAACATAAAGTTGGATAAAGATTGCATTGCAGTAAACGAATACTGAAATATTGTTGTCAGTTTTGAAGTGTGAAAGTTACAGATTACTTTAACCAGTGGTGATTAAGAGTTTACATTCCAAAAGATGTGGAAATATTTCACAACAGTGTTTTCCCATTGTAAATTTAAATAATATAGACACAAAAAACAACACACTGCCCAATCTACTGTCTGGCTTTTTTTGGGCTGGATCTTTTCAGGTGCACCTAGAGAATATGCCAGACAATAAACTGTGCAATGTAATGTTCGCATCAACATTACTGAACATTATTTGTCAATAATTAAAATTTAATCAATACATTACTTTTTTAAAAAACAAATTAAACTGAAAAACCTTACTTTCAAAAAAAAAAAAAATCCGATTCAAAAACTTATCAAAATGGAGATTCAGATTTGTAAATTTATTTGCAAGGTAAAGAATATTAAGTAAATCATGCCCTGTATTAAAAAAAAAAAATTTCAAACAGGAGAAAAGTATGTTAAAAACATAAGATCACAGAAAAAGCCTTTAGCAAAAAACATTCACAATTCAATAATTAAGTAACTCATAGGAATGTATCACTTTGCACAAATTATTATGCATTTTATTTTGTTATTTCATTCTGTTTTGATTTTTTTGTTATTTGCATGCTGATGAAGGCAAATTGCAAGAACATCTTATATTATGTGCAATAGTTCTGGTAAAGCTCAGCTTTGTCACTTCCCATGTTTTGTCTTTGAATGAACACTGTATGAACAAGGGAAATTAGGTACATAAATTTGTGATGGTTGCAAAAGCTGAGATAAAGGGAAACTACATTCAGAAATGTTTGAAGGTTACAAACATTTATTTTATTACGTGGGATTGTCATTAGTTTGTATGTTGTACCTCTCAATGGGTTGTCACAAGTGTACAGAGACATGTCCAGCTTTCTCAGTGGGTTGTCAAAAATGTAGACAAACACTGCAAGCTCTCTCAAGGGGTTGTCAAAAATGTTGACAAACATTTCAAGATCTCTCAATGGGTTGTCAAAAATGTAGACATGCATTTCAAGCTCTCTCAAGGGGTTGTCAAAAATGTTGAAAACATTTCAAGATCTCTCAATGGGTTGTCAAAAATGTTGACAAACGTTCAAGCTCTCCCAATGGGTTGTCAAAAATGTAGACAAACACTGCAAAGTCCATCAATGGGTTGTCAAAAATGTAGACAAACATTGCAGGCTCTGTCAATGGGTTGTCAAAAATGTAGACTAACGTGTCAAGCTCTCCCAATGGGCTGTCAAAATATAGGGAGCAAAATATGTTGGATCTTTCAAGGGGTTGTGAAAATATGTACTTAGAACAACAGCTATCTCAATGGGTCTTGAAAAGATCCAGACACACATGTCATATCTCTTAATAGCTGTCAAATGATAGAGATACACATGTCATTACTCTTAGCGGCCATAGAAAGATGGAGAAACGTGCTAATTCTCCAAATGGCTGTCAAATAATGGAGACACACATGTCATTCCTCATAACTGTCTTCAAAAGATGGAGAAACATGCGCTAGTTCTCCAAATGGCTGTCAAATAATGGAGACACACATGTCATTCCTCATAACTGTCTTCAAAAGATGGAGAAAAATGTGTTAGTTCTCCAAATGGCTGTCAAATAATGGAGACACACATGTCATTCCTCATAACTGTCTTCAAAAGATGGAGAAACATGTGCTAGTTCTCCAAATGGCTGTCAAATAATGGAGACACACATGTCATTCCTCATAACTGTCGTCAAAAGATGAAGAACCATGTGCTAGTTCTCCTAATGGCTGTCAAAACATGGTAACACACTTTCAGCTGTGTCAATACAGCTAGGATGTATTTGAGTGGCTTACCACCATAATGCTCTCACGTTTAAAAAAAGGGATTATACTCAAAACCAACTGAGGAACACATGACGTCACATCCTGATTTCAGAATAGTGGAACAGATACCTAACCTATCCTGATAAGTCCAAAAAAATTATAGGTACCCCATGTTTATTTAACATTCTCTCAGCTGCAGATTAGTCAAAGCAACAGGCTGTACGGCAACTGTCCTGCCCACATTTCACAAGCAGAAAAGCCACATTAACAAACTATCTATTGTAAGCTTGGATTCTGAGGGTCAATGAAAGTGCTAGTGTGTGCACCGAGCTGAGAACCGCTTTATGCCCTCCCCTACATCGGACTGCAGGTGACACCTGAGTGGTGTAGCTGTTACTGGTGGCTTTATAACAAACAGCCTCTCCGGAGGTTGAACAGGGTATCTGGGGATCCGTCTTCTTGGTCTGCCATCCAGATTGAGATGTTTATATCTCAGCACAGTAAGGTAAACCTTCAGGTGACGGCTTGGAGGAAACAAACTGATTTATCGACCGAATAAAATTGAAGGGGTATTTGGAAGCTCAAGAGCAACAGTCCTCAAACTGTGGGTCGCGAACCTTTTGTGGGTCGAACAACCCTTTCACAGGTATCGCCAAACACCATTTGAAAACACATACTGAAGTTACGAAGAAGCAACAAAAATAATTGTATGGTTGGGGGTTGCCACAAAATTAGTAACTGTATTAAAGGGTCGCCGCATTAGGAAGGTTGAGAACCACTGGTCTAGTGGATAGTTTTACAATGCGGAAAAAAAGAAAGACTTTAAGCCAATCAATCAGTCAAACACTGCAGACAACATCAGTAATAAAAACAGGACAGTAAATGCACTTAAATTCCTGCAGGTGGAAGTACTGCTAAGTTAGGCAGGTCCACAGATTTAAACTCTTGTCCACAACTCCGACAGTCTCCATAAGCTAGCTAGTGACAGCTAACACCTGATGGAGAGGTCACAAGAAACAATCATTCATTTTATAAACGAGCAAAAAGACACATGAGTGAATTATAAAAAAAAAATTAAAGAAGAGTGTGGCTACAAAACAAAAAAAAACAATTCAACAATTGAATGAATGAATGCTTACATATTCGAAAAACCTAAGAAAACAAAATAAACAAATTTTACGAATGAATGCATGCATATTAGAATGAAGTTGATATTTACAAAATATTACATTAGAGTAAAAGGACCCCCTTTTTTATGCCTTTAGGTGTATTGGGCATATAGGGCTTGACCTGAATGATGCAGCATCATGCTGGCCACTTCTACCTCCCAGGGCTTTAGCTGGTACCTGTTTAAGGCTGGGTCAAGCTGGAAGTAAGGGCCATATTTTAAAAAAAAAAAAAAAAAATCTGGCACCGTCAGGATCTGAACCCACAACCTTCAGACTCTTCTGACATGACCTTTTTATAGTCTTGTCAAGGTTGCCGATTCTTTACCATCTCCTAAATCCTCTACTTGTCCTGCCTCCTTCAGAGCTTTGAAAAAATCGGGCCAGTCAATTGCTTTTCCTGTGCCTTTAGTGGCCCAGCCAGCAAGCCAATCCGCTTGTTCCTTTTCATTACCCCCAGAGTGTCCTGGCACAAACATTTTACTGACTTCTCACAGAAGAGATTTCCGCAGAGACTCCAACCATTGTCTTCAAACCTATCCTGTCTCAATCTTCTTAAGCATGTTCATGGAATCATTTAGAAACCATACATACGTCTCTAGCCAAAGCACTGGTTTTGTTACCGCCACAGAGTCACATTATTTGTAGTCTTCTGTGCTCAGCTCAAATTCGTGGACAACCTTCTCCATTTCCTTCATAGCATATGTGTGTCTTTCTTTTGGAGTCATTTCTGGCTTAATGATTAGATTACTGTAAGATGTCATGCATTCCTTAGTTTTAAAATTAAAGTCATTTGCTCTAGTAGGCAGAGCTATTTTCGTCACAACAGGATCAAAGTTGTCAGAGGTGCCGTCAGTTGTCAAAACTTCCTTTACTGTTCTTCCTCCAAAAAGAAAAAACAAAAGAAGCCCATGAGCTTTGCACATGTCAAACAACAGACTCTTCAGTGTAAATAACTGCACCTCCATCAGCAGAATTCTTAAGAATCAAAGCCTGAACTTCCGCCTCCACCACTACCACAGAGTTTTGTTATCTGCAGTCTCTGCTCAGTTTTTTCCAGAGTGACAAGGATGTTCAATATTCTGTTGACAGTCGTACGCATTACTCACCAAATGATATGACTTCAAGTGAAAATACTGGTTTCAAAATGTCCTTGGCCTGACCTATCCAAGACTGTCCTCTCTCTTTAACCTGCTATTCTGGTGAATCTCACTGTGCTATTTATCCGTATAAAAAATTTAATATTCCCCACATACATACAAGTATACAACAAAAATTACCTCGGACGAAGCTGGCTGCGATGCGGAAACCTGGTGATATCAAGTTCTAAAGGTGACTCCATGATGGTGGGGGAGGTAGGGGTGTGTACGTCTGCTGCCTTGGGAAACCGTCGATTTGGGAATTTCGGAGGAGGGAGATTTAAGAAGCATTCTTGGGGAAGTTTCTGGGAGTCATGGCCGATGGTGTTTGAGGAGAATGACGTTGGGAAAAATGGGGTGCAATTAAAAACTGGTGGTGAAGAGGGTAAATTGAGAGCTGGTGATGAGGAGGTTCTAATGGGCTCACAAGAAGCAGATGATGGTAGTGGGGGTGGGTTGTGTGAGGTAGGTGATGTGGGTAAGCTCTTCAACTTGGCAAAGAACTTTCTAGCGCCAGATTTCTTGAAGTGGTAGCTGGGTGGTATGGACCCACAAAGAGGCAGGTGGGTCGGGGTAGGAGGTGAATCTGGAACATTTCTCGGCTGAGACCCCGTAAGAGATGATGTGACTGCTGCATTATTTGCTTCTTTCATTTGAGACTGACCACCCTGTCTTAAAAATGCACCCACCTCGACAGCGATTACAGAAGCATGGTCTAGTTTACCCGGGGCTTTTGACATTTTTTCGACAATTTCTGAGTCTCTTCTTTTGCGTTCCTGTTTTGTAGTTTTATGTTTAGCATAAATAGCCGGGTTCTCAGCAATTTTCCTTTTCGTGTCTGTTAGCGTCAAGACATGCTGCAGCAAAGCACCGCAAAACGCCTGGGCCGAACATCTGTCTTCTGTGCTCAGCTCAAATTCGTGGACAACCTTCTCCATTTCCTTCATAGCATATGTGTGTCTTTCTTTTGGAGTCATTTCTGGCTTAATGACTAGATTACTGTTAGATGTCATGCATTCCTTAGTATTAAAATTGGAGTCATTTGCTCTCGTAGGCAGAGCTATTTTCGTCACAACTGGATCAAAGTTGTCAGAGATGCCGTCAGTTGTCAAAAACACCATGTCTCCCTTGTGGCAAAAGGTCACAGAGCAGGTCAAATTGTGCAGCTCTGGGTTTACACCGTCAACAGGCCCCAGAGCCCCACCAGCGTCCCGGATGTCCCTCTCACTGCCCACGTCATGAGAACCAACAGTCACTTCTCTTATAGCGTTATTGGCTGAGTAGACAAATGCAAGGCTGTCACCGACGTTCACACAGCAGACGGCATGCTGGTCAGAATTGGCCACTTCACAGACCATACAAAGGCAGAGAGTTGTGAGGCCGGCTTCCTTGGATATGATGGCTCTGTGAGCTTCATCCAGGGCTTTCCTCAGCAACCGCACAACATCCTGTACCATGCAATATGAAATATACAGTATTAGAAGACTGCCACAGTGAATACACAAATAACTCTAGCACTTAAAATGGTCAATTCTTGGACGCATTATGTAAATCTGCGACATGTGTTAACTTTAAATCTTTGGGTACTAGATAGGTGATCAATTAACTCGCTATGTCATACAAAATCATTACTTTATCTTATAGATGAGTAGATCCAAAGTAATAACACAATAAAGCAGAAAAGTTAAATTAACAACTACTGCACAGTTGGTTGAAAAGTAAAACCCATAAATAAATCACATGCCAGACATGGTCACTCACAATAAACAATAAAAGACAGTATGCATGGAAATGAGATGTCTGAGAAGGGTAGTAGGAGTAACCAGAGGAGATAAAATCAGGAATGACATCATTAGAGTAAGTTAGCATAGAACCAGTTCTAAATTACATGCAAAGATAGCAAATCAAATGGTCTGCCCACTAATAATGGCTTATAAAGCCATACCTTATAAGTCGAAATCTAAAAGATGACAGTCATACAGCACGAGGTAGACAACGTTGGAAAGATTACTACAAGAGCACAATGTGTTCATGGTCGACCAACCATAAGAACAAGAAGCAAAACATTATAGTACCCTTGATACCAGAAGAGATAAAACAGGAAGTGAATGAGAAGCAAGAGGATCACATAAATAACGATCAATAAATGCATGTGTTGCTTGGCCCTGAAAGAGTTTGATGGTTTAAACAATGGATCAACATCATGCTACAAAGGTAGTAACCCATAAGTGCTGTATTCTAACTCAAGCCTGAGTCCCAAAAATCTCAGCGCAGTGCACAAACTCCATAGCATCGGCGAGTATCCTTAAATACTTTGGGGTCGATTTTTAACTCAAAATTCTGCCCCGGCAGTGCTGTTAGGCTACTCTTTTTTTTTAATTTTTAACTGCCAAGGGATTTTTAACACATGCAACAATACACATGGGCAAGTATCTAACTACCTAGAAATCAGGGGAAATTACTAGAAGTCCACGTGGAAAAAATCCAGCCTTTACAGGGGCCTGATCCCAGAACCTCCAGTTACGTACGGCAGTCCCACAGCTAACACTGATGCTAATATGTGAAATTTCAAATCGTCGCATTTTCTAGGCCAAACAACAGATGGAAAAGCCAGTTTCCATTGCCAATGCGTTTCCTTCCTGACCATCAACTTTCCTTTCTGGACACTTTCTAGAACTACTTTGACCATCACAACCTTCCTAGACAAATCCCAGAGCTTCCCTGACCATCACCTTTCCTTCCTGGATGATTACCCAAACTCGCTTGACCATCACCTTTCCTTCCTGGATGATTACCCAAACTTGCTTGACCATCACCTTTCCTTCCTGGATGATTACCCAAACTCGCTTGACCATCGTCTTTCCTTCCTGGATGATTACCCAAACTCGCTTGACCATCACCTTTCCTTCCTGGATGATTACCCAAACTCGCTTGACCATCACCTTTCCTTCCTGGATGATTACCCAAACTCGCTCGACCATCACCTTTCCTTCCTGGATGATTACCCAAACTCGCTTGACCATCACCTTTCCTTCCTGGATGATTACCCAAACTCGCTTGACCATCACCTTTCCTTCCTGGATGATTACCCAAACTTGCTTGACCATCACCTTTCCTTCCTGGATGATTACCCAAACTCGCTTGACCATCACCTTTCCTTCCTGGATGATTACCCAAACTCACTTGACCATCACCTTTCCTTCCTGGATGATTACCCAAACTCGCTTGACCATCGTCTTTCCTTCCTAGGCAATTTCCAGAACTCTATTTGACCATCACCTTTCCTTTCTAATGAATGCCCTTGGTTATCGCCTGTCCTTCCTAAACAATTTCCAAAACTCCCTTGATCATCGCCTTTCCTTTAGACAATGCCCCAAAAGACATCTGCCCTTGAAAGGTGATGTGGCAACATCACTCTGGATGCCTTTACTTCCCAGGACTTTCCTGGTACTTGTTTAAGGTTGGATCAACCTGGGAGCTGAGCACATGTTCAAATTTAACCCCCCCCCCCCCCCCCCCCCCCAGTGAATTTGAACTCATGACCCTCAGATACGCAGGCAAGCGCCTAGCTGCTACATCTTGAAAGATCCAATGTTTAACCATATAAAATATTTATAATAGGGCCTTCTATGGTTACAAAGTAGCATGAGGGCCAACATAGGTGACACCGACCGATAGGTCGCAGGAAACATAAAAAAAAAGAAAGTAGTATGAGTTGTGAGAGAAACATCAACATATAGTACCCCTTTTGAGGGTGATGCAGTAGTAGTAGTCGGCGTTTTGACTTCAGTCAGTCTGGTCACCCCAAAGACGCTCTGCTCCTGTGCCAGCGACAATCAAATGAAATGTCTCTCACAGTCCCATATGAAAAGCTGATGAACAAACAATCAGTCTAGCACAATACAGAAATCTGTGCACGCAGTAAATGCATAAGGCAATTGCTAGAGGTGCCAAAGCCAACTGTCATTACCAGAAATCAAATGTGATGTGTCGTTAATAGAAGTAGTTGGTCACGGAAAGCTAGCTAGCCAGACACATGTGAACTTATCACATAAGGTATTTCACCATCCCACAAGTAAACTGGCTTTCAGCCACACTGAATACCACAACACAAACTGCAGCACAAATGAAAGCATTGTACATTTTTTTTTTAAAGTTCACAGTGCTGAACCAAACACTTAACTCAGTAGCTTAGGTAGTGAAAACGAGGGTTATGTAGAAGCCCTCAGCCTTAGCTAGTGCAGTTGCCACAAACTATGCAGAATATGATATTTATTTTTGGGGAAAATATTGACAGAAGAAAAAAATGTCCATCCTCTTGTTGAGTCTCATGCATGAGAGCCGTACGTCCTAATCACTCCTCTGTAAAATGACAACAGTAAAAAACAAAACAAAGTATAGATGAATTGAAGAAAGGAGACAAGAACAAAATGAGGTTCGTTAGTAAATCATGATTTACCGATTTAAGAATGGACATGAAAGCTCACCAGACATACCCACAGATGCTCCGTCTCCAGCAGTAAATCTCTTAAGGTGTAGATGCTAATGTTTTCATATCACACCGGTTATACACACATTGTACTCTTCTTCTCATATGTCCCTCCTTGCTGGATCGTCTCCTTATTCGAGGTTCACATAGTCTTAAACATGTTACTTCTGTCAGCCCTTGTTCACAAATGGTTTTCAGAATGTCTCCTTTGTCTAAAAAAAAAAAGTCTTCCTGTAGCTATACCTTTTGTAGCTAGAAACATAATCTTTAACTGACTTGCACTCCAGCAGATTCCAGACAGTATATCCCTATAAGTTCTTATAATTCTTATGCATGGTATCCACTCATTCCATATATGTCCATTTTGAATCTTCCTGTGTACCGACAATCAGAAACTTAATTCCTCTGGTAACTCCCTTGTCAGCTATCCACTAGAGAGCTGCAGTGACTGCCTCTATCTCCATGTTCATGCTGGTATAGCGATGACTTGTAAAAAAACAGACAGAAAGATCATCACTTAAGTTAGTAAATCAGAAAGTCATGAAGGAAGAAAAGAACTACAACACAGCAGTTCCTTTCCCGGACATCCCCAATATACCTGTGTGTTTTCTGGCTTATGTCTCCGGTCAAAAATGGTATAGTTGAGGTACTTCATGCTGCCGTAGAGGGCGCACCTAGCAGCCAGCCGTGACTTCTCGCCCCAGTTAACACCATCCGCCATCATTAAGATGGCGTTATTCCGACGAACACATAAGGCAAAGCTATCAGCAATGGGTTCTCCTGAAATTATATATATATGTGAGTGTGTAACTGAATATGTGTGTGTGCAAAAATATAGACATATATATATATATATATATATATATATATATATATATATATATATATATATATATATATATATATATATATATATATATATATATATATATATATATGTATATGTGTGTGTGTCCGTGTGTGCACGTATTAACTGTGTATGTGCGAGTGCATAAATATAGAAACATATATATATATATTTATTTATAAACACATCTTTTACTAACAATCTGTTCACCTGAAACTATTTAAACACATTTCTTTGACTAATTTTGCCTATGTCTCTGTTGGGAGTCACCGTGGTGTAGCGACTAGATGCTTGCCATGTATATGAAGGTCATGGGTATGAGCCTTAACTTATTTCAAAAAAATGACCTTGGCTCTCAGGTCGACCCAGTCTTAAATGGGTACCAGGTAAAGTCCTGGGAAGTAAAGGCGCCCGAGGTGATGCTGACCACATCACCCATACCCACCAAAGGTGCCTCTTATATCTTGTGCCCACCTTCATGCCTGTTGGCCCCCGCCACCTTCCCCCCGTAGCATGCTCTCTGCTACTTTCTTTCCAATCCACCACTGCAAGATTATCACCCCAGGGATGAGAATCAAAAGATGTCATATCAGCTGAAAATTGCACAGTTGTGACAATCTGGTTTAATGAAAAAACTGCTTTCTACGTTTGTTTTTGTTACTGTTTGATTAGCTGTCAGATGGGCCGCGATACAACTGCCCTCGTTTTGGTGGGACGCTGTACAATTTCCCCTGTTCTGGTGGGCTGCAGTACAATTTCCCCTGTTTTGGTGGGCTGTGGTACAATATTCCCTGTTCTGGTGGGCTGCAGTACAATTTCCCCTGTTTTGGTGGGCTGCGGTACAATTTCCCCTGTTTTGGTGGGCTGCGGTACAATTTTCCCCTGTTTTGGTGGGTTGTGGAGTAAAAGGTTGAAGAACACTGCTCTAGAATATCCTTCAACCTTGCTATCACTCTTTCCTACTAACTCTCTATCTCTGTTTCATACCACCTTAATTTCTCTATCTCTCAGGCTATCTGTGCTTCTTATTTATAACTCAGAATATATAAATGATAATTTATAGTGAATCAACCATTCTACCACCCCGTTGGTGTCTGTCTATAACAGCGGTTCTCAACCTGTGGGTCATGTCCCTTCTGGGGGTCGAATAACCCTTTTACAGGGGTCGCCTAAGACCGTCGGAAAACATATATTCATTAAAGTTATAAAGTAGCAATGAAAATAATTGAGTGGTTGGGGGTTGCCACAACATGAGGAACTGTATTTAAGGGTTGCAGCATTAGGACGGTTGAGAACCACTGGTCTAGAAGGAAGATTGTGACAAAGAGAAAAGATCCCTACCTGGTCAGTTTGTTTCTCTTTCTTAGCAACACAGACCATAAGCAAAATGACAAAAGAAGAATGACAACAAGATGAAATCAAACTAGCTACAGCAAGAAAACGTTGACTCTGTGGCTAAGAGGCTGGTGAATGGATCTCACAAAGCAATCTTCAGCATTTACCAGAGTTTAATTCAAGCAGTAGGTGGTTTAGAAAAGGACAGTTCTCAGGGCTTTGAGATAGTAGTACGAGATTTACACCATGAAAGAGATGCGATTTATTCTAAGTAGGACAAGCCGGCTGTTTAACCTGATACCTTTAAAGCCAGAACAATAAGAGTTATGATAGAAGAAATACTTTCATACCAGGAAGTAAAAGGTCAAAACACAATAGTATTGCTTGCTTGCTATAGAAGAGGCAGGGGGATGTACTGAGGAAGTCATATGCCTGGTGCTGCCCTTCCCGCTAACCAGATGTTTCATGCGTGTGAATATCTATCCTACAGCCATTCAGCCCATCAGCATGCAGATCCCCCTTAAGTTTGGGTTTTTTCCAATCGAGGTTGTCCTTTCTAGACCTTTTGTGTTTTGTGCCTCTTCCATCATGCACAGCAGTAAGAACCAGAATAAAAAAGTCCCCGTAACTAGGTTAAAGAAGAAGACACATGAAAAAATATCTCCCTACAAAATTACTAAATTATTCATCAATACAAACCATCATAAATGTTTTATTGCAATCAAAGAACTGTAAAATAATGAAAACAAATTCTTGAAGCACTCCAGTCTAGGAAACTACCAGAATTGCAAACACTGCTGACACAACTCAGCCTTCAGTGAAGAGTCGTAATGCAGTGGATACCGTCTTATTGTGGAGTACCTGGAAATGAGACAGCTGATCAACTGGCAGGGAAAGGTGCGAAAAAAGTGCAGCCGGATGTACCAGTCACATACCACCAAAAGAACAGAATCATGAAATCAATCAGGAAAAACCAGCCCCAGCACAAGACGACTATTTTATTATGGACAGACCAGAACAAGTCATTATCCTCCACCTCAGAACAGGGCACAACCGATTACGTAACCACATGTACATAAAATTCAAGATAGGTGTATCAGCCATGTGCACCTGTGGAAAGATGCCCCAGACAGCAGAGCATGTACTCCAGGACTGTACCAAATTTGAAACATTAAGGCAAACCGTTTGGCCAGAAAGAACAGTGGAAAATAAACTCTAAGGACCACTGAATGAACTAACAACGACAGTGAAATTGATACAAGAGACAAAACTGCTGATATAGACAGCTTATTTCAGGCGAACAAAAGAAGAAGAAGAAACGAAAACAATAAATTTGGACTATACAAACCTGAGATTCTCCCACTTATAGGATGCTGTTCATACAACGAGATGGAGGCACCATATGCTTGCTCTTCTCTCAGAGTCCAGTCCTTGACTCCAGCCACTAAGTGTGTATAATGCTCTGTAAAAAGAATTATAAATTTACATGGAAATCAAAGATCTGCTGCTGTAATTGAAAGTTAATGGTAAAATACCAAAACTATTGTATGCTGTGAATTGTGTATTCATAAAATGACCTGTGGTCAGTTTACATCAGAACTGGCAGTGTGCCTTAAGCAATACTGCATGTGCAACTGCTAGTTTGTCCTGACTACTGCTTTCATTGACAATGAACTGCAGCTCTACTGGAAACTATGGTGGGTTGCAGTATGTATTATTATACACACACACACATATATATACACATATGCATTCATACATACACATGTATATACAAACACAAGCATAAACACATATATACATACACATGTATATACAAACACAAGCATACACAAGCATAAACACATATATACATACACATGTATATACATACACAAGCATACACACCTACATACACACATACACAAGCATAAACACATATATACATACACATGTATATACATACACAAGCATACACACCTACATACACACATACACAAGCATACATACATACACACATACACAAGCATACATACATACATACACATGTATATACAAACACAAGCATAAACACATATATACATATACATGTATATACATACACACCTACATACACACATACACAAGCATACATACATACATACATACATACATACACAAGCATACATACATACACAAGCATACATACATACACAAGCATCCATGCATGCATCCATTCATCCATGCATGCATCCATCCATGCATCCATCCATGCATCCATCCATGCATCCATCCATGCATGCATCCATCCACACATCCATCCACCCACTCACACACACACACACACATAAGACCCGTCTGATTGGTTTCCATACATCTGGGACTAGCATCCTTTACAAAATACTACTCAATGGAAACGGCCTTGTGGGGCAGATCAATTATCTTGTACTGTCCACTGAATGACAATAAACCACACAACAAGTAAATCAAGACCTTACCGTTGTCCGTGTAACCTTCAGCGTAGGCAAGGCCCGAGCCAGGCCCGGTATAGCTGGCCACAATGTCATCGCTCAGCGGTAGTAGCTCTACATACGGTACCGACTCTGGTTTGTTGCCGTAAAATATTTCTGGCCCAAATTTGATCTTTTTGACTACTCTGAAACATGGGAAAATGTAGAACATGATTTGATGTAGGTAGAAACAAGTAAGCGGGAGTTATTTGTGATAGGGGTGAAGGACAGATTTGTGTGACTTTCTTTGTTTTCCTCCTTTTCTTTTTCCTCTTGATCGTTCTATTATCCTGTCTTCTTCTTCTTCTTCTTCTTCTTCTTCGCGTTCACCGGCTGTAAACTACGGCGGAAAGTTCTGGTGTATCCACTTCTGGACTTTAGTCTTGTTCCCAAACAGGATTTTTGCCTGCACACATAGTTTACAGATCTGTCTTAAACGTATGCAGGCTGTTGGTTCTTCGGCTGACGCGCTTGTCAGGGGGCAGTGGGTCTATTCTCCCCCCCCCCCTCCCCCAATAATAGGATCCTGAAACCCACACAGGGACGTCTTCTCATTCCCCTCTTTCTCTTTTCCTTCCTCATCGTTGCATTCTCACTTCTTCTTAATGTCGATATTCTCTCTCTCTCTCTCTCTCTCTCTCTCTCTCTCTCTCTCTCTCTCTCTCTCTCTCTCTCTCTCTCTGTCTCTCTTTCTTGCGTTCGCCAACTCTTTCTCTCTCTCACTCACTTCCTTCTTTAGTAGGCAACAAAAACTTCACTAACGATAGTTCTAGCAGCGCCTTGATTACAAATCCGCTATCATTTACATTATTGGAGTCGCCGTGGCGTTGGCGGCTAGACGCCCGCCTGCGGATCGTAAGGTCGTGGGTTCGCGTCCTCACGGAACCAGGCTTCCCCCCCCCCCTTAAAAAATGACCATGACTCCCAGGTCGACCCAACCTTGAGTGGGTACCAGGTGCAGTCCTGGGAAGTAAAGGCGGTCGATGTAATGCTGAACACATCAGCCACCAAGTGCCGATTGGTCTATAAAATATAGATTTAGCCCTATATGCTCAATACACCTAAAGGCGTGGAAAAGGGACCTTTACTTTATTTTTCCCTTATAAGCTGGTCATCGTTCAGCCTTTATTCACTCCCAGGTGCCTACCTGACCACAGATGCCAGAAGCTGGGTGGCTCAAGCTTTGTGAGCACCCCAATTTTTTTCGGGGGGGGGGGGGGGGGCTGCATTCTCCCCCCCCCCCCCCCCCCCCCCCACCCACTCGTCAACCACCATATACTGTAGTTCTCTTTTAAAACATCTGTTTATACATTTCATTCTATTTCACATATATGATATTTTATTTGTCATTCAGCAAATAATAATACGAACACTAATAATCATTATTACTGTTACACAATTAAACAAAGCTTAAGCTCAATCAGTACTTTTGTATGGGGCGGAAACATGTAAAACAACTAAAGCATATACTTATAAACTACAGACATTCATTAAATGGTGCCTGCGCAGAATAGAGGAAATAAAATGGTATGATAGAATCACTAATGTAGAGCTCTGGGAGAGAACTAAGCAAGCTACAGCGGGCCAAGGGGTGGAGAAAAGACACTAGACACTGAGAAAACCGGATAACAGTATAACTAGAATCTCTTTGCATTGGAACCAACAGGGGCAGAGGGACAAAGGAAGGCCAAAACACACATGGAGAAGAGGGCTGAGAAATAGAAAGATGGAAAAGGGGGGGGGGGAGGGTATGGAGAGAGCTGCATGCGATAGCAAAAGAGAGAACGACCTGGCGTGAGTTGGTTGAGGGCCTATGCTTCATTGGGGGGCTAGAAAGGCAGAAGTAGAAGATAAGCTCCATTACCCACCCCCACTGTCCCAAGGGTTGAACCCCAGCCGGTTTAAGCGGCTCGTGTTCTCTGTGGCAGCGCGGCTATACCAGACTGCCAGGTACACATTCCACCCTGCTGGCTGCAGCATCCTCCTGATCCAGAAAAGCCTTCACAGCGTCTACCTTATTATAGAGAAGTGCAGCACCCACATACATACTGGTACAAGCAGGCAGACTGCTTGCTAATCAAGTGTGACAACAAGGTCTTTACAATCATATAACATTCCCTCCCACAGATTTATCCTGCTTAACGTACCGTGCAGTGCGTGTGACCCACACCCAAATACATATATGTGTGTGTGTAAAAAATGGGTTGTTTTATATATATATGTATGTGTGTGTGTACATGGTTGTTCTATATGTGTGAGTGTGTGCGTGCGAGAATGCCTACGTGTGTGAATACATGGTTGTCCCCTTTCTAGTTGTTAGTGTAAACATCTCTGGTTTCACGACCTTGCAGACTGTGAAGGTCGACGTGAAATGGGTGGCCGATTACGTCGCAACAGATATAAACCAGTGACATTTACGTACCAGGAATCGGTCATTTACACAAAACAACGGTTACCAGATTTTAATGTACACAGTGCTGGTTATTTACACAGGACAGCATCCTAACCAGCACAGTCCGTGGCTACAGCACTAGCCACGCCGCCTGAAACCCCCAGGGTCAAAGACACCCCTGCCCTGGCTTTTCTGACCCACCCGACCCAAGCCGCAAAGGTAATAAATGAAGGCAGAAATGACAGTTTTACATAGATTAGTACCAGACTTTCATATGCACAGCGATTCGCTCGTTTACACAGAACAGCGGTTACCTGACTTTGATCTGTGCACAACATATCGGTCATTTACACAGAACAGCTGTTACCTGACTTTGATCTGTGCACAACATATCGTCACTTAAACAAAATAGCGGTTACCTGACTTTGATCTGTGCACAACATATCGTCACTTACACAAAATAGCGGTTACCTGACTTTGATCTGTACAGGGAATTAGAGATGTAGCACTGTACGAAAAACTCAGGCCAGATCCATGGACAAGCAAGCCAGAGAAGGCAAATGTAGTCCTAAAGGTACCAGAGATGACTTCAAAAAATGCCCAGACGGAGACACAACAGAGAACCCTGGCTCTTGCTATGCTTGATGAGAAGTATCCAAACACCACTTGGACTCAGGTTTTCACCGACGGCTCTGCTACAGAAGCAGTCAGAAAGGGGGAGTTGTGGAATATACATTAAACCCCCTAGCGGTAGAGCAGAAACTCCTCTCTCTCCTCTCTCTCCTAAACAGTAACTCTCTCTCTACCAGCATGTGACATCTGCACTAACTTTAAGAGCTGAGGGCAACTGCCCTCCTTTCTGCGTCCAACAATCTCTATTTGTGACCCAGAGGGGACTCAATTGTTATACTTAGTGACTTGATGTCTCCAAACGCAAGCAGAAAACAAGAAAACTAATTGCAGATCTAAGAAGAAGAAGACTCTACAAGAAGCAGAACTGGTCAACCAAGATTCAAGAAATGAGAGAGCAGAAGGGAAAAAGTCTTCCACAACCTTTATCCATAGAACCAAAACAGCCCTAAAGCAGTCTTTCAAGCGGGAGTGGAGAAGGTAGAATGAGATTACAGACCAGCCATAGACAAACTCAACAGTTACACCAAGGACTGACTGGACACTGTGGTCTTCGAGCACACCTGTACAGGATAGGCATAAAAGAATCTGCTGCCTGTGATTGTGGAGCAGAAAGACAGACCCCTGGGCACATACTGAAGTACTGCCCTAACCTCTCCCAGCAAAGACTGTGGATCTGGCCCAGGGGAGCCACATTGAAAGAGAAGCTATGGGGGACCGGTGGCGACCTTAAACGCACAATCCTATTTGTGACCCAGACGGGAATCAATGTTTAGCATGACTGATGTCGAACGCTGAAGAAGAAGAAGAAGAAGGGAATAAGTAATTTACATTGAACAGCGGTTATCAGACGTTAAGCTGCACAGGGGATAAATAGTAATTTACCCAGAACAGCGGTTACCAGACGCAATCTGCACAAGGAAGGGGATAAGTAATTTACACAGAACAGCGGTTACCAGACGCAATCTGCACAAGGAAGGGGATAAGTAATTTACACAGAACAGCGGTTACCAGACGTTAATCTGCACAAGGAAGGGGATAAGTAATTTACACAGAACAGCGGTTACCAGACGTTAATCTGCACAAGGAAGGGGATAAGTAATTTACACAGAACAGCGGTTACCAGACGCAATCTGCACAAGAAGGGGATAAGTAATTTACACAGAACAGCGGTTTACCAGACGTTAATCTGCACAAGGAGGGGATAAGTAATTTACACAGAACAGCGGTTACCAGACGTTAATCTGCACAAGGAAGGGGATAAGTATTTACACGAACAGCGGTTACCAGACGTTAATCTGCACACGGAAGGGGATAAGTAATTTACACAGAACAGCGGTTACCAGACGTTAATCTGCACAAGGAAGGGGATAAGTAATTTACACAGAACAGCGGTTACCAGACGTTAATCTGCACAAGGAATAAGCAATTTACCCAGTACAGCAGTTACCGGACGTTAATCTGCACAGGGAATAAGTAATTTACACAGAACAGCGGTTACCAGACGTTAATCTGCACAGGGAATAAGCAATTTACCCAGTACAGCAGTTACCGGACGTTAATCTGCACAGGGAATAAGTAATTTACCCAGAACAGCGGTTACCAGACGTTAATCTGCACAGGGAATAAGTAATTTACACAGAACAGCGGTTACCAGACGTTAATCTGCACAGGGAATAAGTAATTTACACAAAACAAAGTTTATGAGACTTTCATGAATGAGTTGAGTTAAGTTGAGTGAAGAATTGACATCACAGCACTCGGGGCATTCCCATGCGTGCTCCGTCCTCATCTTCAGCAGCCAACGCAGAGTTCTAATACTTATGGTACCGGTCACTATCTGGTTATATGTCCGTCATGCCTTTTCTCTGAGTGTAGTGAGCCGGCCAGACCCTCTAGTTACACCCAGGTGAGTCATTCTCTCAAGGCTATAATAATCTTATTTCTCTACTGATTCCGTTGCTTGTTCCCAAAGGGCCTTAACCACATATACCTTGTCATGTATTAGTTCACCACCCAGTGGGGCAGATCCAGCCAATCTGTCTGCCTATTCATTACCCAATACGCCGGTATAGCCTGGAGAAAAGATCTAAACTATGCTCACTACCTGTGACCTTCCCAGTGAAGCTTGCCACTCTGCTCGAAGTCTCCCTGTCTTCACCTGTCCCAGCATGCCTTCAGAGTCTGTTACAATTACGACATGTGTATGCAACTTTCCTCTATACGCAGAGTCAATTACGACATGTGTATGCAACTTTCCTCTATACGCAGAGACAATTACGACATGCGTATGCAACTTTCCTCTATACGCAGAGACAATTACGACATGTGTATGCAACTTTCTTCTATACGCAGAGTCAATTACGACATGTGTATGCAACTTTCCTCTGTACGCAGAGACAATTACGACATGTGTATGCAACTTTCTTCTATACGCAGAGTCAATTACGACATGTGTATGCAACTTTCCTCTGTACGCAGAGACAATTACGACATGTGTATGCAACTTTCCTCTATACGCAGAGACAATTACGACATGTGTATGCAACTTTCCTCTATACGCAGAGACAATTACGACATGTGTATGTAACTTTCCTCTATACGCAGAGACAATTACGACATGTGTATGCAACTTTCCTCTATACGCAGAGACAATTACGACATGTGTATGCAACTTTCCTCTATACGCAGAGACAATTACGACATGTGTATGCAACTTTCCTCTGTACGCAGAGACAATTACGACATGTGTATGCAACTTTCCTCTATACGCAGAGACAATTACGACATGTGTATGCAACTTTCATTAACGCAGAGACAATTACGACATGGTATGCAACTTTCATCTATACGCAGAGACAATTACGACATGTGTATGCAACTTTCCTCTGTACGCAGAGACAATTACGACATGTGTATGCAACTTTCCTCTATACGCAGAGACAATTACATGTGTATGCAACTTTCCTCTATATGCAGAAACAATTACGACATGTGTATGCAACTTTCCTCTATACGCAGAGACAATTACGACATGTGTATGGAACTTTCATCTATACGCAGAGACAATTACGACATGTGTATGCAACTTTCATCTGTACGCAGAGTCGGTGATTGATATACAACATTGGTTACCAAATCAGCACGTTCTCTGGGACAGAGTCTCAGCGGGATCCAACCAGGCATATACAACACTGCACAGACGAACTGGTCAAATACGCAATGAGACGGATTTTTTTTTCTTAAAAAAAAAAGTCTTTGGTTCCCACCTAAAATGGGTACCAGATAAAGTCATGGGAAGTAAAGACGGGTTACCTTTAAACACATTTGAAACCCTTCAATTAAACCTATTTAATTATTTACCGGCTTCTAAATGATTAAGCAGAATTTATTATATGAACCAAAAGCAACTAACAATGACCACACGGTAAGAAAACCGCATCAAAGATCTAATAAAAAGTATACTTTTTCAACATACATAAATGGTTGAGAAGAATGAGGTCTCCTTTCAGCTGCACGCATTACGACAGACCGCAGGATAAGAAAAGTGAATAAAACATATATCGTGGACTTTACAATACAAACAAATGCTTGAGAGCAATAGGGTCTTCTTGTGGTCGTATGTGTTCATCAGTCGCATACGATGCCGAGTCTCTGGGGTATCAACATAATTCAACTAATGGCATTTGCCGGGAAAGACGTCATTGAATAGGACCTAAAATATAACCGCTGGTTTCATTAAGATAATGTACTGGGCATTTAAAGTCGGCACGGAATGGGGGTTGCTGGGAACTGGAGCTTTCATAATGGAGAAATGGATAATGAATAGTTTACATTTCTTTTAAATGATATTTTAATGACACACATACTGATACGAAACATATCGTTTCGGGTACTCTTGTAGCTCATGGATCAGAAAGTCACCTTCCTCTTCTTCTTCATGTCGCCCTTCTTGTTGTGTGTAGTTCTTTTTCTTTTTCTCTTCCTTCTCGTCTTTTCTGCTATTCTTGTTGCTCATGGACGTGAAAGTCTTCTTCTTCCTCTTCTTCTTTTTGTTTTCTTGCTGCTGTTGTTCTTCTTGTGTATGTATGTGTGTGTGTATGTATGTATGTATGTATGTATGTATGTATGTATGTATGTATGTATGTATGTATGTATGTATGTATGTATGTATGTATGTATGTATGTATGTATGTATGTATGTATGTATGTATGTATGTATGTATGTATGTATGTATGTATGTTTTTTTTTTTCCATCGAACACCGGCTGTGAATTCCAGTGGAAGGTCAGGTAATCGTCCGCTTGGACTTTTGGCTTTCACCTGGACCTGATTTTTGCGTGTACAACCGTTTTTCATTTCCCTGCCTCATGGGCAGCTGTACGCCGACTTCGAAGGAATATGTATGTATGTATGTATGTATGTATGTATGTATGTATGTATGTATGTATGTATGTATGTATGTATGTATGTATGTATGTATGTATGTATGTATGTATGTATGTATGTATGTATGTATGTATGTATGTATGTATGTATGTATGTATGGGTGTATGTATGTATGTATGTGTGTATGTATGTATGTATGTATGTATGTATGTATGTATGTATGTATGTATGTATGTATGTATGTATGTATGTATGTATGTATGTATGTATGTATGTATTATGCGGGTGCCTGTGTATGTATATATGTATGCATGTGGGTGTAAATATATGTCGGTGTGTATGTATGTGAGTGTGTATGTATGTGGGGTGTGTGTGTATGTGGGTGCGTGCGCGCGCGCGCGAGCGTGTCCCTGTATTTTACCACCCATGTTTTTGAGTGTATTTTTGTGTGTGTATTCACACTATGTAAATTATTATATGATTTTAACATGCTTTATTGATAATATACAAATGCTGTGTGAAATATTGGTATTTGGAAGCGCTGAATATAAGATAGGTCTGCGTGCCCAATTTGTAACCCTTCGAAAATAAAGTTCGTTCGTTCTTCTCCTAGTCGTTTTTAGTACTCTCGTGACTCGTGATTGAGAAAATGTTCTTCCCTTTCTCCTTCTTCTTTTTTTCTTCTAGTCTCCTTCTCCTCGTTTTCTACTTCCAGTTCTTCTTCTTTTTCTCCTCCTTCTTCGGGTCTTCTTCTTAATCATGTCTTTTTCTCGACGACAACGTCTTCTTTTTTGTCATCTTCTTTTCTTCATCATTATCTACTTTTTCTTCTCCGCTGTCATGTCGTTCGCCGATGTTCTATTACTGTCTCCATAACAGAGCTGATATTCAGAAAGTATACACAAATGTGTTAGACAGTTATCTTTGTGGGCCAAGGTTCCGCTGCCAAGTGACAAAACCCGCTGCATTCTTCGAGAAGATGGCCTGATCATGATCTGTGGCGTTCGATTACAAAAATCACAAGAACTGTCATCCCATAACAAGAACCGTCATCCCATAACAAGAACCGTCATCCCATAACAAGAACCGTCATCCCGTAACAAGAACCGTCATACAATAACAAGAACCGTCATCCAATAACAAGAACCGCCATCCCCTAACAAGAACCGTCATCCAATAACAAGAACCGTCATCCCGTAACAAGAACCGTCATCCAATAACAAGAACCGTCATCCCGTAACAAGAACCGTCATCCAATAACAAGAACCATCATCCCCTAACAAGAACCGTCATCCCATAACAAGAACCGTCATCCCGTAACAAGAACCGTCATCCCATAACAAGAACCGTCATCCCCTAACAAGAACCGTCATCCCGTAACAAGAACCGTCATCCAATAACAAGAACCATCATCCCCTAACAAGAACCGTCATCCAATAACAAGAACCGTCATCCCATAACAAGAACCGTCATCCCGTCAAGAACCATAACAAGAACCGTCATCCATAACAAGAACCGTCATCCCCTTACAAGAACCGTCCATAACAAGAACCATCCAATAACAAGAACCGCCATCCCATAACAAGAACCGTCATCCCATAACAAGAACCGTCATCCAATAACGAACCATCCCATAACAAGAACCGTCCCCATCCCCATAACAAGAACCGTCCATCCAATAACAAGAACCGCCCCATAACAAGAACCGTCCCATAACAAGAACTGTCATCCCGTAACAAGAACCGTAACACAAGAACCGTCATCCCCTAACAAGAACCGTCCCAATAACAAGAACCGTCGCTCATCAAGAACCGTCATCCAATAACAAGAACCGTCATCCCATAACAAGAACCGTCATCCCATAACAAGAACCGTCATCCCATAACAAGAACCATCATCCCCTAACAAGAACCGTCATCCAATAACAAGAACCGTCATCCCGTAACAAGAACCGTCATCCCGTAACAAGAACCGTCATCCCGTAACAAGAACCGTCATCCCATAACAAGAACCGCCATCCCATAACAAGAACCGCCATCCCATAACAAGAACCGCCATCCCATAACAAGAACCGTCATCCCATAACAAGAACCGTCATCCAATAACAAGAACCGTCATCCAATAACAAGAACCGTCATCCCGTAACAAGAACCGTCATCCCATAACAAGAACCGTCCTCCCATAACAAGAACCGTCCTCCCGTAACAAGAACCGTCCTCACATAACAAGAACCGTCCTCCCGTAACAAGAACCGTCCTCCCATAACAAGAACCGTCCTCCCGTAACAAGAACCGTCATCCCGTAACAAGAACTGTCATCCCGTAACAAGAACCGTCCTCCCGTAACAAGAACCGTCCTCCCGTAACAAGAACCGTCATCCAATAACAAGAACCGTCATCCCGTAACAAGAACCGTCATCCAATAACAAGAACCGTCATCCCGTAACAAGAACCGTCATCCCAATAACAAGAACCGTCATCCCCTAACAAGAACCGTCATCCAATAACAAGAACCGTCATCCAATAACAAGAACCGTCATCCAATAACAAGAACCGTCATCCCCTAACAAGAACCGTCATCCAATAACAAGAACCGTCATCCCATAACAAGAACCGTCATCCCGTAACAAGAACCGTCATCCCGTAACAAGATCATCCCGTAACAAGAATCCAATAACAAGAACCGTCATCCCGTAACAAGAACCGTCATCCCGTAACAAGAACCGTCCTCCCGTAACAAGAACCGTCATCCAACAAGAACCGTCCCATAACCCCGTAACAATAACAAGAACCGTCATCCAATAACCCGTAACAATAACAAGAACCGTCATCCCCTAACAAGAACCGTCATCCAATAACAAGAACCGTCATCCAATAACAAGAACCGTCATCCAATAACAAGAACCGTCATCCAATAACAAGACCCGTCATCCCGTAACAAGAACCGTCATCACGTAACAAGAACTGTCCTCCCGTAACAAGAACCGTCATCTTATAACAAGAACCGTCATCTTATAACAAGAACCGTCATCCCATAACAAGAACCGTCATCTTATAACAAGAACCGTCAGGCTCAAATTCACAACTTAAAAACCAAGCCATACAGAACAAATGCTAACAAATATTGTTATCAGATGCATGTGGCTGGTCCTATTCTTCCCAGTAATCCAGTTGGAGGCTGGCGTTTCATCCCTAAGCGGGAAACTGGATAGGGCAAAAAATGAGGTAAAGGCAAAAGTTGGTTCTGTCGACCAGCTATTAAGTGGAGTGCGTGTTGTGACACTGTGAGCTGTGAATTTGTGTCGAATGCTTTTTGCGTATGCACTAATGCGTAAGCTGGTTTTTTCGTGACTGCTGCTTCCAACAACTATAAATAGAAAGTCTAACAATAGACTACGTTTAGCACCTCTGGTAGCGGTTTCATGCATCTGATGCGTGGATGAACGGTTGATTTTTTCCGGGACTGCTGTCTGTCCGACTTGTCACACGGGGCAGCGATGTGCATTTTGCTTGGTTCTCATCGACAAGGAAAAGAGACAGTCATGGGGTGACGCGTGTGCGATGACGTTTGAGCCCCGACTGAAAGCCTGGCTTTCTAGCATGTGCGATTCTTGTCTGCGCCCACTTTCAATAGTCTGCTACTAAGATGTTCGTGCACTGTGCGCAGATTCCATTAGTGTAATCACTATGAGGACTCTGGGAACTTGCATATAGTTACGCGCCTGCAGTGAACGTCAGTTTTAAATTTTAGGAATTAAAAAGTAGGTCAACCATCACTTGGCCTAGTGATTTTTCTCTTCAAAAGCCTGGTTCATGCCTGGTTAGATTTTACAGCGGAAGTTTTCTCCGGTATGTGGTGTCAACCCAGCGTAATCGCCTCTTACGACACGCATGGCAGGTCAAGAATGTATATTCTCAGATGACTATAAGTTAGGGCTAACTTACAGATAAGGTCTCGGCGACACACACACAGCACAATTCTGGCATTAATACTACCTGGCTTATGTGTATGTCTGTCACGATAGCATATTATCTATACACGACTACAAGGTTATGAGGCTTCAAGGACTTGCTAGGACACTGATCTGATTTGTAAGCAGCCCTGTACCTTTTTACTTCATTGCTCAAACTGTTTTTCGTCGCTGGGTTTCAGGACCCAGTTCAGGGGTGGAAAAAGGGGAAAAAAAAGGGGGGGGGCATAAGACAGAAATCCTGTTCATAAACAAGAATGTCGTAAAAGGGCGATTAATTAAAGATTTGCATAAATCGGATGTGTTGGGGCGAAAGGACAAGATATCGTTACCCACCTGTTAAATATAACAAACAGTGGCAGCCGCCCTGTTTAACGACAAACACTTCTTCTCTTTTGCCCTCGCTTCTTTATTCCTTTTATTCGTTATTGATTCACTACTGTTCCACCTCCTTTTTTTTCCCTTCTTCGTAATTTTTTTTTCTTCTCCACCTACCACTACTCTGTTGTCCCCTTTCTTTAATTCTCCATTACTTCATAATTGTTCCATCTCTTCTTCTACATCCCCTCCTTGTTCTTCCTTCACAATTTTTCACCCCCACCCACTTCTTCCGGTTCTTCTTCACATCACACTCCTTTGTTCGCCTCCCACCATTTATTCATCACTGCACCCCTTTTTGTCTTCTTTTTCTATTGACACTTTCACTGCCACTATCTGAAGAATTAACACCTGGGCAAACTGTTCGTATATGGAGTTTCAGAGCCCTAGTTTGCAATCAAAGAAATAACACAATTTAAAATTCACCAAAGTGCCAAGTATGGGTTTCATCTGAATACTACGAGAGGACAATTAATACCCAATATATCCAGTCTTATTCTTCTTCGCGTTCACTTGCTTGCTTTGCTTTTAAAAAAATCGTACCGTTAAATCAGCATCCCCCAGGGGGAGCTTTTGGTTATAAGTGTGACTAAGTTTATGTGCGCTATATAAAATGGCTTAGCCATGCTCGTCAGCAAGTAGCACTGGAAAGGACTCATGCGGTGTTGATGTGATCAAGAGACAGACCAAAATACTGTCCCGACCGACGACGAAGCCGTTCACCGGCGAGCCAATGGGCGACCCCCAGTCACCTTTCACCAGCTGTAAACTCCGGCGGAAATCTTCGATCCTATCTATACTGGCCAGGCTTTCAGCCGAGAACATGCTTTACCCTACCAAGACATCACCCAGAGCGATCAACACCCGGCTAAACAAAGGACTACCATGCGGATAAGGATCACCCGTGGAGAAGTCCCGGAAACCCCGTTCAGCCGTGAGACCATATTTAGGGCCCCCGGCAAAAGCCAGGGTGGGGCTTCAAAATGACTAAAAATTGCATCTCACATGGGGACGACAAGATAGTTCATTAACTAGGTTGATCACGGAGAGGTGTCTTAACTAGTATGAGTACGTGTGGTTCAGCAATTCCGCATCCAATTTAGCCTAAATCACAACAGAAGCTTACAAGATCGCTGTCGAAATCACACTGTCAAATATGGCGGGTGTACTTGTCACCCTACGTTTGTACTGATACCGACAGTCTGAACACTGCTCGAATAAGTCATCAACATTCAACGATAACAATTAGTCCCGATAATATCTGTCAATATCCATTGTCAGTTTAGCTAAGCGTCCAAGTCTGCTGTGTTTGTGTATGATAAGTGAAGAGGAACCGTTAGCACAATTACGGCAGATGGTTACTCCGCAGTTGAACACACAGTGACTGATTGTTGGTTCGATAAGTGTGTTCCCATGTCATGTTTTTTTTTTTAATAGAACTATTTCGTTTTTCCAGGCGACAGTGTATTTATGTGTTGTATGGTAGCATGGAAATCCCATCTCACGGCGATGGCGAGTGTAACTAGCAACACCCGCGGGGCCAGATTACCAACGTGTGTGAAGACGTTAAGTATTTAGTGTTGTTAGAGGAATGCACTCAGGCGAATCAATGTGGGGACTTCCCGAATGCAGTGCTATCGGTTCTGGACTCATTCATTCGTTCGCTCTTTATTCGTTCAATTACTTATTGTTTCATCTATTCTTGAATCAATCCATTTAACTGTCAACTCACTCACGTGCTAGTTTTTCTAAACTGCCACCAAAAGTATCTATCTATCTATCTATCTATCTATCTATCTATCTATCTATCTATCTATCTATCTATCTATCTGTCTGTCTGTCTGTCTGTCTGTCTGTCTGTCTGTCTGTCTGTCTGTCTATCTATCTATCTATCTATCTATCTATCTATCTAATTCTTCTTAAAGTCCATGCCGTGTGGCGTTGGTAGTATGTCTATCCACAACTTTCTGTCTCGTGTGCTTTCAATCAACTCTGCTGACACAGATGATCTTCCATGTCATTATGTCAAACTGTCCAGCATCTGTTCTCACGGTCTCCATCCGCCTCTTCTCCCCTCCAGCTTTCCTACTGTCGGGTTGTGCTCCAGTTTTCTCCTTCTCATCACATGACCAAAGAATACATAAGGTCTCTTTCTGTTGTAGGCAATCAAATCTCTTCTATCTACTTACATATACATCCATCCACCATACTTAAGCAAGGCTTAAGCCCCGTAATCCTCACTGTCCCTAGGAAAATTATAAGAAGGTTTAGTCTCTGCCGCCCCCCTCCCGGCTATTTTTTCGAGCGCTTCCAGGTGTCGCCACCCTGTCTGAACACAATCAATTTCAACTAGCCCGTCTCCAAACACCCCCCCCCCCCCCGCCCACCATTTCATTACATGCCACCCCAAAAAAAAAAAAATGGCTCATATGCAGAACAGAACATCACATAACCTTTCAGTAAACCGATTAGCTGATGAGTGGGGTCTCCCAAACGCGAGAAGTTCATGAAAAATTACCACTATAACTTCCAGTTAATTTCCCCCCATGTCGCCAAAAAAGTTGCCGCTAACAATGGACTTATTATATTCGCGCCACTTCTACGTCACCACAAGTGATTCAGACGGGATAGCCTTTGTTGTCACGTGAGTCAGCCGTTTTTGATCAGATAATCAATGAATGAGTCGGCGGGGGGATGATAAACCGCCCTTCTCCATATTTTCGCGCTCGCTGATTACTTGCATATCCTTTACAGGACGTTGCAGAACCAACCCCAGCAGCCCCTAGCTCTTTGGTTTCTCTAGGCAAATTAACGTCCATTAGTTTGCCATTGCCTGCTGGACGGTAGGCCCCCTGATACCACTGTCGAAACCAACGCAAAACACATGGCCCGCAGCTGGGATCGAACCCGGTACCCCGACATTACAAAGCGTTTGCATCGACTTAGCCACGGAGCCGACATACTCGCTGATTAAAGTTAGGAAATAAATAAGGGGTATCATGTAGGAAGGCTGAACGGTCTCGAGGTATGGCTTCCGCCTCGAATTCTGCAGGTCCCGGGTTCAAACCCAGGCGTGGGCTGGGATTTTTTTCTCATGTGAACTTCTAGTAATTTCCCCTTGGTCTCTGGGTATAAGACCAGACCGGTGTATTGTTGCGCACGTAAACAAATACCTTGCCAGTTGGAGGTCAAAAAATAGTAGCCTAACAACGCTGCCTGGGAAAAATTTGGCTGATCTTTTTGTCTGTGATCATGATTCATGAGGATTCATACTGATTATAACAATGGTTTTTGTGATAATGATGGCACTGATAAAGATAATGATGACGACCACAATAATAGCGGAGGATGTTGATGCTAATGATAACACTCATTATCATCATGTAGCAGGTCCTTTGAAGAATGACATTCTCATTGCGGTCTGCATTAAAGAAATTCAGTCTTTTATCTGTCTCCCACCTCATGTACTTTCTTACGCAAGGTGTCACTTATATCTTGTGCTCATCATTGTGCCAGTTGGCCCCTGTCCCTCTTTCCTGGTACCAATGCCTTCTGCTACTATCCTTCCACTCTGCAGTGGTGCTTAAATGGGTACAATATTTCAGTTCTAAGGCTACTCGTGTGGGATCCGGGGCCCTATTGTGGGGAAAAACAAGAATAGACCCACTGCCTACCAGAAAGCATGTTGTAAGAATCTACTAATTGGTAGCTTCCTTTGAAGCCGGAGTGCATCTGCCTGAGAGGCAAGGAACCAACAGTCTGCAATCAAGTGAATCAGATCTGTAAAACTAATGCACACTCAACACTCAGGTTCTGGAGCAGGACTGCAGTCCAGGTGTGGACGAACAACCAGTACTTTCCACCAGAGTGTACATCTGGTGAACGCGAAGAAGAAGAAATAGTTTTTAGGCAAGATGCTGTTTGCTAGCCCATCTTTATGGATGTTCAGATCTTTAAGGATGTCCAGTATTGCTTTTTGGTTATTGGCATTCTGAGGATCTTTCTATAGCATTTCAGCCCCTATTTTCTTTCTCAATGACATGATAACAATAATGTGTGTAATAATGATGGTAGTCATCTTATTCTGCATTAGCCATTAGAAAGGCGGTGTCAAGAATGTTAATGGGTTTATAATTAATGATAATGATAACAGTAATAATGACAACTACAGTGATGATTGGGATGGGGGAGAGGGGGGGGGGGGGGGGGGGGGTCTGGCTATCGATCCACTACTGGACATGCTCCAGAACCTGAGTTTTGCCTGCACATCTGTTGTACAGATCTGGTTTATTTGCATACAGACTGTTGGTTCTTGGCCTCTCGGGCAGATACACTCCAACTTTGAAGCAAACATCCCTAATTCATCAGTCATATCATCATCAGTTCTCGTTATGCCTAGTGGCACATGGGGCTTCAGAGAGGACTTTTCATGCTTTCCTGTCCTGTGCAATCTTCACTGCAGTTTTCCATTTCAAAGATGCCGCACTCAGGTCACTTTCCATCGTTCGTCTCCACGTTGTTTTTGGGCAAAACATCCCTAATTAGTCGACACTAATGACATGCTTGTTATAGGCAGTGAATCTATTCATTTTCCCCTACAAACAGGGCCTCGAAACCCGCAAAAGGATATAACGACAATAACAATAGTATTGATGATGACAACACTGATGATGGTGATGGAGCCTGCTGATATGATGATGACGGTCAATATAATAACGAGGGTGATTTTAATGATGATGACAAGTCAATATAATAACGAGGGTGATTTTAATGATGATGACAAGTCAATATAATAACGAGGGTGATTTTAATGATGATGACAAGTCAATATAATAACGAGGGTGATTTTAATGATGATGACAAGTCAATATAATAACGAGGGTGATTTTAATGATGATGACAAGTCAATATAATAACGAGGGTGATTTTAATGATGATGACAACATTGATGATGGTTAGGGAGCTGGCTGATATGATGATGATCATCGATGTAATAATTTTGGTGATTTTAATTATGACAGTAATGATGATGTGGTAAAGATGTTGAAGACAGTAACTACAATAATAAAAGTAAGGGTAATGTTGATGATAATGAACATTTTGATGATTACAGTGCTTACGACGACAATAAAGAATATAGTAAAAGTAAATCTGTTTCTTAAAAATCCCACACAATTATAAGAAACACAACATGTGAAGGCAAGGCTTAACATCGAGTATTATAGTGCAGACCTGTTTAGGAGAACTCACTAGGGACCCAAGAAATAATTCTTCTTATCAGAAATTCCTCTTATCCAGATAAGAATTCAAGCAAGAGAAATTGCAGGAGATAAACATTTTGTTCTTCATAACAGAAATTTGCCACATCCTGGATCTCCTTGAGCAATCTGCACTGTACTGTATTATATGTGAGAGAGATGTTGACACACTAGGTTATAGATGTATAAGATGAGGTGACCAGTGGCAGAAAATTAGAAACACATTACTTACATTTCCTCCTGTGAATCCATTCTCCATTAAATCAACTCCTGGCCAGCAGAAATCAGGTACAAAGTTCGTAGGTCAAAGGTTCACTCCTTGCTGTGGTTAACTTCATTAAAATTCTACAATGAAAAAAGTGTCAATTGCTGGCCAAGTGTGCTAACAGTAATTATCCTTTCAACTAGGCAATCACTCAGTTTGGAATGACAGAATCTTAAGTTGGTGTGCCAATGACTTTCACAAGGTTACTATTCTGTATCATATTCTTTCTGTAATTACTAATGATTTCTCATCTTATGAATCATGACTTTGACTGTTTCATAGTCTTCCGCTTATGTTGTGTCTGATGTTTGAGACAGCCTACTAATCTGGAATGCTGGCCAAGAAAAAGATGAGGCAATCCGTACTCTCTACCTAAGAACAATAAAAAAATAAAAAAATTTAAAAAGCAACATAAAAACTTTGTTAATCTTTAAAAGTAAACAAAAGAGAAATGGTTAGGGAATCTGGCTATCTTCCGAATAATGGTCCCAAATTATTGAGGCCAAAAATATACCCTTACAGGGCCTCAGTCACATGTAAATTGCGGACTTCCAGCGACTTAAATTGCGCACTTCTGGCGACTACCGCCACCGCTGAGAGTATCTCCCAGGCCGTTACGCGCGGGGTGGTTTGGGGCTAAATTAGATGGCTGGGACTCACGAGCAGCAGCTACCGCATCTCCTGCAGCTTCCTTCATTTTATTTGCTCGTGAGTCCCAGCCATCTAGTTTAGTCCCACTCAACGCCACGAGTAGCGGCGTGGGAGATACCAGGTGACAAACTCCTAGTGGTCCAGGTTCGCGCCCGGGGGTAGGCAGAAAAGTCACATTTCTCCCAGATTTACGGTATCTATCATGGAATCAAGGCCGAAGGGTTGCGATATCCATAGTACCGAGCCAAAGGGTTAAGAACTCATGGTTTCTAGATATTTAAAAAATATATATATACATACACGTATACACAAATATAATACACATTCGTCTGTGTGTAAAGTCAATATTATTATTGATTCTGTATAAAACTCTATATGTCTAATAGTAAATACACCTGAAGGCGTGGAATAGGATCGTTTACTTTAATCTATTTAGATTTCTACCATAAGCATGATTAACTCTTCAAGGCCCAAGCAACAGTGTGAGCGTTGTTTGAGAAGTTCCATTTTGCCCAAATAACGATGTCATCGTCGATCGTGTGTCCCTTACATTTTGCTTCGCACACGCCCCTTAACTAGTTTCTAATGTTCGGAGGTACGATTAAACTGTTCAGGGAAAGCCACTCTGCCTAAATCCTTTTAGTTTCATTTCCTAGCCTAAGAAACACATGCATAATTTGATAGAAATAACAGCAAATTGTTTTTCAACATTGCATTTTCTAAGTTTGTTTTTGAGTGCCATGAATACCAATGTTCCAACCACAAGTACAGGTCCCAGAATGCGTATTTCTGCGGCCGAAGCTCTGAAATTGTTTCAGTCACATGTTTTTAATTGTGATAATGATAATACAAATTTAGATTTTTCGGAAAGTGATTCAGGAGGTGAATTTTCACCAGCAAAGCTGAGTGATCAGCTGTTCAGAATCTAGCGATTCTGATGAGTTTATTACAGTTTATTTCACATACTACCGTATTTATTGTGCAAGAGAAGGAAAGTGCTCTAAACAAACAGATTATAATATACTATGGCTAAGCTACATTTAAATCATCGCAGCTACAGTCTGTAAATAACTGTACAAAGTAAATAGTAAATAGTGTGTGTGTAATGGCTAATTTTTCTGCCAAATTTTCTCTGAAATGTTGCTCAGCACTCTGTGAGAACTAAGAGCCCCTGAGTGCTAAACTAACCCAGAAACTTATCATAACTTTAGAATTTGTTAGGAAATTGAACAAACTTTGAAGTTTTGTTCTCAAATTTGGATATTCACTACTCTTGTGGCTGCAAAAGCATGGTAAGTGAAGAATTTGTTTGTGAAATGTTGTCCTTGAGAAATTAACACCTGCTGAATTCTTATTTCCTAATAACTATAACAAAATTAAACAAACACTTATCATCAGATTCAAAATGTACATTCATTTCTCTTTTTAAAAATATATACTTTTATAGGGATTAGAATTATATTAAATTCTCTATAGCCTTTCTTGTACACCCACTTCTCTGCCATTTTTGTAAAGGAAAATAAATGTGGGCCAAGTCTGTAAAATTCATGGGCCTGAAGAGTTAAACCAAGCATCTGAATAAAAAATAATAAAAAATAAAATAATAACTTCAGAACAGATAACACACGGTTCTAAAAAAAAAAAAAAAATGGTATAAATTAAAACCAAACGATAAAACGAATCACTTTTCAAATTACAACACAATACATATCAAAACAGAACTCACTAATAATAAATTATTCAGATTCCAAAAAAAAAAAAAAACTGTCACCCGTGAACTTGAAATTTCAAAGTTGGAGTACATTCATTTCACGTTTGGGCGCCGCGTACCTTCAACCCTTTGGCGATTTGTCTACGTAGGTAGTGTTCAGTGCATTACAACACATCTTAAAACACCTCTACGTTTTCAAATTGTACGTCCGTTCACGTCAGCGAGAAAACTGTCATTTGATTAAAGAGTGGGTGATCTTGTTTGTTGTGTACATCACCTGTTGCCGAAACACTTCCAAAAGTCACCTTCGACCTCTGCCGTACAAACAACGTTACTGCTAGAACTGGCATACGCCCAACATTTGATTTTTAAATAACAGAAAATAATAAACGTATACAGTATCGGCGATCGGGTCACCTGTTGGCTGGCCGGTAGACGACTTCGCCGCCGTTCGGGACAGTATTAGGTTCTGCCTCATTTGAACGAATCAGGTCCGCCTGTGTGTGTGTGTGTGTGTGTGTGTGTGTATATATATATAAATATTAATAAATAGAGAAGGACGTGGAACGAATCAACACCGCAAGAGTCTTTTTAGAGCTACTTGATGGCGACCAATGTTAAGCCATTTTTATAATATGAAAAACTCTCCGTCCTTTTTAGGATGACATTTTTTCCTTATTTGAAGCCCTACTCTGGCTCTTGCCAGGGGCCGCAGTATAGCCCGGCCATAAATATGGCCTAATGGCTTAACGCGGTTTCTGGGACCTCTCCACGGTGATCCTCATTCACATGGTGGCACATTGTGTCATAGGGTGTTTGTTGCTTGTGCGATGTCCCGATGGGGTAGAAAGTCAGTCAGTCAAGACATTTTATAAAGCGCAAGCATCTTATAGTGGCAGGCATCACTTCAGAGGTCCCGGTTAACATCCTTTAGATATTTTCTCCAAGCAATGCCAGTGTAAAGGTCAAGATAATAAGCAGGCAGATAGACTGGCCGGTTCTGCACCACTTGTTAGTGAACTGATGTATGACAAGCTGGATGTTGTGAGGGCCCTTTGGGAACGGGTGAACAGTGCAGAGGAATGGTTAGATCATTACGGTCTGAGGAGAATGGCACTGCGAGGAGTTACAAGGGGATCTGGCCGACGCTCGACACTCAGGGTAAAGGCGAGACGGATATACAATCAGACAGTTAATTTTACCATCGGAATTTTCACTCTTCGCCTGCTGCTAAAGATTGGGACAGGGCGATTACGGGTGTGTCCTGAGTACTGTGATGTCGATTTGTAATTCATTATTCAACATATAGTGCAAATAACATAAGTCACAGTTATAACCAAAAGCTCCCTTTTCGAGGATGCTGGTTGTACGTGACGATTTTTTTTTACCTTCACATAAACAAGGAAGGAAGGAAATATATCCAGACGAATGATGACAACACCCTGAACCTGAACAGATAGATCAGAAATAAAGAGTAATGAAGATATCTTGAAAGAATCTGACTCTCATCAGAAGGTGACAGTCCACATTCTTTGGTCATGAGAAGGAGAAAACTGGAGTACATTGTGACAGTGGGAAAGCTGGAGGTGGCAGAGAGACCAAGAGATATGGGTTTCGGGCCCCATTTTGGGTAGGCGGAGTATATACCCACTGCCCCTTAACCAAAATATCGTAAATGGCGATTAATTAGGGGGCTTTTCGTTCAAAGTCAGTCCCTCTCCCTCAGTTCCCCCCTCCCCCCCCCCCCACACACACACACACATTTAACGAAGTAGGAAAAAATTTTTACATACCTGTTTTACCTAAACTAAAATATTCACGTGACCTGTGTTTGTCATCCGTATTATCCCATAAGTTATAACTGAATGTTATAAAACATCAGTACATATCAACTCAGATTATTTAAAAAAAAAAATGGAAAATACAAGTGACATCAGCTTTTATCGGCGACCAATAAAACATTTACCGTTTGGGGACTTCCCGTAATTTTCTTCTCTACGAACTGGTGTGTTTGATCTGTTTGTTACTCATCGAACGTTATGTCTGTTTAAAATACCCACAATGACTAATTCGGGACACGTACACGCTAACAAAAGTTAGCTTTGACTGATGGCAAGCGTGTCGAACTGCTGCTATGTTCAAGGCTGGCTCATACTTGTCGCTGACAGCGAATGCGCGGGTGCCTTTGGCTGTGGGGAATACAGGCCATTTCGTCAACACTCTAGGCACCCCTGCATGGGTGATTGGCAGCAGTGATTCCTAAACTGCAATATAGGGTACACTGGTGTGTTCAAAGCGGTAGCAAAAAAAAAAAAAAAAACGTTGATAAATTATTTCCCTGAAAATAAGGATGGAGGCAAAGGCAACCTTTTGAGTAATAATCCCTTTTTGGACGATATAAGAACACGCGCACTTGATCATCATAAAAAAAAAAAAAAAAAGATTAGGAAATCAAGCTACACTTTTATGTAACTCTTGTGCATATACATTAAATTCAATAAGTATCTTAATTTTATATATCGCTTGAAACAAGAACATCCTTCTCTGACATAAACTGTCTGATTATTCTTCGATTTGTCTATTTCCAATTTGTTTATGAAAAAAAAAAAAAAAAAAAAGACAGCATACCAGTGATTACAAATCAAAGACATCAAAATAATATTTTTGCATTGCTTCGACTATCAGAAACAACTTTCCAATCACGTATATCAGATTGTCTCACATGTAAGCAGCAGACGTCAAATTAGTTAAAAACTGTAATTTTGTGACATCGGATTCAACACAGACACGCAAACAGTTGTCTACATTTGATTTTGCTTCTGTGTTTGGTTAACTGTCAGGCAAGCAGCGAAACAAATTCCCCTGTTCTGGTAGGCCGCGGGTGTAAAATGGCTGACAACGAATGTGTTAGAGTTTATGTGTTATCTTCTTCTTCTACCTTCTAGCCCCCAATGGAGCATAGACCCTCAACCTAAGCCATTCAGTCTATCCTTCGCTATCGCATGCAGCTCTCCCACTCTCTAGCTCCCTTGTCCGTGTGTTATTTGGTCTTACTTTATTTCTATGCCAATGTGGGTTCATGTGCGAAGACATTCTACTTAAATTGTTCTCAGGTTTTCTCAACGCGTGTCCTATCCAACGCCAGCGTCTTTTCTTCACCTCTTGGTCAACTGTAACTTTTTTTTATTTCTCTTCCAAAGGTCTACATTAACACTGCTTTACTCAAGCTTTACCTACATGTTCACCTTCTGTTTCGCTGTTCTAATTGACGCTTTAATTATTTTAGGACTCACATCTTCCCATTCTATTAGTGCCTCTCTGTATCTTTAAGAGAGCATCAAAGCCACTCCTTCACTGTGGAGAGAATTTTTCTCTGTATGTCCTGAGAAAAAAGTTTTCCCTGAGTTTGGAATACTTTTCTCCGCCCCGGATCATCTAGTTTCACGTTTTTCTAAAATACAAATCTTATAGTGTTTTATTTCCCTTAATACTTCCATTACCGTACAAAGTTCTAACCTTTAAGGTGCTTTTTCTGGAGATTAACATGGGTGAAAGGAGGTGCGTCGACGATGTGGACTTCGTTGGGCTTTCTGAGGACCGTGTCATATTTCCTCAACTAGAAGAGTCTCAAGTCATGTTGGTTGGGTTTTTCTTGTTTTAACCCCAAACCCAACACTAACCTTAGTCGCCTCTTACGACATATCTGGTAGTGTGCAGTATTACCATTCTTTGCTTCCTGTGAGGGTGCCGGTATGAGGGTGGTATCTGTTATCAGGAAAGACATAATTGGTTTTATAGCTACAAATGCCCGGCTTTCTAGCGTAGTTGGCTAAACCGGATTGCGCTGTGACCGGATGACGAACTCCTTGTGGTCCGGGTTCACTTCCGGGGGTGGGCAGAAAAGCCACATTTCTCCCAGATTTACGATATTTAAAATGGAATCAAGGCCGAAAGGTTGCGATGTCCATAATACCGAGCCTAAGGGTTAACAATTCATGGCTTCTGGATACTAAAACAAACAAACAAACAAACTATCTACAAATAATAAGACAGGGTTGGGTGTCAGAAAGACTTGTGGGGTGGTTGGGGGGGGGGGGGGGTGTAAATCTGGTCACATATGTGCCCTGTAACCATGTATATACATTTTATATTATTTCAAATGTATTGTTATATATATTTGCCATTCAGCACAATAATAATAATAACATTGATAATAAAATAACCATATTTAAACATAACAAGGGGCTGAATGGCAAATAAACCTACTTGAAATAACGTTCCAAAAATCATGGGAGGTTTGGGGGGGGGGGGGGGGGGGGGCACTCAAGGACCGATGCCGGCATAATTGTCGGCCTAATTGTTTGTAAGGTGGTGAGAGGAGGACGGGGTTGTGGGCCCCCAAATGTTGTCTTACTTTATTGTGCGGAAACGGGGGGGGGGGGGGGGGCGAAAAAGGAGTTGGCTGAATGGTCCTGAGGCCCCGCCAAATATTTGGCTAGGTGGTGAGTGGCTTCTTAAAACCTATGAGGCTCCCCTCCCCACCGCCATTATGCTTTCTTTGTGGTAGCGCGCCTGCAACCAACCAACGAATGAACAAACTAATCAGTCTGTCATCAAACTAATCCACCCACCCACCAACCAACCAATCAATTTGCCCATCAGCCTGTCATCACACTGACACACCAATCAGCTAACCAACCTGCCTGTCATCCAACGAATCCATAAATCAACCAGCTAAACTTTCTGTCATCCAGCTAATCCATCAATCAATCAACCAAACGAACAGACTGTAATCAAACTAATCCACCAGCCAATCAACCAACCAGCGAAAGAATCAACCAGCCAACAAGTAAACAACCAAACAATCAGCCAGTGAAACAGTCAGCATATCATCCAACATGACCAGCAACCAATCAACGAATCAGCAAACAACACAATCAACAAATATGCTAGTCACACTATCATCCAACGAATCCACCGACCAACCAATATACGCCGATTATCCAAATAACACACCAACATATCATGAAGCTAACCATTCAACGAACCCACGAAAGAGTCGACAAATTAAAGAACGAATCAACGAACCAACAAACACAGAAACGAGCTAAACAGTCATCGTTACTTCTGATTTTATTAATGAAGTGTTTTGCGTTTCTCTTTCTCGTGGGATTTTTGTTATCGTTTGGCAAAGAATAAATAAGGATGTCCCTACCCCACCCTCTATTTCCATACAGACATCGCAGGATTATTATAAATCATTCAACAATTAGCAGAGTTAACACTCTGGGGTAAATGGAGGAACGTCGTTGTAGCTACGGAGGTTCGTGCGGACGTCGACACAGGCGGATAGTTTCTTATCAGCTGTCCCTACTGGTAGCAGAGCACTTTATAACTGTGTGCAATGGCGCTAGTTCACATCTCCCGACTTTACCTTTACAATTATGAATTTCACGCATTTCTTGTACTGGTGACAAATCATAAAGAAACACCACCCTAATGTAAAAACATGGCCAAACTTTAGTAATTTTCGAAGGCGTCGTGTAAAAACCAATGCGTTCATACCCGGGGTCAAAAGGTGACAATGTGTAATAGCTTCGTGAACTTTGACACTTGACAAACCCCGGGATCAGGTATTAGTTAGTGTTATACAATTGTATGTTGCAAACATTTAGTAAATTCTAGTAAAATGTGGTTTTTAAGGGCCAGACGATGTCTGTCAGTTAAACCGTGTGTATGAAAATCTTGTTACTTGACCAAATGATGCAGAGCACTTCATCACTGGTAAGTGGAATCACACAATACACTAAGTCCTCAACATTGTCATGTGCCATGCCTTTAGGCGCAGTCTATGACTATTCAACTGCCGGCCCGCGGAGGCCTCGAGTGTGGCTCGCTGATCATTGCCATTACCAGTGTATTAATGATCTTTCTATGCTGAGTCTCGGACTTCTGACCCGTGACGATCCCCATTTTCAACAATTTGGCCCCTGGTTAACTCTTTGAGTCCCGGGGGATTTAGCATCACAGGCCCAGTGGGTAGTAAAGAAAGTAATAAAATCGGCGCATCATGCGTTCATTGGGCTTCTAGGTAGGGACCTATGAACGTATGATGCGTTCCTTGGGACTCAAAGAGTTAAACGTAATTGAATAGCCCTGACGTAGATTGTCATTTTCACCATCATACACAATCACCAGAATCATGGAACAGTTCAATGTTTCTGTCTCGCCACATCCGTCCGGCTAGGTGATCATTGAAATGATCTCTTTACCTTCCCCTTGCTCTCTTTCCACCAGTCGTGCTTGTTGTTACCAAGTTCTGGAGTCCATCGTCTCTCATATTGACTGTCTACATCTTATAGTTCTAATGAGTTGAAGACTTCCATCTATCTTGATTAGGACTGTTACTGTTTTGTTTGTTTTTCTATCCTTCTATGATATTCTTTGCATTCTTCTCAGAAACCAGATCTTTGCTGTGAGTAAATGTTTTTCAATTTGGTTGCTTAGCAGTACAGATTCTACACATCACTTCAACACTCTTTTTGTCACTGCCATTTACATCTTCTTGTTGGTGAAAATCTTGTTCAACTTGCTAAAGGTTCCCTTTGCCCTGGCCATTATTGTTCTAATTTCAGCAAGGCATCTTGCATCAGAGGTTTTGACTGTTCCAAGATGTTTGTATCTATTCATCAGTTCTCTTTGTACCTAGTGGCACATGAGGCTTCAGAGAGGACTTAACTGTCCTGTGCAGTCTTCAGTGCAGTTGTCCATATCAGAGATGACTCATTCAGGTTATGTTCCATCATTCATCTCCATGTTGTTTTTGGGCACCTTTCTTTTTTGTTTTCTCTATGAGATGTAATTTGGCCTGCCCCAACCTCAATGAAGACAAGGCTGTATGGTTCGAGGAGATTTGTACTGCACGATAGCTTTCATAATGACTACTGATCTCCTTATTTTAGTTTTCTTTCAGAAGGATCGATGGAGAAGACAATGGATGATATTTTGTGACATAATAGTCGTCCTCATGTGGGATACAATTTTTTGTTATTTGAAGCCCCACCCTGGCTTCTGCCGGGGGCCCTGAATATAGCCGGGGCCCGGGGCATAGATATGGCCTAGCCACTGACAAGGGGCCGCATTTCAGCCTGGCCATAAATATGGTCTAATGGCTGAACGCGGTTTCTGGGACCTCTCTATGGGAGATCCTCATCCGCATGGTGGCACTTTGTGTCACCGGGTGTTTATCGCTTGTGTGATGTCCTGTTGGGGTACATCTACCTACCATTATTTGACATCATTATATTCTTTATCACCCAGAAATAAATGATTTGACATTCATAATTTCTTCTTCATCCAGACATGGCTGTTCAGCTCCTAGACTATCGCTGTGAAATTGATGAGACAAACATCAAGGCTGCATGTTACTTTCCAGGAATATCATATGATGACTTTGATAGAGCTGGTAATTTATTTAACATGAACCTTACAGAATCATAAAATAATAATGAGAAGACTTATTCTTCTGCTTCATCATCATATTCTTTTTCTTCTTCTCTTCTTCTGTGTTTGTCTTTAAAAGAGTGGTTGGCATAATGTATTGTAGTTACAGCTAGGCTGTGATATCTGTGCCTTTCGGCTCAACACATTTGATTTCAGCATATTCCAAATTAGTTGTCTTTTATGACGCGCTTGCTTGGGGCAGTGGGTCTGTTTCCAAACCCCACTCTAAATTGGGGTCCCAAAACCCACACAAGGAAAATAACATCATTGAACTTTTTGAACTATGAAAGTAAATAAATATATTGGAAGTCAAGATAGCTTTTTTCTGGCTGTACACAACGATACACAGTACAAACATTTTTTTAAAGGAATTATTATTGTTTTCAATGCTGTTGTAATAGAAAAATTTGAGACACTGTGTAGTGAGTACCGACACGTTTTTTTTTAGAACAGGCCCTGGAAGTGTATAATATCAAAAGGAAAGATGATGATGAAGGGAAACGACCACCCGACCTCATATGTTATAACCTTGAATGTGTGGTCTAAGTGATGAAGAAGGGAAACGACCACCCGACCTCATATGTTATAACCTTGAATGTGTGGTCTAAGTGATGATGAAGGAAAATGACCACCTGACCTCATATGTTATAACCTTGAATGTGTGGTCTAAGTGATGACGAAGGGAAACGACCACCCGACCTCATATGTTATAACCTTGAATGTGTGGTTTAATATTTCCTATTTTGGTTACTTTTCTACTTTTACCTGTATTTATGTGGTTACATCATTTATTGGATACAACAAACTCCACAACCATTGTACAAAAAATTCAACATTGAACACCGCCCTTGTAGGCAGGCACCATAAAATAGCAAACATCTGCTGCAGACATGCTCTCTGCATACAATAGGGCTACTGGTGACCCTCGGCCCTAACCTGGCCAGTGAAGGCTATCAAGTGGCCCACGAATCATTGCTGTTGTATTGTAGTAATGAACTTTCTATTCTGGGAGCTCAGGCCTCTAGCTCTTGACTACTTCCACAAGTTTTTACCCCTTAGTAAACTTAGCTGAATATCCCTAGAACAGAGAGATCCCAGGTCTGTCATGTAACTAGTTCTGTGGAAACCAAGTTCTGTGTACCAGCAGAGTACATGTGTTGCACCACAATCTTCACAGAGCTCTGTGGCTTTCTCGTCTGAAAACTACCAGCAGTGATAATTAAAAAAAAAAAAATATGAACACATGATTAATTCGCAGTAAATGCTCACAAAATTTCAGATAAGAAAAAAATTAATAATAAAATTTCTGCTCCGTTGAACCTCCTGGTTATTAATTGATTTCTGACATTTTTGTTTTCATTAATTAATTTGTTTAGACTTTTGAGATTTGAAAAAAAATGCAGGCTTTTTCAAAGTTTTGATGCCAAATTGCTTTTTTTGTCATATTTCTAGGTAATATTTCCCCGTGGAAAATCTCCAGAATGTTTGAATCAGGCAGGAGTATTCTGTTTAGAAGATTCAACTATTTAGATGTGTCTGAACTTAAAGGTGACAACGCTTTCACCCATTTTATTCTGGGTAGCCATTATACCTTTGATCCATGTCTGTGGAATATGTTTTCGAAGGATAAAAACTTTCCTTTTAAGGTGAGGTTTTAGTGTATGCTATCTGGAAATGACTGTATAATGAGCATGGTTGTATATAATAGTTGTGGTTATGACACTGAGAAAGCTATGCTGGTGCATCTATGACACTGAGAGCTATGCTGGTGCATCTATGACACTGAGGGCTAAGCTGGTGCATCTATGACACTGAGGACTATGCTGGTGCATCTATGACACTGAGAGCTATGCTAGTGCATCTATGACACTGAGAGCTATGCTCATGCATCTATGACACTAAGGGCTATGCTGGTTCATCTATGACACTGAGAGCTATGTTGGTGCATCTATGACACTGAAAGCTATGCTAGTGCATCTATGACACTGAGGGCTATGCTGGTGCATCTATGACACTGAGAGCTATGCTGGTTCATCTATGACACTGAGAGCTATGTTGATGCATCTATGACACTGAAAGCTATGCTGGTGCATCTATGACACTGAAAGCTATGCTGGTGCATCTACGACACTGAGAGCTATGCTGGTGCATCTATGACACTGAGAGCTATGTTGGTGCGTCTATGACACTGAGAGCTATGCTGGTGCATCTGTGACACTGAGAGTTGTGCTGGTACATCTGTGACACTGAGAGCTATGCTGGTGCATCTATGACACTGAGAGCTATGTTGGTGCGTCTATGACACTGAGAGCTATGCTGGTGCATCTATGACACTGAGAGCTATGTTGGTGCGTCTATGACACTGAGAGCTATGCTGGTGTATCTGTGACACTGAGAGCCGTACAAGCATAACTAGCAGCAGAGCTTCTCAAGCTGGATAGGTCAAAGGACAGAGAACAAAGAGAACATCCAGGTCCTCCAGGTTGGGGGTTGAAGATGGAAACTGACACCGCCACCTGTGTAAAAAAATCATTTCAACAGGAAGCAGATATCTAAGACTAGAAATTAGACTGATAAATGGGCGCTGGGGATATACAACAATATGTATGTTGCAGTGAACCTCATGGTCTCAGAATGCTATAAAAGAAAAAGTAAACAGTGTTTTGTCTAGAGAAAGGTGATGGTAATCACTACAATGTGTTCATTGCAGCAAGCCTGAAAAAAATGTTTCTTTAAAAAAAAAAAAAAAAAGATGTTGATCCTGTGTACCGACAGCAAAAAAGCCCTGGTTGTAGGTGCTAAAGGTGCCTAAAGAGGGTGCTGAAATGTTACATAGAACCTGTTCTGCTGTATGGCAACTAACAATGACTGTTTGAAAAAACCTAATGAAAGTAGATCTCTATGTACAGCACTAAGAAAGAGACAAACACTGTTCTTTGGCCACATAATGAGAAGAGAGACATTGGAGAACATCATGACAACTGGAAAGATCATATTTTTTTACTGTGACCAACGGGGTGTTGTGAATTGTAGATTCAGAAAATTGTGCGTGGCCTGTTGTCGCAATTTTGGTCGTGCCCTTATGTGATTAAAATTGATTGCCTGTGCAACTGCTGATCTGTTGGTAACTGCTGCTACTGTCGATGATGAACTGCATTTCTTTTGTTCGACTGTATTTTTTTGAAAAAAGTACATCTTTTGTGTGTGTGGACACCCTGTATGTAAGTGTGTAGAAGGAAGAGTTGTGGATGAGAGTTGTTTGTGGGGGGGGGGGGGGTCAGGACATTCTCTGCAGCAGGTACCACATGACCTGGGTGTGTCTAAATGTGCATTGTTTTCAAAAGAAATCAGAGCAATATTTTGAAGTGGTCAACATAACTTAATGTCACAGGAACTCCTGAACACCTGCACTTGTGAACCAGAGGACAGAGTATTCAAACCCATAGTCTTCAGAGGAAGAATCAGATGGCCTAATTACTTATTCACACAGACCCTATATATGAACTAGATTGGTCAGTTGAATCAATTACATGTGTGGGTTTAGGGCAAAGATTAGATCTCATTTCCACCTGACAAGCATGTTATAAAAGGTGATTAATTAGGGTTTTACTGAAATCAGATGTCTCAGGCTGAAAGGTCCGGATACTGGAGCCTAGCTGTAAACCACAACACAACATGTCAACCAACCTTTTAAGGGCAAATGCAGAAGAAGAAAAAGAAGAATTTAGTAAATAATTTACAAAAACAAAAGAAATAAAAAGGTGATTTAAAAAATTAAAATTAGACTCCTGTCTTTTATTTTTTTTTTCACAGGTAACAAGTGAGCTGATAAACCTTGGCCAGAAATCTATTGCCTTCAAAGAAGTTATCATAAATCTCCTGGACAATAAACAGCTAGCATCCTATACTGGAAAGCTGGTTTATATCGACCGTAAAACAAAGCGACCGAAAAATTATCCATCCTGGCATAGTCTCAAATACAGCCATGCCCCGACTGACAATGATGTTAACATTTCTGTTAATGTGACCTACATTCCTGAGACAGCTTTCACTGTAAGTTTAGTATTACTGTCTTCCAAAATGCTTGAGGTAAGTTAACTTGAGAATTGACCTCACAGCACTCAGGACATTCCCATAAGCACTCCGTCTTTATCTTCAGCAGCCAGCGAAGAGTACCAACTTTGATGGTGTCAGTAGAATATGTTTATACGTCCGCTTTAGCTTTGCTTTGAGTACAGAGGGTCAACCAGATTCGCCTGGCCACTCCTAGCTGTATCTTTCTCTCCCGACCTAGTGATCTATTAATTTAACTCTTTCACAACAGTTGCAATGAACAAATAACTAGGCCTTTCAGAGAGGCAATCTGTTTAGTTCTAATATACACCAGACTGTCTGATATAATTCTAGCCAGACTTCTTGAGTATTGTTATATAAAATCTTATATATATGACCAAATACTGTGTGTTGTTATATGAAATCTTAAATATATGACCAAACACTGTGTGTTGTTATATGAAATCTTAAATATATGACCAAACACTGTGTGTTGTTACGTGAAATCTTAAATGTATGACCAAACACTGTGTGTTGTTATATGAAATCTTAAATGTATGACCAAACACTGTGTGTTGTTATATGAAATCTTAAATGTATGACCAAACACTGTGTGTTGTTATATGAAATCTTAAATGTATTACCAAACACTGTGTTTTGTTATATGAAATCTTAAATGTATGACCAAACACTGTGTGTTGTTATATGAAATCTTAAATATATGACCAAACACTGTGTGTTGTTATATGAAATCTTAAATATATGACCAAACACTGTGTGTTGTTATATGAAATCTTAAATATATGACCAAACACTGTGTGTTGTTATATGAAATCTTAAATATATGACCAAACACTGTGTGTTGTTATATGAAATCTTAAATATATGACCAAACACTGTGTGTTGTTATATGAAATCTTAAATATATGACCAAACACTGTGTGTTGTTATATGAAATCTTAAATATATGACCAAACACTGTGTGTTGTTATATGAAATCTTAAATATATGACCAAACACTGTGTGTTGTTATATGAAATCTTAAATATATGACCAAACACTGTGTGTTGTTAAATGAAATCTTAAATATATGACCAAACACTGTGTGTTGTTATATGATATCTTAAATATATGACCAAACACTGTGTGTTGTTATATGAAATCTTTAATATATGACCAAACACTGTGTGCTGTTATATGAAATCTTAAATATTTGACCAAACACTGTGTGCTGTTATATAAAACCTTAAATATATGACCAAACACTGTGTGTTGTTATATGAAATCTTAAATATATGACCAAACACTGTGTGTTGTTATATGAAATCTTAAATATATGACCAAACACTGTGTGTTGTTATATGAAATCTTAAATATATGACCAAACACTGTGTGTTGTTATATGAAATCTTAAATATATGACCAAACACTGTGTGTTGTTATATGAAATCTTAAATATATGACCAAACACTGTGTGTTGTTATATGCAATCTTAAATATATGACCAAACACTGTGTGTTGTTATATGAAATCTTAAATATATGACCAAACACTGTGTGTTGTTATATGAAATCTTAAATATATGACCAAACACTGTGTGTTGTTATATGAAATCTTAAATATATGACCAAACACTGTGTGTTGTTATATCAAATCTTAAATGTATGACCAAACACTGTGTGTTGTTATATAAAACCTTAAATGTATGACCAAACACTGTGTGTTGTTATATGAAACCTTAAATATATGACCAAACACTGTATGTTGTTATATGAAACCTTAAATATATGACCAAACACTGCATGTTGTTATATGAATTCTTTAATATATGACCAAACACTGCGTGTTGTTATACGAAACCTTAAATATATGACCAAACACTGTGTGTTGTTATATAAAACCTTAAATATATGACCAAACACTGTGTGTAGTTATATGAAACCTTAAATATATGACCAAACACTGTGTGTTGTTATTTGAAACCTTAAATATATGACCAAACACTGTGTGTTGTTATATAAAACCTTAAATATATGACCAAACACTGTGTGTTGTTATGTGAAATCTTAAATATATGACCAAACACTGTGTGTTTTTATATGAAATCTTAAATATATGACCAAACACTGTGTGTTGTTATATAAAACCTTAAATATATGACCAAACACTGTATGTTGTTATATAAACCCTAAATAAATGACCAAACACTGTGTGTTGTTTTATAAAACCTTAAATATATGACCAAACACTGTGTGTTGTTATATAAAACCTTAAATATATGACCAAACACTGTGTGTTGTTCGGTTTTAATGGGTAGTAATGTATTTACCATGGCGCGGTGCTTGGGGTAACAAGTTAACATTTCGTTTAATCATTAATACTGTCAAGCTGAGAAGTGGCTGGTTGAATTGTTAGCGTGCTGGACTCTTTATTAAGTATAAATGAGGTTGAGCCGTTTATAAGATGGTAGCCTTTCTTTTTTTTTTCTGTTGAGGTCAAAAGCAAACAATCTGCACAGTCCGTGGCGACTGCAAGCTGTATGGTCTTACATCCTCAGGCTTAGGTGTATAATCAGTGTGCTATGGCAATAGTTAACATCTACAACTGAAGACATTTGCTGCGGGAGGTGGAGTATCTGTGGTTATGCACTGTGTGCTATGATCTCGCTTTATAAATCAGTATACAGTAAAACTTCAGTATATCTGAGTATATCTGGATACACGTTTTTCTGGGTACGAGATTTAGCCCCCCTGTGTTTTGTTCCAGCCTACGAGGCAAAATCCAGGATGCCATCTGAAGAGACATAGATTGAAATGTATCCTTTCATAATTTTTGTTATTTTTTTCTGTTTGTGAATATTTTCATAGTTTTTAATATGTTTTTTGATTTAAGTGTATAATTTTTATTATCTCTGTTGATTTCAGTGTATCTTTTCAGAGTTTTTATTATCTTTTTCTCCTGCAGGGTATATTTTTCTGGTCTATTTTATTTTTGATTGAAGTGTATCTTTTCATAGTTTTTATTATCATTTTAGTAATGGTGTATATTTTTATAATTAGGGTTGTTTATCTAATCGTCTTCTTTGCGGTCACCAGCTGTAAATTCTGGCAGAAAGTTCTGGTTGTTCACCCGCTTCTGGACTTGTCCTTTTCCAGAACCTGCGTTTTGCATGCCCATCAATATTACAGATCTGGCTTACTTTAATGCAGACTGTTGGTTCCTCACCTCTCAGGCAGACGTATTCTTACTTCAAATGTAAGATCTCAAATTAGTCGACTCTTGCAACATGCTTGTTAGGAGGTAGCGAGACTCCCAGCCCTGCCCCAGTTGCTAGGGTCCTGCACCCACAAGCGGGAGGTTATCTATCAAATGTTTTCATATATTTTGTGTAAGAAACCACATAGGCTCAAGTTTTCTACATGTAAAACTCCTGTATTCCACAGTGGAAATTTGTGGTCATGCCCAGTGACATAGATAACAATGGACATACAAACCAAGCCAGCTATATTAGGTAAGACCTAGATGTATTCTTGGCCCTTATTTTTGTCTTATGCTGGGCTGAGCTGACAACTAAGATCAGGAATGAGATCATAAGAGAACAAGTCGGCACAGAACCAATCCTGGATTACATACAAAGACAGCAAGTGAAATGGTTTGCCCACTTAGAGAGAATGCCTTGTGACACCATACCATACAAAGCATACATGGAAAGAGAAGAAGGACGTAGAGCACGGGGTAGACCAAGAACAAGATGGAAGGATAACATCAGAGAAACTCTACAACAGCACGATGTGCCTATGGTCGAGGCAGCCAGAAGAGCTAGAAACAGAACCTTATATCTCCCTCGACACCCACAGCGGTAAAACAGGAAGTGAAGAAGAAGAAGAAGCTGAGCTGACAACCGGCAACATAGCACTCTGTAGATTGCCATTCCGTACTTTTTTCTTATCTTCAAGAGCCAGAGCAGAGTTTCAAATCCGACAATGTGGCTGTAGCAGTCTGAATGTATGTCCATCTTGCCTTTCCTCTGAGTGTTAAGTGTTAGCAAGTCACCCCCTCTCCCCCCGTGCACCACTTTCTTGATGACGATCTATTTCTTCTTTCCAACTAGTCGGTTGTTTCTGATTATTTAATATTGCATTAAAGTTATGTATTAACAGTAACATAATAACCTAGATGTTAAGTTTAAAATAATGTATGTGTATTTCTTAAAAAATTCTAATAATCATATTTTGTAATCCATCTTGATCTTGTAAAATAAACTTGCACAGCCTTTGTCTTTTTGGTATGTTTGGAAAATCGGTCATACTCCTTAACATTTGAAATCCTGTGACTGAAAAATCTGCCCAATCCAAGAAATAATTATGCAGCAAAGTAATTAAAAGATTTTGATATAATATTTATTAATTTTGCTTTCAGGTTTTTTCTAGACACAGCTGAAATGGCCAGGTGTGCAAAACATTTACATCATTTCACAAGCGACATCTGCTTGTATCCTATTACCACATTGAGTATCATGTACAAGAAAGAAATTCTGTGTGGACAGGAAGTTTCTGCATCTGTGTGGGAAAGTGAAGCTAAACCAAGCATTCTTAACTTTGCTCTAAAAAAGAGTGGATCCAATGAAGGCGATGATTTAGCTGTTGTTGCTACTGCCAGTTTTAGGGATAATCCAAGCTCAAAATTATGAAGTTGTTGTTTAGTTTTGTTTACATACCATTGATGTTGATTTGGCTACAGCTGAAAGCCTGTCCATATAATTAAAATGAATCTGGGTTGACTGTGTTCGATTAAGTCAATTATGCTGACTACCTGATTGCAGATATTACAGTTTGGCTGTAAAGATGCATAGTTACATCCAAGACAAAAACATCTCTGTCAAACTAAGAGAATGTAATCTTTGCTGCAAATGTACACCCTTGAGAAGTGTTTTGCAATTGTTCATTGTGAAGACGTTAACCCAGACACCAGTATATTGAGCGCAGATGTTTAGTTTTATAAAGTATCTCACCTCTGTGCCGTAGACTTTCTCAGTTTGATGCAAGTCTTCGAAATGCATAGCTTCATGCTGTCAGATCAAAGGTTCAAATGGTATTTTGATTTAATTACTTATGCTGCCCTCACCCTGCCCTCTTACAGTGCCCCCTCGCCCAGCACTCTTACAGTGCCCCCCTCACCCTGCACTCTTACAGTGCCCCCCTCACCCTGCCCTCTTACAGTGCCCCCTAGTGCGGGTGCCTCTGTGTATCATAGCACAGTACAACCCTGCAATATCTGACTGTCAAAATGGTCCTTAAAGATTTAGAGAATGCAGTCATTGTTTGTGTAAGCACTGAAGTATCTAGAGCTGAGGAGGTGACCAATAGAAGGAACTCTCTTCTTCTTCTTAGCATTCATCAGCTGTCAACTCTGGAAGAAAGTTCTGGTGTTTCATTGACTACTTGACTTTTAATCTTGTTCCTGAATAAGTTTTACATGTAAATCTGGCTCATTTGCATGCATTATGTTGGTTCCTCATGTTTATTGGGAGTAAATGAATAAATGCATGAGTAAATGAATAAGTTGAAAATTGGCATTACTGCCCTTGAGACAGCCACATATATAATCCACCCCATCTTCCAGTGCTACAGAAAAGAAAGTGTTTATATGCTAACAATGCCTGCTACAACCTAAGTAGAAGTTCATTTGTTTTTTCCCCTTTCATATTAAGCATCACTCATTTGCCCTGCTTAATCCCTCCAGAGAAGAGAATCATTCAGTACAAATCTTAGAATAAGCCCAGGCATGTACAGATGAAATGCTAGTCATAAAATGTACATTAAAAAACTTAAAGTATATCTCTTACATAATATTCTCAGTTTCTTGTTTGGAATTATTCTGCCTTGCATCAGTGTTGTATGTTATCATTCTTCAACATTGTTTACAGTTACTCTACCTTTCATCAGTGTTGTATGTTGTCATTCTTCAACATTGTTTACAGTTACTCTACCTTTCATCAGTGTTGTATGTTATCATTCTTCCACATTGTTTACAGTTACTCTACCTTTCATCAGTGTTGTATGTTATCATTCTTCCACATTGTTTACTGTTACTCTACCTTTCATCAGTGTTGTATGTTATCATTCTTCAACATTGTTTACTGTTACTCTACCTTTCATCAGTGTTGTATGTTGTCATTCTTCAACATTGTTTACTGTTACTCTACCTTTCATCAGTGTTGTATGTTGTCATTCTTCCACATTGTTTACTTTTACTCTGCCTTTCATCAGTGTTGTATGTTGTCATTCTTCCACATTGTTTACAGTTACTCTACCTTTTATCAGTGTTGTCTGTTGTCATTATCCACATTGTTTACAGTTACTCTGCCTTTCATCAGTGTTGTATGTTGTCATTATCCACATTGTTTACAGTTACTCTACCTTTCATCAGTGTTGTATGTTGTCATTATCCACATTGTTTACAGTTACTCTGCCTTTTATCAGTGTTGTATGTTGTCATTCTTCCACATTGTTTACAGTTACTCCATCTTTCATCAGTGTTGTATGTTGTCATTCTTCCACATTGTTTACAGTTACTCTACCTTTCATCAGTGCTGTATTTTGTCATTATCCACATTGTTTACAGTTACTCTACCTTTCATCAGTGTTGTATGTTGTCATTATCCACATTGTTCACAGTTACTCTGCCTTTCATCAGTGTTGTATGTTGTCATTCTTCCACATTGTTTACAGTTACTCTACCTTTCATCAGTGTTGTATGTTGTCATTCTTCCACATTGTTTACAGTTACTCTACCTTTCATCAGTGTTGTATGTTGTCATTCTTCCACATTGTTTACAGTTACTCTACCTTTCATCAGTGTTGTATGTTGTCATTCTTCCACATTGTTCACAGTTACTCTACCTATCATCAGTGTTGTATGTTGTCATTATCCACATTGTTCACAGTTACTCTGCCTTTCATCAGTGTTGTATGTTGTCATTATCCACATTGTTTACAGTTACTCTACCTTTCATCAGTGTTGTATGTTGTCATTCTTCCACATTGTTTACAGTTACTCTATCTTTCATCAGTATTGTATGTTGTCATTCTTCCACATTGTTTACAGTTACTCTACCTTTCATCAGTGCTGTATTTTGTCATTATCCACATTGTTTACAGTTACTCTACCTTTCATCAGTGTTGTATGTTGTCATTCTTCTACATTGCTTACAGTTACTCTACCTTTCATCACTGTTGTATGTTGTCATTCTTCCACATTGTTTACAGTTACTCTACCTTTCATCAGTGTTGTATGTTGTCATTCTTCCACATTGTTTACAGTTACTCTGCCTTTCATCAGTGTTGTATGTTGTCATTCTTCCACATTGTGTACAGTTACTCTACTTTTCATCAGTGTTGTATGTTGTCATTCTTCCACATTATTTACAGTTACTCTACCTTTCATCAGTGTTGTATGTTTCATTCTTCTCCATTGTTTACAGTTACTCTACCTTTCATCAGTGTTGTATGTTGTCATTCTTCCACATTGTTTACAGTTACTCTGCCTTTCAACAGTGTTGCAGGTTGTCATTATCCACATTGCTTACAGTTACTCTACCTTTCATCAGTGTTGTGTGTTGTCATTCTTCCACATTATTTACAGTTACTCTACCTTTCATCAGTGTTATATGTTTCATTCTTCTCCATTATTTACAGTTACTCTACCTTTCATCAGTGTTGTATGTTGTCATTCTTCCACATTGTTTACTGTTACTCTACCTTTCATCAGTGTTGTATGTTGTCATTCTTCCACATTGTTTACAGTTACTCTACCTTTTATCAGTGTTGTATGTTGTCATTCTTCCACATTGTTTACAGTTACTCTACCTTTCATCAGTGTTGTATCTTGTCATTCTTCCACGATGTTTACAGTTACTCTACCTTTCATCAGTGTTGTATCTTGTCATTCTTCCACATTGTTTACAGTTACTCTACCTTTCATCAGTGTTGTATCTTGTCATTCTTCCACGCTGTTTACAGTTACTCTACTTTTCATCAATGGTGTATGTTGTCATTTTTCCATTTTATTTGGCATTATTCTGTCTTGTATCAGTGTGTGTGTGATCAGTCTTCCATGTTCTTTAGAGTTATTCTTTCTTTCATCAGAGGATTTTGCGGTCATTCTGCAATTGTTTTAAATATTTAATTATTGAAATAATTTGAAATTGATGAGAGAATAAAATGGTTAACTGGCCAACCATACCTAACTTCAACACTACTACCATGGCTCATTAGGGTAGAAAACTATAGGTATGATTTTTGACTGCTAGAGTTTCCCACAATGATTGCTTGAAAAAGATACATTGAGAAAGGTAGATGATTATATATAAATACATGAAAGAGTGGGTTTTAAAGTTACCTGCTGATGCTTTGGTAGCAGAATCTATATGTTGATTTTAACAACAGAATGAGTACAATGGGAACTGCACAAAAGAAGTAAGAAAAAAATACTCACTTTAGTAATGCTGAGACCAAACAGCGTGAAGAACCTTTGGCATAGCACCTGCAAGTGAGTTAAACATTTGTAGATCATGTGTCTTTTCTATGGCAACTCATAGATGTGGATCATGGACTTCTGCTCAATCAATGCAGAAACAAATCGGAGCTTTTGAACTGAAATGCTAAATAAACATTGTTAGAATACAATCAACCAAGAAGAAGAAAAACAGCGACATCTACATGATCTGAACATCGATGAGAATTGGCCCATAAACAGAATCCTGTCCCGAGAGCTGAAGTATTTTGGCCATGTTAAAGATCATGGTGGCCTAGAGAAAACTGTGATGGAGGGTACAGTTTCCTGAAAAAGATGGAGAGGCAGACCTCCAAGAATGTGGATACAAGTCACAAGATGCATTGGCTATGAAAGCACACAGGGCTGGAGAACTGACTGGAGAAGAAAGACTTTTAGAAGGGCTGTGATGAGAGCGACGTTCTGTACAGGACCTGCTGATGGATGGCCATGATCAACATTGTAAATGGTTGCCCAAACAGTTAAAAGTCTAGACGCTCATGTGAGAGACCCAGGTTCTACTTCCAGTAACGCTATGAACGTTTTTCTGTCGGTGCAAATCAACACCCTACCCTGCACAGTTCGTGGCGACAGTACTAGCATTGTGGTCTTAAATGCTCAACTCTCCTGCCCTACACCGTCCTGAAAATGGTGCATAGAGGCAGCAACACATGTTTTTGTAAAAGTCCAATTATGGCAAAGATAAGGCCTCCACACACACTGTCCTTAAAGACAAGCACTGGATGAAAGTATCCGATGCAGCCATCCTTAGCGAGAAGACGCAACAACGAGCTTCTATTTATTTACAAGAGAGCTTCAGATTAAAATGTTAAAAGTGGAACAGACATTACAATTTGTAACAATGAGCGTAGTAGGAAATTTCAAAGCAGTGTGACTTCTGTGACAGTCCTTTCACTCGGTGTTGCTAATTCGGTCGTTAACATTCTATCTCGTTCACTCGGTGTTGCTAATTCGGTCCTTAACATTTTATCTCGTTCACTCGGTGTTCCTAATCTGGTCGTTAACATTCTATCTCGTTCACTCGGTGTTCCTAATTCGGTCGTTAACATTCTATCTCGTTCACTCGGTGTTGCTAATTCGGTCGTTAACATTCTATCTCGTTCACTCGGTGTTCCTAATCTGGTCGTTAACATTCTATCTCGTTCACTCGGTGTTCCTAATCTGGTCGTTAACATTCTATCTCGTTCACTCGGTGTTCCTAATCTGGTCGTTAACATTCTATCTCAGAAGTTGTACTTTATACGCCTGCTGAACTGACAGGAATGCACAGCCATACTAGACCTTTATTCAGCGATGAACTTTTGTAACTTGCTTTCACCCCTTCACTGATTAAAAAAAATAAATAAAGACAAGAACGCTGCTCCTCTTTGATGCATGTTAAAAGTTGTACAACCATCTTTAAACTGTCGTTATGACATCACCGTGCTCAACACACCTGACATCCTTGCCAAAAATATTGACATGTTACTAGACAACGGCTTCTTCTTCTTCTTTTGTCATCTAACTGATACCAGGTTGTAGCCCAGTGTCGTGATTTTCTTTATTTGTCTTTCGCTTCTTGTGTTGCTTGAGTAATGGATTTGTTCATATTTTTTGCACGTTTTAGCTACATAATTCATCCATCTCTTTCTTGGTCTCCCTTTCGCCTTCCTTCCAGATGTTCTATTATTTAAAAAAAAAGTCTCATATGCAGTCTGGTCTGGCTGCATTCTCACTAAATGGCTGAACCATTTCATTCTTGGTCTGTCAATATAATCCAGACATGATCTTATTCCAACTTTCTCTCAAATGCTGGTATTCATAACCCTGTCTCGTCTAGTATTGTTAGTCACTAACAAAAATGGCATGATTACTGATATTTTAATCAAAATTTTAAGGTTTTCATTTAAAGCTCACCACATAAATTGTTTGGGAACCACAACGACACTGAAATAACACGAAAAGTAAATAGTTAAAACACATAATCATTGATCGACACTTACAGAAACAAAAACAAGAAGTGAAGATTAAGTGACACCCCCTGCTTCTATGAATATAAATTAACACGTGTCTTTTTATTTATTCAATACCAATTCAACATCTGGCGCAACTGGCTCATGTTCAGGGTATTAAGTACTGGCTGTAAAAATTACCCGTACCTGTTAAATAAATGATATTTCAGTCTCATGTGGTTTTCTGAATATGTTGAAAGTGAGGGGAGCTGCTGGCTGAGCGGTTACAACATGGGCTTTCATGCCGAAGACCGGGTTTTGACTCCCGGTAAGGGTGGAGTTTTCATGTCGCGGGGCTGGCGGAAGGGCTACAAGGTCTCGAGGCATGGTGTCCGCCTCGAGTGCTAGAGGTTCCGGGACTTCTGATAATGCCCCCTGTTCTCTGGGTAGTGAGATTGGACGCCCGTGTGCATTGTTGCGCTTGTAAAAAATCCCTTGTCAATTTGAAATCTAAAAGAATAGCAACGGTGCAAAATTTTGAGTTAACAAAGTATTTCACGATCCTGAGCTTCTTCCGACTCAGACTTGAGTTTAAAGAAGAACGGAGCACTTATGGGTTACTAACCATGTGCCATGATGTTGATCTGTTGTTCAAACTTCTGTCGCAGGGCAAAAATAAATATTCTAACTGCACAGTCTGTGGCGACAGCACTAGTCATGCGGCCTTTAATCCTCAGACTCAAGGCTTTCTTGTCTACATCGCCCTAAAAAAGTGGCATGTGCAGACAGTAGTGACAGTATTTGTTTTTAGTTTAATGTAAATAAAATTGATGGATAAGACTCAGCACCGGAATATATCATGGATACTTGCCGAGAGATGCAGGACAGTGAGCAGGTTGTTGAACTGGCTACTGTCAGATTCTGTCTGCAGCGAGTCACCTTAGGTTAAGGCGGACTGGGTGAAAGTTATTTGTGATAAAGTGGATATTTCGGCAGAACAGTATCCATGTCTGGGGAAGACTGATTCAGTCTATAGTGAGCGGAGGGTCTGAATAACTCTCACTGCACCGGGGCAAGATTTGGGAACATTTAACTACTTCTATGCTGAATAGATTTCACTTAAACTCATTCTGTGAAAGACTAGTTCTTCACTTTAACTCGTTCTATGAAAAAAAAAAAAATGGTTTTTCACTTTATCCTTAAATGGGAAGGAGCAGTTTTTTTCATACACTCCTTCTATGAGAAAGAGGAGTTTTCACATACACTTCTTCTATGATAAAGAACAGTTGTCACATACACTCCTTCTATGAGAAAGAACAGTTTTCACATACACTCCTTCTATGAGAAAGAACAGTTTTCACATACACTCCTTATGTGAGAAAGAACAGTTTTCACATACACTCCTTCAATCGGATACGCTCCTTCTATGAGAAAGAGCAGTTTTCACATACACTCCTTCTATGAGAAAGAGCAGTTTTCACATACGCTCCTTCTATGAGAAAGAGCAGTTTTCACATACACTCCTTCTATGAGAAAGAGCAGTTTTCACATACGCTCCTTCTATGAGAAAGAGCAGTTTTCACATACACTCCTTCTATGAGAAAGAGCAGTTTTCACATACACTTCTTCTATGGGATACACTCCTTCTATGTGAAAGACCAGTTTTCACATAAACTCCTTCTATGAGAAAGAGTTGCACTCAATTTATAATGATTATATCTGAATGAGTAAAAAAGAGATATTGTGACATGTATCCATTCATTAACCCACACATGCATGGCTGCATCAATTCATCAATTCACATTAACCCTCTATGAATCAATCCATCCGTTAAACAATGAGTGTTTGTTTATTTATACATCGAATGCTGTCTGAAAACGTCACATTTTAACCAGATAGATTTATTGTGTGTAAAAACATACCACTTTATTTCTATTATTTAAAAAAAAAAAAAAAAAAAAAGCACATAAGCACATTTAAAATAAAATCTTATGAAGGGTATCTTTTATTCTGAAAATTGGTCCAAATAACAAAATTTTGAGAATCGTTGTTGTCCCTGCGATGTGAACTTTGACCCTAATGTTCATTACGGAAACTGAACTATACTTGTACAGGGACACGACACTACCCAGTGGGTATCAGTAAGTGTTACATCTGTCTACACATAGTTCAAGCTACATATTATCCGTATCCTGTAATTCATTGCTTATATTTGTAAACGAGAAGGAAGACTGTGGGCCACCTCAACTCAAAAAGAATTTACACAGACAGTGCCGGCTTCAACAAGGTACCGTTGCGTTACATCTAACAGCAGTGTAGCAGTAAAACTAGCTAGTCGGTCGGTCTGTTACAGTTGATTATATTAATGTATTAGCTAACCAACTCATTTACTGAACAGTCATCGGTTCTTTCGCAATAAACGACCTCATATGACGTCATGGGACAGTCCAATATTTTCTTAGGGTGGTAAGACCGGGTTTCCCTAGCCGGCTGCCTGTGTTTTTTCCCCCTGTTTTCTATCTTTCTTAAAAGGCGTTGCAAAGGTTTTCGCGCGTTTCTTCACCCGACGGGCTCTCTCCAGCGGCTTGTGTTCAGTCTTCAACTCCAGGAAATTCGTTGAATTAGCAGTATCGGTGCCTGAAAGGATATTACCAAAGTACCCAGTCATCATTTATGTCTTTTCACTGCTGGCAGAGACGGAGCCCGTATGAGCTTGTTTTGAGTGCAATGACGTGGCTGTCCATCATAAATAATTGATGTTGTTAAGCACTCAAATAAAATTTACTCTGTGTTGATTATAGGGCTGGTAAACCAGCAACGTCGCCGTCTGTAGCTTAAGCGTTGCCAATGGGATTCGTAATTTCGTTGTGCAGGTTCGATCCCGGCCGTGGGCAATTTGGCAATAGACTGCAATGCATTGGTTTCCAGCGCGGACCCGTCAGGGGCAATAGCAAACTACAGACCGCAAAAATTGCCTAAGAAACTTCAAATAACCACGAATATATACATGGAGTTGTATACAAATCACGAACTTGCCCTATCACAGACCTATGCTGCAGTTACCTTACACTGGCCTATGCTGCAGTTACCTTACACTGACCTATGCTGCAGTTACCTTACACTGACCTATGCTGCAATTACCTTACACTGACTTATGCTGCAGTTACCTTACACTGACCTATGCTGCAGTTACCTTACACTGACCTATGCTGCAGTTACCTTACACAGGCCTGTACTGCAGTTACCTTACACTGACCTATGCTGCAGTTACCTTACACTGACCTAGGCTGCAGTTACCTTACACTGGCCTATGCTGCAGTTACTTTACACTGACATATGCTGCAGTTACCTTACACTGACCTATGCTGCAGTTACCTTACACTGACCTATGCTGCAGTTACCTTACACACTGACCTATGCTGCAGTGACCTTACAGTCACCTTACACTGACCTATCCTACACTGACCTTACACTGACATTTACCTTACTGACCTTACACTGACCTTACACTGACCTTAAGCTGACCTTACACGTGTGGCGAATATTAAAGATAGGGATCTTTGCATTACAGCCTCTGCTGAGATGAGACTTTCATGGTCTCTAGAACCGCTGGTGTGTGGTGATGGGGGTTGGGGCTTTAGACAAATTGGGGCCTCTCTTCAATAAACTGTATATAGAGTGTGCGTGTTGGGAGAGTGGCTAAATCTATAACAGTAAGGGGTTTTAGCTGCGCTCCACCTCCCTGCAAAGGAGTTCTCTTTTTTACGTTTTCGTTTACACAATATGAAATTATATTTATTTGTCATTCATCACTTTTTTATCATTATTATTTTTATTATATTCTTATTAAGCACTTAAAGAAAGCTGTTTTTCCTTGAACACCCGCTAGAAAAAAATGTGTAATGGGCCTCAGTTCCGCCACCCTAAATGTTTTGTTTGTGTCTGTACACCCAGGGTACTTTAGTATCTTTGGTTGAAATATTGTGCAGAAACGTTGGAATAGTACGGTTTCATGTTACAGTGAGAGTGATTAAATCAAGTCTCACTTGCTATGCAGAAATGACCACTCAGCTGTGTGACTACCGCCTGGAAATTGATATGAAGAAGTTCAAATCCGAATGCTACTTTCCTGGAGTCACATACGATGACTTTGATAGAGCAGGTAAAATCCTTTCCTCGTTTACAAGTATTCTAGTGTATGTAAAGGCTGTCGCAGCCTGTTGTGGGTGGAGGTTTCCTAACAATGGGCTCTCCCAACCAATGTAAGCTTTCTAATGTTTCATTAGAAATTAAGTTTATTATATGCCCCAAGCGCCAATGGCTTTATACTTTTTTTCTTTCTCATTCATAACGCTGTGATCTGCTTTATTGAAAGATCTACTGATTAGAAGGGTGTAGCGGTTGAACGCTCGCCTGTGGGCTCGAAGGTCGCGAATCCAAGTCTGCATCGAGTCGAGTTTTTCTTCTCTGAAAATCGACACAGCCTTAAATAGAAAATGTAATTTGGAATGTTGAATTAAAAATCGACATCACAGCACTCGTTAACCCACATAAGTGCTACTTCCCCATCTTCAGCAGCAATCCAAGCGTTAAAATTCCGATGATACCAGTAACTGTCTGATTGTATATCGTCTCGCCCTTTCCCTGAGTTTTGAGCGTCGGCCAGATCTATCGTACAGCTTGAATTTCAAGTGGATTTCAAGCTGTACGATTGACATGACCAATAAGACACGTTTTTTTTTTGGGGGGGGGGGGAGGCTGTGGGGGGGGGGGGAGGTGCCTAGTTGACCATGTTCTTAGTGCACTTGTTTCCACAGCGAAACGCACACACCGTCTTGAGGTGACAGGTTTGATTACAGGCAGGGTAACTATAGCTTTCGATTTGTATGTTGTCTAGTATGTTCTTCTGTCTTTCTACTTTTCTATGAGTGCCTGTCAATACATTTTCTGTTACTTTATTATTATATAATATTTCCCCTTCTGTTAATTTATGGGAATCACAGGGTCTAGGGGAGTAAAGGCGGCCGGCATAATGTTGACCACATCACCCACTGAGTACTGACTGGTCTACACAACATCGGTTCAGCATGATAAACTCAATGAGTTGTGTTATAAGTTATGAGTTAGATTATCTTCACAGCACTCCAGACACATCCACATGCGCTCAGATTTCCCTCTCAACATATTCACCAGCGTCGTGCCGGTAATAGTATCAGTCCTGTGTTGGTTAACAAGACTTCTTGTGCGTCCGGTATGCTTCTCATGCTTGGCTGTGCCAATCTTTACTCCCAATTCGCCTCTTCTTGCTTCCAATATCCCCAGAACGTCCTATCTCTCGAAGGGCAATGACAAAATCTGCGTGATCCATGAGCCGGCCATCTTCAATTAATGAAGCACCTGCCAGTCTATCAGTACTCAATGTAGCGAAAGGCGTTGAAAAATGTTCTTTTGTACTATTTAGCTTAGTCTTGATCCTAGTATATGTTATCAAATTAGTTATCTGTTTCCTTTTAAATGATGCAATCTAAATTTCCATTTAAATGATGCAATCTAAATTTCCCTTTAAATGATGCAATCTAAATTTCCCTTTAAATGATGCAATCTAAATTTCCCTTTAAATGATGCAATCTAAATTTCCCTTTAAATGATGCAATCTAAATTTCCCTTTAAATGATGCAATCTAAATTTCCCTTTAAATGATGCAATCTAAATTTCCCTTTAAATGGTGCAATCTAAATTTCCCTTTAAATGATGCAATCTAAATTTCCCTTTAAATGATGCAATCTAAATTTCCCTTTAAATGATGCAATCTAAATTTCCCTTTAAATGGTGCAATCTAAATTTCCCTTTAAATGATGCAATCTAAATTTCCCTTTAAATGATGCAATCTAAATTTCCCTTTAAATGATGTAATCTAAATTTCTCTTTAAATGATGCAATCTAAATTTCCCTTTAAATGATGCAATCTGAATACCAACTGTACCAGGCAACCTGTCGCCATGGAAGATAAGTCGTATGTTTGAGGCTGGTCGAGCTGTTCCCATGCGACAAGGCAACTTCATGGATTTCACAGACCTCATGAAAGGCAGCGAGTCTACATACTTTGTGCTTGGTGGCATTTATTACTTTGAGCCTAGTTTATGGGACATAGCTCGTCGACATCAGTATTTCCCATACAAGGTAGGTCTTTCTGCTGTCATCATCATCATCAACATCATCATCATGTTTATCATCGTCATCGTCGTCGTCATCGAGCTTTATTTACATCATGGGAACTGTGGCGCCCAGTGGACCTAATTGCCAACAAAGATTTACCTAAACCATAGGGGGCTTCACTGCCTACACGTTTTCATCTTATCCTCGAGTGATTGCCCCTGGCATATCCCCGGATATCTATTTTTAAACCCCCATGTGCCTCGCTAGACCATTGTCTTGACATCAACCCGGCTGCCACGAGATACGAAGATAAGTGCTATTGTGTATATGTTTAGTATTATCTATTCTATGCATGTGCTAAAGAAGGCTCCATAGCCGCAACGTTCACGTTTTGTTTGTGTTTGTTATATGGTAAAGCTCGCTGATATACTTTTCGTTCTGTTTTATATCTTTGATTAAAGTTAGTTGCGTATCCTTTGCAGGGCACTGCAGAATTATCACAGCATTTTTTTGGCTTGTGATTTTTTTAGGCAAATTGTACGTTCAGTAGTTTGCCACTGCCCACGAAACGGTCGGCTCTTGATACCACTTTCGAAACCAATGCAAAGCGATCAGCTGCCAAATCGCATGCATCTGGAATCGAACCCGGCACCTCCACATTACGAACACCACCTTTACTAGCAACATTAATATTCTGTTTTGCGTGCTGGGTGGCAAAATGGTGGAAGGAAAAAAAAAGGAGGGGGGGGGGTGGGGAGGGTAATGACTTGATTGTGTGCTTACATTGTTGATGCTGATATCGATGATTAAGACACTAATCTTTATTAATCTTTTCTATGTGGACATATCTTTGATTAATGTTGTATTCTGTTATGGCATTTTATCACATTCTTCATCACTTCACATAAAAATAAAAGTGACAATTACTCACCACAAAAGGTCTAGTAAAGTCTTTTTCATTTTCTTGTCTAGTTCTGTATTGCTTTTCAGCGTCAGGTTTGTAAGAGGCTTCAGATGAGAGCGTCGGTTTTTTCCTTCGTAAATGTTGTATTTACGTCCTCAGATATTTCTTATATCGATTGCTTGCACGGTCAACACATGGCTCTATCTATTGCTTGCATGGTAGACATCTGGCTCTATCTCCATTGTGTCTATGTGACAGGGTTATCTGTGGTGCACTGTCTGGTGATAGTTGTGTCTGGTGATAGTTGTGTCTGGTGATAGTTGTGTCTGGTGATAGTTGTGTCTGGTGATAGTTGTGTCTGGTGATAGTTGTGTCTGATGATAGTTGTGTCTGGTGATAGTTGTGTCTGATGATAGTTGTGTCTGATGATAGTTGTGTGTGGTGATAGTTGTGTCTGGTGATAGTTGTGTCTGGTGATAGTTGTTGTGTCTGGTGATAGTTGTTGTGTCTGGTGATAGTTGTGTCTGGTGATAGTTGTGTCTGGTGATAGTTGTGTCTGATGATAGTTGTGTCTGGTGATAGTTGTGTCTGGTGATAGTTGTGTCTGGTATAGTTGTGTCTGGTGATAGTTGTGTCTGGTGATAGTTGTTGTGTCTGGTGATAGTTGTTGTGTCTGGTGATAGTTGTTGTGTCTTGTCATAGTTGTGTCTGGTGATAGTTGTGTCTGGTGATAGTTGTGTCTGGTGATAGTTGTGTCTGGTGATAGTTGTGTGTGTCTGGTGATAGTTGTGTCTGGTGAATGTTGTGTGTGTCTAGTGATAGTTGTGTCTGGTGATAGTTGTGTCTGGTTATAGTTGTGTCTGGTAATAGTTGTGTCTAGTGATAGTTGTGTGTGTCTGGTGATAGTTGTGTCTGGTAATAGTTGTGTCTAGTGATAGTTGTGTCTGGTGATAGTTGTGTGTGTCTGGTGATAGTTGTGTGTGTCTGGTGATAGTTGAGTCTGGTGATAGTTGTTGTGTCTGGTGATAGTTGTGTCTGGTGATAGTTGTGTCTGGTGATAGTTGTGTCTAGTGATAGTTGTGTCTAATGATAGTTGTGTCTGGTGATAGTTGTGTCTGATGATAGTTGTGTCTGGTGATAGTTGTTGTGTCTGGTGATAGCTGTGTCTGGTAATAGTTGTGTCTGGTGATAGTTGTGTCTGGTGATAGTTGTGTCTGGTGATAGTTGTGTCTGGTGATAGTTGTGTCTGGTGATAGTTGTGTCTGATGATAGTTGTGTCTGGTGATAGTTGTCTCTGGTGATAGCTGTGTCTGGTGATAGTTGTGTCTGGTGATAGTTGTGTCTGGTGATAGTTGTGTCTGGTGATAGTTGTGTCTGGTGACAGTTGTGTCTGGTGATAGTTGTGTCTGATGATAGTTATGTCTGGTGATAGTTGTGTCTGATGATAGTTGTGTCTGGTTATAGATGTGTCTGGTGATAGTTGTGTCTGGTGATAGTTGTGTCTGGTGATAGTTGTGTCTGGTGATAGTTGTGTCTGGTGATAGTTGTTGTGTCTGGTGATAGTTGTGTCTGGTGATAGTTAATTGTGTCTGGTGATAGTTGTGTCTGGTGATAGTTGTGTCTGGTGATAGTTGTGTCTGGTGATAGTTGTGTCTGGTGATAGTTAATTGTGTCTGATGATAGTTGTGTCTGGTGATAGTTGTGTCTGGTGATAGTTGTGTCTGGTGATAGTTGTTGTGTCTGGTGATAGTTGTGTCTGGTGATAGTTTTGACACATGTCCAAATAATTTGACTGGTTGTCTAGAAAGGCAGCGCTGCAAAACAAAGTACTGGTACTGTACTGGTACTGTACTGTGTACTGTACTGTGTACTGTTTCATCCAACCAAAAAAAGTCCATAATGTACTCAGTCTTGACCTCTAAAGTAGCAAAGATTGAGTTCACCGGGCTTTGTTCCGAGGTCATGGCATCGTGTTAGCATTACCATGTTGTATCTCTCAATCGTCAGATTATCAGTGAACTTGTGGGCCTTGGTCAAACATCCTTCACCATTCGTGAAAGTCTCATCAACCTCCTCGACAACAAGGAGCTGGCATCCTTCCTCTGCAAACTGGTGTACGTCGACAGAACAACCCGCCGTC